>WOXC01004457.1:0-453477 GCA_011680675.1 Gymnobelideus leadbeateri | reverse complement strand
ATTCATTCATTTATTCATTCACTCACTTATTCATCTAATACCAGCAGCCAGTGATTGAGATATAAAACAAGTAGGGAAACAAACAGCATTTGCTCTGGGATGAGGGCTCACCTTAAAGGCCACCTGCTCCCTATCACAGTTCCTTTTATTTCTCTCTGACTTCTATTCTCAGTCTCCTTAGACCCACGATTGCCCACTTGATCCTCTCTACCTTCATTGACCTTCCTTGCCTGGACTCAACAGTGTCTGCTGACTCCCTCTGTCTCTGATTGTGTGTTCCTCTGGGCCCAGATCTCATTACAAATCTGAGACCTGTACTGGACTCTGTCTTCCTAGGGGGGCACCTGGGCCTGGCTGTTCCAGACTGGTGCAGGCATGTTTCTGCCTCTGCCCCAGG
Organism: Gymnobelideus leadbeateri; assembly: GCA_011680675.1. NCBI lineage: Eukaryota > Metazoa > Chordata > Mammalia > Diprotodontia > Petauridae > Gymnobelideus > Gymnobelideus leadbeateri. Next base: position 453,080 of record WOXC01004457.1, on the reverse strand, counting down.
GAGACCATACCAGAGTTACTAGGTAGAATCTGTGTGGCCCAGGGCATTAAAGGCATCTAGGTGATGCGGTGAGTATTGTGCAGAGACATTTGTCATCTATAGAATGGGGATAATAATAGCACCTACCTACATGAGGTTGTGATAAGATAACATATGTAAAGTACTTTGAAAATCTTATAGCTGCTATATAAATGTTAGCTATTATTAAAGGAGTTACACTTCTTAGAGTAAATTTGTATTTGCATTTATGTAGATTCCTATTCCATTGTGAAGGGGAATGGAAGGCAGCCTGGGGAAGGCAGATGTGTTGACAGTGGTGTTGGAGCCAGGAAGAGCTGATGGGGGTGTCTGTGGACTGGAGGGATACAGAGATGGAATCTCAGAGCCAGAAAAGAACACGGATGATATTTGGGAAGGTGGGGGGAAAGGTTACCAAGAAAACATCAGCCACAGGCCGACTTTCTCATCTCAATAAAGTTTTATGAGCAAGATCTGTACGTGCACTGAGACTCCCCTTGATGAAAATATGAGAAAGAAACAGGCAGGCATAGGTAGATGATTTTTCACAGCAGATCACATCTTCACAGTCGCACAATTGACTTTGAGGTGGACAGAATACACAATTGTGCTGTGTTTATTGTTTGTTGATTCAAAAAAAAAACATTTGACTAGGTAGAACCATTAGCTTGGAGATTGAGTTTTCTCTCCTCCAACAAGGTATCTCCCATGATACTTCAGAATTCCTCTAAAGAAGTAACCACAGGGATAATTTTTTTTAAAAAAAATTATTGATGGATTTTGTTTTCTGTCATTTCTGGATATATCCTATGATTTGGTCTTTAAAATTTTTCTTAAGCTCCTCCAGGAATGCTATTTGGGCTTGAGACCAGATCATGTTTCCTTCTGTTGTCTCAGGTGTGGGTAGAGAGTCTATATTGTCCTGTGTATTTTGTTGTTCTTGCCCTGCATAGTATGCTCGAATAGACTTTCTTGCCTTCCCCTTCTCCTTCTCAGCTTCTTTTTTTCCCATTGTGACTTCCTGTTTCTTAGTTTCTCAGGCTATGAGTTTAGGGCCTGATCCTTGACTTTGAATACCTCTGGGTGGCTAGTTTATGGCTAAGTCAGGGAAGTCAGTGAGGGATGTAGATGAGTAGGTATCCTCTGACCACTTCAGATTTCTGCCTTTATACCCCTGGGCTATAAGTAGGCTTTTGTTGGTGAGGAGAGGTGGGGCTTGTTGGAACCCCACCCTCTCTTCTCTTCAGACTCCTGGCTGTCTCAGTTACACCCCTTCTTGGAGACTCTCAAGCCTGGGGCTATTTCCATTAACTTGGGATTTCAATCTGGGTGGGAGACTTATCTTTGGGTTTTCTGCTTCGTGAAGGAGGGATGGGAGGATCTGAGCAGTAGAATTTACTTTGCCATTCCAGCCCCTGTCTTATACAGGCAGGCAGTCTCCAACCTTCCAGGCTGGGGGCCGAATGCAGCCAGAGAAGTCGCTCTTTCCACTGAGGGCCCAACTCTCCTACCTGGCTCCATTGATCCTACCTATCTGAGAGATGACTGTGATTCGTCCCTGGTAAGTCTGCAGGCTGGGGCTTTTGCTCTCTCTGGTGTAGTCCGCTTGTCTGCTCTTAGGTCTGGGCTGTGCAGACCCCACACGCTCTGTGCTGGACCAGTCTGGACACGCTGGGCAACCTCCTGGGCTGGACTCTGCCACACTTCATCTTCCAGTGGGCTCCATCACTCCGGATTTCGCTCAGATTCACCTGGTTATTACATTTCTTCATGAATATAGCTTCTTAATTTATAGTGCTCCCCACTCCTCTTTTACCTCTCCTGATTTTGGATAAAGTGTATCTACCAAGAGCCAGAGTCTTTAACATATCTGAAAAATGTTGGTTAATACCCAATATCGTTCCCTTTTTTATACCACTTTAATTGTTAGGAAGGTTTTCTTCTAGTTATCTACAACTTAGAACCTCACAATCATAGAATGGTAGAGCTAGAAGGGTTATCCACAGTCATTTAGTTCAACTCCACTTATTGGTGCTAATTCTAATATCTAGGACTAAGTAGAATAAATTTAATCTCCTTTCTGGATGACATCCTTTCACATATTTGAAGAAAGATACCATGCACTCCTTGAGTTTTCTCTTCTTCATAATAAATGTCCCAGGTCCCTCCTTTCAGTGGCTTGATCTTTTATTTGTCTCCTATTCTCCAGATTGTCAATGTCCTTTCAAAAAGACAACCAGGTAGTGCAGTGGATAGAGGGCTGGACCTGTAGTCAGGAAGTTCTGGATTCAAATGCAGTCTCAGACACCTATGTGACCCTGGACAAGTCACTCAACCTGTTTGCCTCAGTTTCCCCAACTGTAAAATGAAGATGATACTGTAGCACTTTACCTCCCAGGTCGTTATGAGGATCAAATGAGATGATATTTGTAAAGTGTCTGACACGTAATAGGTAGTTAATAATGCTTGTTCCATTCCCTGTCGCTAAAACATGATTACAGAAACTACATTTTGATGTTTCTAATAGAATTTATTACATTCACTTGTTGTTATTATGGAGTCTTTCAGTTGCATCTGACTCTTTGTCACCCCATTTGAGGTTTTCTTGGCAGAGATATTGGAGTGGTTTTCCATGTCTTTCTTCAGCTCATTTAAGATGAGGAAACTGAGGCAGACAGTTAAGTGACTTGCCCAGGGTCACACAGCTAGTAAGGGTCTGAGGCCAGATTTGAACTCAAGTTTTCCTGACTTCAGGCCCAGTGCTCTATTCATTGCACCACATTGTTGCCCATTATAACCATTCATAGCGTTATGTGATACATTCATTATCTCTGCTTTCTAGACAAACTCAGGGTCTTACCAATTCTCTGTTTATGTTCCCTTAAGGCTTTGTGTATTTAGTACCTAACATAGTGACTAACACATAGAAGGCCTTAATAAATGCTTTCTGAGGATTTTTGCCCTTTTGCCATCCTGTTTATTGAGGACCCTCCATTGCAACCATAACTAGAAATATGTCATGCTTTGGACCTTTCTTGAACACTTCCCCTGTATCAGAACTTGGTACACCCTCTGCAGTCAAGTCATGCTGCTCTGCTTGTCACCCCTCACATCCATTGCTCTGTTTTCTCTCTTCTTGACTTGCATTGGCCTTCCTCCAAGCCTACAATGTTTTATTGCCATTATTACCTTCCTTTAAGACACAATTCAAATCCCACCTTCTCCAGGAGACTTTCCCATTTCCTCAGGCACTAGTGCCTTTCTTCCTCATATTATTTTACATTTTCTCTCTCTCTCTCTCTCTCTCTCTCTCTCTCTCTCTCTCTCCAACATTTTAGTGCTTTATGCTAGGTGAGGGAACTCATCTAAAAAAGAAAATATAGGGGGCGGCTAGGTGGCGCAGTGAGTAGAGCGTCAGCCCTGGAGTCAGAAGGACCTGAGTTAGAACCCGGCCTCAGACACTTAACACACACGCAAACAAAAACCTAGCCTTGTGACCTTGGGCAAGTTACTTAACCCCAATTGCCCTAAAGGGGCGGCTAGGTGGTGCAGTGAGTAAGAGCGCCGGCCTTGGAGTTGGGATGACCCGAGATCAAATCCGGCCTCAGAAAATGAGCACCCACGCATAAATAATGACTAGCCGTGTAACCTTGAGCAAGTTACTTAACCCCAATTGCTTATATAAAAAAAAAAAGAAAGAAAATGTATTTTAAAAGTTAATATGTTAATGTGTTACTCTTCTACGTAACATGTTTATACTTCATTGAAAATTTTGGGTAGATAGTACTTAATATAAGCCTTGGTAGAAACTTGAGATACTTTTGAAGTCCATGAAGGAAAGCCGTTGGTGGCATCGAGTTAAGTGGAACTCTTTAGAACCCTCTAAGTCATACCATACCAGAAATAGCCTATTTGCCAACATGTATCTGAGTTCTTTCCAGACAAAACGTCTTATAGGAGGCAAGAAGACTATCCTGAACCTAGGGAGTTGTTTTTTCTTGTCTTGGGGCCAGGAGGGCATATGGTTAATACCTGCCTAGTTTTAAAGGAGAGTTGAGAGAATAAATACCCTATTTTTGGTACCTGTAATATCTCATTCCATATCAGGAGCTTCCTTCCAACTCTAACAGGTCTCATTTTCCCATCTTGCACCTGGCTCTTCAAGCTGAGATCAGCTCCTGGGAGCCAGCTGCATGGCCAGAAGGGAGATGCAGGCAGCAGCCAGGCAGTCCCAGGTTCCAACCTGCAGGCGATCCAGGATGCCTGGTTGTCTGTGTTGTCTTTCGGTCAGTCTTCACCCCTCGGCTTTGCTTTATTTTGCAATGGAAGTTGCTTTCACTCTTAGAGCTGCAAGAAACATAGATGGGGTTGGGGACCTGGAGACAAAAGTATAGCTTTTTTGAGGTGACAGAGTAGCAAGGAAGATAATGCTTTTTACCCAAGATTAACGACTGAGATCTGGGACACTCTAGGTCAAAAGGGGGCCCTAATCAAGATTATCCTTAGATAATTAAAAAAATATATATCAATTGCTATGACTTGATTCTGTCAAAGGCCGGAAGAGGGGCAAAGAAGAGGATAAGGAGGCAAGGCTGGAGGTTCCAGAGTTCTCATGTACATAAGATGAAAGAACCTAGAACAGTCAGGTTGTAATCCAGGTCAAAGTCTCAAAAACTGTATATATATATACACACATATATATACACACACACACACACATATATATGTATATATATATGTGTGTATATATATATAGATGTATATGTATACCTACATGTATATGTATGAATGTATGTTTTGGTGGTTAGGTTCAAGAAGTAAGTAATAATAAAAGTATGAATTTATAAAATATATTCACTGTTTGTGAGTGGCAGCTTAACATAGTGGATGGAGTTGCTGTTGTTTAGTCATGTCTGATTCTTTGTGACCCCAAGTCCTCCTGGCTCCAGGCCCCACCTGCACTCTCTCTGAGGACAGCTAGCCTCAAAGCCAGAAAGACTTACCTCTGACAGGTACCAGCTATATGACCTTTTATATGGTCCTTAAAGTTTTTGTGCCCCCAACCAACTCTCCATGGATATAGGGGAGGACCTGCATTAATGGATGGAATTCCTCCTCTGGGATTTTTCTTGTACCAGTGAAACCACAAATCCAGTGCTTGGTTCTCTATGGATTTTTGGTACCTAATTTGAAAAGCAGTTTCATTATTAGATTTGAAGCTCCAGAAGCAATTTGAGATAAGTAGTAGTAGGAGTACCATAATCATTTCTGTTTTACACAGGAGGAAAATGACATTCAGAGTTAAATGACTTACTCACGGTGATACAGCTAGGAAATGATGGAGTGAAGCTCTGAATCTGACCTAGGCTTTCTGACTTTAAGTCCAAAATTAGTTTCCCTCTACCATAGCTGCTTTCACCCACTGACCACAGGTGTGCATAGAGTGTGTGAGCACACCCTGGAGAAGCCTTTTCAGTCCTTCCCCTCAGCACTGACCAACTCTTTTTTTTGCATTTTTGGAGGGCAATTGGGGTTAAGTAACTTGCCCAAGGTCACACGGCTAGGTTTTTGTTTGTGTGTGCACTAAGTGTCTGAGGCCGGATTCTAACTCAGGTCCTTCTGACTCCAGGGCCGACACTCTACTCACTGCGCCACCTAGCCGCCCCCTGACCAACTCTTTAAAGGGCTTTGCCTTCCACCCTAAACTGGTTAGCTAGTAGTTAAGGTAGGATCATAGGCACGGATATTTGTAGCAGGAAGGGACATCACAGGTCATCAGGCCTGACCACTTCTTTTTTCAGATGAGGAAACTGAAGTAGATTGCACATGAATAACCTATATCAAATTGGTTACCATCTCAGGAAGAGGAGAGGGCAGGGAGGGAAAGAATTTGGAACTCAAAATTTTTTAAATGAATGTTAAAAATTATTTTGCATATAATTGGGAGAAATAAAATATCATTAAAGAAAAATAAAAAAGATAAAAACCATAAAAAAGGAATTGAAGAATAAGTAAGTCAAATGATTTACTGAGGTCATATAAGTATTAAGTATCAGAGCCAGCTTCTCTAATTTGAGAGTCAATGTAGTTTCTCATTTCCCTGTGGCAACTGTCTATCCCTACCCACCCTCCTCCCTCCTTACTACCACCTGCATCTGTTCCTTAGCCTAGATGATTTGTTCTCCCTATGCATGAACCCACACTAAGTCAGAAGTCCATTAGTGCAGGGGCTGTGTGCTCTCTGTGCCACTATTGGCCACTGGGCACTCTCAACAATGAAAGCAGAAAAACCTAAAAAATTATATGTACAATATACACCATAAATCATTAAATTCATAAGATTTGCACACCTGGTATTACTGTTTAGCATAATTCCTCCCCTGGGGCAGTTGTTAAGCTCCCAACTTGTCAAGTATTTATCAGGACTGTCACCTTTTTCCAATTAGTCCTTCACACTTAGTTTGTCTTTTCCTCTCTCACCCCCACTGAAGCTTTCACTCTCTACTATTTGTGAACTATGTCGATATGATCAAGAGTCTGTTACCACTAACACTGTGGCACCTTAAAGACTGTAACAGGGCCAGCAACTTTACTGGAAAGGGAGCTGTCCTTCTGACACCTACTGGCTGGGCCTCATTTTCCTCATCAATAAAATGAGGGGATTGTTCTAAATGACATCTTTAGGTCCCTTTTGGCTCTTAATCTCTGGTCCTGATGGTGCCTTCCCAAATCTTTGGAATATCAGAATCTCTGAACAAAGTTGCTAGTGGAATAAAAGGGAATGGAGAGGCACATGGTAGAATCAAATGTGAAGCAGCAAGTTTGGCCTATATATAGGAAGTAGGTAAGGGATATTTATCAAAAAAAAGATCAGATAGAAAACTTGAGTACCGCACTAACCCCCATGGAATACGCTTAGAGTTCTATACAAAGCCTTCAAGTGCATTAGGAGATCCTCTCTGTGGAAGACCTAAGGGAGAACATGGACTAAGCACAATTTCAAAATTTATCTCCACTTTTATTCTTTTTTTCCTTTAATTTTCATGCTGTTGATGCCTTTTTCTTTCTTTCTTTTCTTTAATGTAATATAAGCAGCTAATATTTAGGATTATTATTTTTAAAAATTAATTTATTCAATTTTAGTTTGCAACATTTAACTTCTATAAGCTTTTTTGTAGTTTTTTTTTACTGTTTAGTTTACATTATTCATTTCCACAAGATTTTGAGTTACAAATCTCCCCATTTTTCCCCTACCCACCACCCCAAAACATCTATCCTACTGAATATCCCCTCCCCCAAGCTGCTCTCTCCTATATCTTCTCCCATTCCCCCTCCAACTTTCCAGTAGATATGGTGGATCTCTATGCTCCAGTGCCTGTATGTCTTATTTCCCAGTTACATGTAAAATAATAACAATAATAATAATAATACGTATATTTTTTAAACATTTGATTTTAAACCTTTGAGTTCCAGATTCTTTCCATACCTCCCTTGTTACCCACACTTACTGGGAAGATAAGCAAATCAATATAGGTTGTGCATGTGTAGTTATGCAAAACATTTCCATAGTGGATATATTGTGAAAGACTGACTATATTTCCCTCCATCCTATCCCACCTCCACTTGTTCTATTCTTTCCTTTGATCCTGTCCCTTTTCAAAAGTGGGTGCTTCCAACTTCTGTCCCTGCCAGCCTGCCCTCCCTTCCATCATCACCCCTCTCATCCCCTTCCCCCTACTCGCCTGTAGGATGAGAGTGTTCAATTTAGTGTGTATGTCATTCCTTCCATAAGCCAAATTCAACGAGAATAAGTTTGACTCATTCCTTTTGCCTGTTCTTCCCCTCCATTGTAACAGTTTTCCCTTGCCTCTTCTATATGAGATAATTTACCCCATTCTGTCTCTCCCCATTTCCTCTCACCTTTTAATTTCACCTTTTAAGTATCATCCCTTCCTATTACATTGGTCCTGTGAACTCTATGTATACTTGTATACATATATACACACTCACATATGTATTAATACACCCATATACCCTCCTATATAGACATATACATAATGTATATACATACATATATATACATATATAATGTATATACATACATATATACATACATACATACATACATATATATATATATATATATATATACAAACACACATTTCCATTCCCTTCAACTATTCTCATACTGAAAAAATTTTCATAAGTTACAATTACTGTTTTTCATTTCTTTTCCCTGTTTACCTTCTCATGCTTCTCTTGCTTCTTGTATTTGAATGTTAGATTTTTTATTCAACTCTGGATTTTTCATAAAGAATGCTTGAAAGTCCCCTATTCCACTGAATGACCATATTTTCCCCTGAAACATGATACTCAGTTTTGCTGGGTAGGTGATTTTTTATTTTAATCCCAGCTCCTTTGAACTCTAGAATACCATATTCCATGCACATTTATCCCTCAGTGTAGAAGTTGCCAGATCCTATGTTATCCTGATTGTGTTTCCACAGTATTCAAATTGTTTCTTCCTGGCTGCTTGTAATATTTTCTCCTTGATCTGGGAACTCTGGAACCTGACTATAATATTCCTAGGAGTTTTCTTTTTCTTTTTCGGATCCTTTTCAGGAGATGATTGGTGGATTCTTTCAACTTCCATTTTGCCCTCTGGTTCTAAAATATCAGGGTAATTTTCCTTGAGAATTTCTTGAAGGATGATTTCTTTTTATGATCATGGCTTTCAGATAGTCCAATAATTTTTAAATTATCTCTCCTGGATCTATTTTTCAGGTCAGTGGTTTTTCCCATGAGATATTTCACATTGCCTCCTTTTTTTTTCATTTGTTTGGATCTGTTTAATAATGTCTTGATTTCTCATAAAGTCACTAGTTTCCATTTGCTCCAATCTAATTCTGAAGGAATGATTCTCTTCAGTGAGCTTTTGAGGTTCTTTTTCCATCTGGCAAATTTAGCTTTTTAATTCATTCTTCTCCTCATTGCCTTTGTCATTATCACCTATGGGTTGATAATTTTGCAAACTGTCACAGCTGCTGGTGATCTGAAGTCCCTCCAGCCAGCATAGGCCGCCCTGAGGCTAAAACCTCTGGCTCAAGCAGGGCTGGGCTTTGCTCCCAACATGCTCCACTGGCCACTTCCTGCTGGCCTGCCAGGATGTCCTCAGTGGGAAGTTAAATTCTCTCTGTCATTTTCTGGGTTCTGTAGCTCCAAAGTTTGTTCAGAGTCACCTTTTACAGGAATTGGAGGAAGTGGAAGTGGGAGCCCTGCAGGAGTCCTGTTTCTACTCTGCCATCTTGACTCTGCCCCTCTTCTGTAAGCTTTTGAGTTTTAAATTTTTTCTGTCTTCCTCCCTTCCTCTCCCTAGAGAGCATGCAAGCTGATACCATCTCTACATATACATTCTTATTACATTTATTTTCACATTAGACATCTTACAAAGAAGAATTAGAATGAGTGGGAAAGACCATGAGAAAGAAAAAACAAAACAACAGTGAGAGAGAGCAAATAGTTTGCTTCAATCAGCATTCAGATTCCATATTTCTTTCTCTGGATGTGGATGGAATTTTCCATCATGAATCTTTTGGAGTTGTCTTATATCCTTGCATTGCTGAGAAGAGCCAAGTTCTAGCACCAATGCAATATTTACAGCAGCCACAATCACAACAGTGACTATAATTATTGCATGATGTTTGATCTCAAAATATGTCAAACTCTCCAGATAGAGGATAAATCAAAGGATTTATTTAAACACTAGAAAAGTGAATCCCAAAACCAGTAAGCTGATTCCATCATATTACCAAAGAGATTAGGAAGCCATAATAATGCTGAGAGCCACAGCATCCTTTAGCCTTCCCATAAACTAATACAAGATCAATATTTACTCACAAAACTCTCTGTTTCCTTGCCTAAGCTCTTCTGTCCCCAACTATCAGGCTTGCTCTCTGTCAGCTTCTCTGTGGGCTCTGCTTTTCCTCAGCAGACTCCTCCTACCATAGGCTCCATGTGACTACATTCAGCCTATCAGGGGGCAGAGTTAATATTAGCAGCAGGGAAGCTTCAAACTTCTCCATAGGTCATTTGAGGCAGATGAAAATCTTCAAAGTCCCATTCCTACTACACAAGTCTATCAGAGTTAGTCATCTCACAGTTTGGCTGTTACTGTGTACAATGTTCTCTTGTTTTTGCTCATTTTACTCAGCATCAGTTCAAACTATTCTTTCCAGGTTTTTCTGAAGTCTGCCTGCTCATCATTTCTCATAGCACAATAGTATTCTGTTACATTCATATACTGCAACTTGTTCAGCCATTCCCTAATTGATGGGCATCCCCTCAATTTCAAATTCTCAGTCACTACAAAAGAACTGCTAAATGGACATAAGACATAGGAGTGGTATTGCTGTGCCAAAGAGAATGAACATTTTTGTAGATTTTTGGGCATAGTAACAAATTGCTTCCCAGAATGATTGGATCAGTTCACAACTCCACCAACAATGCATCAGTGTCCCAATTTTCCCATATCTCCAACATTTATCATTTTCCTGTTTTGTCATGTTAGTCAATCTGATAGGTATGATGTGGTAACTAAGGGTTGTTTTGATTTGCATTTTTCTAATCAATAGTTATTTGGAGCATTTTTCATATGGTTACAGATAGCTTTGATTTCTCCATCTGAAAACTGCTTGTTCATATTCTTTGGCCTTTTATCAATTGGGGGATGACTTGTATTCTTATAAATTTTTGACTCACTTCTCTATATATTTTAGAAATGAAGTATTTACCAGAGACACTGGTTGTAAAAATTCTTTCCCAGTTTTCTGCTTCCCTCCTAATCTTGTTTGCATTGACTTTGTGGAAAAACTTTTCATTTTAATGTGATCAAAATTATCCGTTTTGCTTGTCATAATAATCTCTACCTCTTGTTTGGTCATAAATTCTTCCATTCTCCATAAATCTGACAGGTAAACTATTCATTGCTCTCCCAATTTGCTTATAGTATCAACCTTTAATGTAAATCATGGGCCCATTTTGAAGTTGAGTACACAGTGTAAGATATTGCTCTATGCCTAGTTTCTGCCATGCTATTTTCCAGTTTTCCCAGAAGTTTTTGTCAAGTAGCGAGTTCTTATCCCAGAAACTGGGGTCTTTAGGTTTATCAAATAGTAGATTACTATAGTCATTGGCTATTATGTCTTGTGTCCTTAACCTATTACACTGATTCATCATACTGTTTCTTAGCCAGTACCCAGTAGTTTTGATGATTGCTGCTCTATAATATAATTTAAGATCTGGTATGAGTAGGCCACCTTCCCTAGGATTTATTTTGATTAATCCCCTTGATATTCTGGACCTTTTGTTCTCCCAGATGAATTTTGTTGTTATATTTTCTAGCTCTATAAAATAATTTTTTGGTGGTTTGATTGATATGGCCCTGAATTAATTAATTAATTAAGGTAGAATTGTCATTGTTACTATATTTATTTAGCCTACCCAAGAACAACTGATCTTTTTCCAGTTATTTAGATTTTGTGTGAAAAGTGTTTTGTAATTGTGATCATATACTTCTTGTGTTTGTTTTGGCTGGTAGACTCCCAGATGTTTTATAATGTCTACAGTAACTTTTTTTTGGAAGAGAGAAGGCAGGGCAATTGGAATTAAGTGACTTGCCCAAGGTCACATGGCTAGTAAATGTTAAGTGTCTGAGGCTGGATTTGAACTCAGGTCCTCCTGACTCCAGGGTTGGTGCTCTATTTATTGTACCACCTAGCCACTCCAAAATTTCTGTGATTCTTTTTTTGTTTTGCTTTTTGGAGGGGGTAAGGTAGGGCTATTGAGGTTAAGTGACTTGCCCAAGGTCACATGGCTAATTTTGCATTGTGTCTGAGGTGTGATTTGAACTCAGGTCTTCCTGACTCCAGGGCTGGTGCTCTATTCACTGGGCCACCTAACCTCCCCTACAGTAACTTTAAATGGAATTTCTCTATCTCTTGCTGCTGATCTTTGTTAGTAATATATAGAAATATCAATGATTTGTGTGGTTTTATTTTGTATCCTTCAACTTTGCTAAAGCTGTTTATTGTTTCAAGTAGTTTTTTACTTGATTCTCTAGTATTCTCTAAGTATAGCATTATATCATCTGCAAAGAGTGATAGCTTAGTCTCTTCTTTGACTTTTCTAATTCCTTCAATTTCTTTTTCTTCTCTTATCGCTAATGCTAATATTTCTAGTACCATATTGAATAACAGTGGTGATAATGAACATCCTTATTTCATCTCTGACTTTATTGGAAATGCTTCTAATTTATCCCCCTTACATAAAATGCTTGCTGGTAGTTTTAGGTAGATGCTAATTATCATTTTTTTAAACACATGCTTTATTAATTTCTGGTTTACATCATTCATTTCCACCAGATTTTGAGTTACAATTTTTTCCCCATTTTTCCCCTACCCCAGAATAGCAGTCCCACAAAATATCCCCTCATCCAATCTGCTTTCTCCCATATCTTCTCCCATACCCACTTGCACTTTACCATTAGGGTGAGGTGAGTCTCTGTGCCCCAATGCCTGAACATCTTATCTCCCAATTACATGTAAAACAGTATTAATAATAGTATTTATATATATTTGAAACATTTAATTTTAAAACCTCGAATTCCAGATCCATTCCCTTCCTCCCTTGTCACCCATTCCCTCTGGGAAGATAAGCAATTCAGTATGTGTTGTACATGTATAGCTATGCAAAACATTACCATAGTAGATATATTGTAAAAGGCTGCTTATAATTCCCTCCTATCCATCCCACCCCCTACCTGGTCCATTCCCTATTTTGATCCTGTCCCTCTTCGAAAGTGGGTACTTCCAACCTCCCCTCCCCAGTTTTCCTGGGTAGGTGACCCTTGGCTTCAGTCCCAGCAGGATTTCTGACCTTACAGTCCTCTTCCTGTTCCCTGCCTCAATCCTCTTTACCCCCAAAATAGGAGTCTAATGTTGCATTTTTTCTGTTTATTTTGTTTCCTTTGCCTAGGCATGTTGCCACTTAATTACTTGGCTTTTGGGCTTATTGCCCAGAGTAGGACTCTGCCACCAGACAGGGGAGCTTCTGTCCTGAATGTTGAGATCTTCACAACTTCTGGTTCTGGCAAGTTGGATGCCCACCCCAGACCTCCCCCCAGATCACAATGCAGATCCAAGCAGGTTAAAGCAAGAGCAATTAACCTCCAGACTGATTGCTGGATCTCCCTACAGTTTGCAGGCCAGGAGCCGATGCTGCCACTGAAGTTGCAAAATGGCAAGTGTCTCCTCAGTGATTTCTAGCCCCCAGGAGAGGAAACCAACGTGTTACCCAAATACTGGTCCCAAAGTCCATAGGGCACTAACCTCTTACTTTGTCCTAGGCATGTCTGTGTTGATAATTCTGGAATCACCACAGCTGCTGGTGTTCTGGGGTCCCTCCAGCCAGCTGCTGGCCTGGCAGCCCTGGGGCTAAAACTGCAGCTCTACTCTGCCATCTTCTAATTATCATTTTAAGGAAGACTCCATTTATTCCTATGATCTATAGTGTTTTTATTTATTTATTTTACTTTTGTGTCTTTATTAATTTGTTGGTTTACTTTTAGTTTAAAAGATTCAGTTCCACAATTCCTTGAGTTTCAAATTTTCTTTCCTTCCCTCCCCTCCTCACCCCCATGACAGCATACATTCAAGTATAGGATCTGCAAATACTTTCACAATAGACATTAGTCAGGTTATAAAGAAGGATTGTATCAGATGGAATGAACAATGGGAAAGAGGAAACAAAACCAAACAAGAAGAAGAAAAAGATCAGATAGTTTGCTTCAATCTGTATTCAAAGTCTATTCTTTTTAATTCTTTCTCTGGATGTAGACATCTCTCTCCATCATGAGTCTTTTGGGGTTGACTTATAACCCTGCATTGCTGAGAAGAGTCCAGTCTATCAAAGTTGGTCATCACACATATGTTTTGTTTATAATTGTGTACAAATTTCTCCTGGTTCTACTCTTCTCACTCAGCATCAGTTAGTATAAGCTTCTCCAGGTAAATATGAAGTCCTTCTGCTCCTCATTTCTTATAGCACAATATTATTCCATTACATTCATATACCACAAATTGTTTAGCCATTCCCCAATTGATGGGGACCCCCTTAATTTTCAGTTCTTTGCCACCACAAGAAGAGCTGCTGTAAATATTTTTGTACATATGGGTCTTCCTCCCACTTCTTTGATCTCTTTGGGATACAACCCTAGAAGTGGTATTGCTGGGTCAAAGGGTATGAAATTATTTATAGCCCTTTGGGCATAATTCCAGATTGCTCTCCAGAATGGTTGGGTCAGTTCACAACTCCACCAGCAATGCATTAGTGTTTCAATTTGTCCACATCCTCTCCAGCACTTGTCACTTTCCTGTTTTGTCATCTTAGTCAATCTGACCTGTGAGATGTGGTACCTCAGAGTTGTTTTGATTTGCATTTCTCTAATCAATAGTGATTTAGAGCATTTTTCATATGCTTATAGATATCTTTTATTTCTTCCTCTGAAAACTGCCTCTTCATATCCTTTGATCATTTTTCAATTGGGGAATGACTTATATTCTTATAAATTTGACTCAATTCTCTGTATATTTTAGAAATAAGGCCTTTATCAGAGACATTGGTTGTAAAAATTCTTTTCAAATTTCCCACTTCCCTCTTAATCTTGGTTACATTGGCTTTGTTTGTACAGAAACTTTTCAATTTCATGTAATCAAAATTATCCATTTTGCATTTTATAATGCTCTCTAATTCTTGTTTGGTCATAAAGTCTTCCCCTCTCCACACATCTGACAGGGAAACTATTCCTTGCTTTCCCAGATTGTTCACAGTATCAGCCTTTATACCTAGATCAGCAAAAATCATTTAGACTTGACTTTGGTATATTGTGTTAGGTAATGGTCTGTGCCCAGTTTCTGCCAGACTATATTCCAGTTTTCCTAGCAGTTTTTGTCAAATAGTGAGATCTTATCCCAAAAACTGGGGTCTTTGGGTTTATCAAATAGTAGATTACTATAGTCATTGACTGCTGAGTCTTGTGTGCTCAGTCTATTCCATTGATCTACTCTATTCCTCAGCCTGTACCAAGTAGTTTTGATGACTGCTGCTTTATAATACACATTAGAATCTGGTATAGCTAGTCCACCTTCCCTAGAATTTCTTTCAATTAATTCCCTTGATATTCTGGACCTTTTGTTCTTCCAAATAAATTTTGTTACTATTTTTTTTTCTAGCTCGATAAAGTAGTTTTTTGGTAAATTGATTGGTATGGAACTAGATATGTAATTTAATTTAGGTAAAATTGTCATTTTTATTATATTAGCTTGACCCAGCCACAAGCAATTGATATTTTTCCAATTAGTTAGATCTGACTTTATTTGTGTGAAAAGTGTTTTGTAGTTGTGTTCATATAGGTCCCAGGTTTGTTTTGGCAGGTTGATTCCCAAATATTTTACAATGTCTACAGTTACTTTAAATGGGATTTCTCTTTCTATCTCTTACTATTGGATTTTGTTAGAAATATACAGGAATACTGAGGATTTATGTGGGTTTATTTTATATCCTGCAACTTTGCCAAATTTATTTATTGTCTCAAGTAGTTTTTTACTTGTTTCTCTAGGATTCTCTAAGTATATCATCATATCATTTGCAAAGAGTGATAGCTTCATCTCTTTTTTTTGCCTAATTTGATTCCTTTAATTTCCATTCAGATTCCCTTTTTATTTTTATTTTTTTGCTTTTTGGAGGGCAATTGTGGTTAAATGACTTGCCCAAGGTCACAGGGCTAGTTTTTGTGTTAAGTTTCTGAGGCCAGATTTGAACTCAGGTCCTCCTGACTCCAGGACTGGTGCTCTATTCACTGTGCCACCCAGCCGCTCTTTCAGATTCACTTTTTTAAAGTTTAGTGGCAGGATTCATGGAGGAGCTTAGAAAAGTTACTGCTTCCATTCTGCCATCTTGGCTCCACCCCTGATCTCTAGTGTTTTTAATAGTAATGGGTATTGTATTCAGTCAAAAACTTTTTCTGCATCTATTTAGTTAGTTAATCATATGGTTTCTGTTAGCTTTGTTGTTTATATGATCAGTTATGCTGATACTGAACTAATATTGAACCAGTCCTGCATTCCTGGTATAAATCCTATCTGATCATTGTGCGTTATTCTTGTGTTAACTATCTGTAATCTTTTTGCTAATATTTAAAATTTTTGCATTTATATTCATTAGGGAAATTGATTTACAATTTTCTTTCTCTGTTTTGACTCTGGACAATTTTTAAACAAAAAGTTGCACATTAATAGTAATACATAAAAACTTAAACATAGGTGACAATATACAATGAATGCTTGTATAAACTCAAATATTTATATTAAAATTTTTTCCTGTAAGATATGAGATTCTTTAACACTTAAAACCATTGAGAACTACTACAAAACAACATAACTAGAATATCAATAGGCTACAAGCACATAAACACACACGTTAAATGATTTCTTGGAGTTTCAAGTTTCCCCTTTATAATATAATCTTAATTGCAAATAGTCCTTTCAATTAATATTAGGGACTTCCAAAAGAGGTTTAATTCATTTTCCAGGTACATCACAAGTTCAAGAAAATGGACCCAACAATTATGTGATAGAATTATGTTGTAATAACTTAATCATGCATAATGCTTTTAAAGTAGGTTTGGATAAAGTTCTCAAACACTTTGGTATATATCATTTAGGGGCCACTATTACATACAGTAGGTATTACAAAAGGCCCTTCACAAGTCTTTGGTAAAAGTTCTATGTTTTGGGCATTTAGTATCAATTAAAATGGTCCCCAAACCAATAAATGATGCTGCTTTATTATTATTAATTAATAACAAACTTCATTTTACCACCATTTCCGAGGCAATATGGAAATATTTATATTAATTTTCCAAAAAAAAAAGACATTACATTGATAGTTTCAGCCTTTTATCTCTAATCCACAGAGGAATTAATAGTAGGTTTAGGCAAAATTTTCTCTGTTAATCATTTATCTTGTAAATACTCAACTGCACAGTCCATAATTTGCACAAACTATAGACATCATTCAATCTCATATGTGGTCATGGTTGGTTGAAAAAGATGTGTGACATTAAAGCCAGAGAATTACTTTATTCTGATAAGCCAATATTAACTGCCCATTATTTCTGTACTAGCTATAGTAGTTAGCAGGTAAATCTCATGAAAAACCCCAAACAATTCAATTTGCTACAAGATTAATTTTTGCAAATGTATAAGATATACAAAGAGAACACCAAACATATTTTATTAGCACAGAGAAGCAATCATAAGGCATGGCAAGCAAAAACATCCATCCACAATAAAAGGGTTAGTGTTGTATACAAATATAACTTGTCTTGTATCTGTAGCCTTGGCAATTGCCAGAGGGACATAAAATAACATTTTGTAACAGTAGGCAAAGAAACTAAGGGACTCTCACCGTTGGTACAGAGCATATTAACAAAAACCACAAGTGTGAAGAGTCAGCCTTTTAGTGTAAAATGTCTAGGACAGAACCATACATTCAATTCAGTGCTAAGAAATTAACACTAGAATTATATATTACTTCCAAAATGCCTTACTCAAGTAGTATTACCTACTATTCTAAGTGACAAAGAGGTGCTAGTGTAGTTATTTACAAGATATGATGGTTGTTCAGGTATACCTTGTACAGCTGTAATTTAGCTTTCAGATTTTACATTAAAAATTAACTCATTGGAATGCTTCAAATTATAATCAGTGACTCATATTTTATAACAAAAGACATTAAACACTGCCATTTCAAACATTTAAATGCAGCTCACCTTCAGTAACCACTCTAGTTATTAACTAACTAGTAAAACCCTGAGGATTGTCCCCTCCAGTTTGATTCTTTTTTTTTTTTTTATCCATCCCTTGGATCATTTTTTTTTTCTTTTTGGAGGGGGGAAGCAGGGCAATTGGTGTTAAGTGACTTTCCGAAGGTCACATGGCTAGTAAGTATTAAATGTCTGAGGCCGTTTGAACTCAGGGTCTCCTGACTCCAGGGGGCTGCTGTCTTCACTGGGCCACCTCGCCGCCCGCCTTGGATCATTCCTAAAGAACCCTGATAACTGAAAGGGTATTGTCTCACTCAAAGTGAGAACTTGGAAAAGACTTTAGCTTAAAAAGGCCAAGATCTTCCTCTATTTCTTGGGGCATCTCCAGTCATCCTGATCTATATCTTGCTACTGGACCCAGATGGCTCTGGAGGAGAAAGTGAGGCTGCTGACTTTGCTCAGCCCTCCCTCACTAAAATCCAATTCACTTGCAAGTCATGGCATCATCTTCCTGATGTCATGGTCCTATTTGAGAATGAAGGACAAACCACACAACCTGGACTGCTTCCATACACTTTGCTTCTCATTTTTCATGGTTCAAAAGCTGATTATAGACATGAGAAATGACCCAGTCTCCATGAATCAAAGTTTAGGTTGTCCATCAGTATTTAAAAATTCACATGCTGCAGTAAGTGGTCAGCAGCTATTCCAAATAACTATTCAAGATAAAACACTAGTCAAAAATGTTCTCTCTCCTACTTACAGTCTTCAAATAAAATTTGAATCTAAAGTTTTGAGATCTATTCTTTAGAAAAACTGGGATTGGGATTCTTTGTAAAAGAGAAAGGGAGATTGCAAACAATAACAGTAAAGTGGACTGCACAGTGCCCTTGTGGCCCGAGCTTTTCGTTTTCTAAAAGGCAGCAGGCAAGGTAAGCCATCTGACTTCTTGGAATTTGGAACCTTGATTTACAGGAACTACAAATGTTACAACTTTTATAAGATTATAGAAAAAAAAAACTTAGAAAAAATATTCGTTTCAAGTATTAGTTACGGGGGAGGAGCCAAGATGGCGGAGTAGAAACAGCATTTCCAATGTGCTCTGCCCCACACAAATTTCAAATAATGTGAAAGGGGACTCCAAACAATTTCTGGAGCCACAACACCCACAGAACGGCACAGAGAAGCTAACCTCCTGCTGAGGACAGCACAGAAGCCCTGCAGGAAGCTGCCAGCGCAGTGCTCTGAGAGCAGGCAGCACAGTGCGCTGGGAACCGACAGCTCAGTGCTCAGAGCCTAGCCCAGGTCCGCGGTTTTAGCCCCAGGGTGGCCAGACCTTCAGAAGGCTGGAGGGACTCTAGAACACCAGCAATTGTGGCGATTCCAGAATTATCAGCACAGATATGCCTAGGACAAAGTGAGAGGTTAGTGCCCTATGGACTTTGGGACCAGTATTTGGGGAACACGTGGCTGCCTCCCCTGGGGGCGAAAAGCTGCTGAAGAAACAGCTGCACAGAAGACATTTTGCAGCCAGTAGTGGCTCTAGCTCCTGGTCTGCGAACTGTAGGGAGATCCAGCAGTCAGTCTGGGGGTTAATCACTCTTGCTTTAAACTGCCTGGATCTGGATTGTGGTCTGGGGGGGAAGTTTGGGGTGGGTATCCAACTTGCCAGAGTGGGTGGAGGCTTTACGGAGGCCACCCAACTGGTGGTAGTTGTGAAGACCCCACATTTGGGTGGAAACTCCCCTGTCTGGTGGCAGAGTCCTACTGTGGCAACAAGCCCAAAAATCAAGTAATTAAGTGGCAACATGCCTAGGCAAATGAAACAAAATAAACAGAAAAGTTCAACATTGGACTCCTATTTTAGGGGCAAAGAGACTCAAAGCATGGAGGAGGACTGTGAGGTCAGAACTCCTGCACCAAAAGCCCCAAATGAAAATACAAGCTGGCTACAGGCTATAGAGGACCTTAAGAAGCAGATAAGAGAAGTGGGGGAAAATTTGGGAAGAGAAATGAAAAAGATGCAAGAAAAGTATGAAATGACAGTCAACAGCCTGACTGAGGAAAATAACACCTTAAAAAATAGACTAACTCAAATGGCAAAAGAGGCCCAGAAAGGCAATGAGGAGAAGAATGCCTTAAAAAGTCTAATTTGCCATATGGAAAAAGAATCTCAAAAGCTCACTGAGGAGATTCATTCCTTCAGAGTTAGACTGGAGCAAATGGAAGCTAATGACTTTATGAGAAATCAATTATTAGTTACATTGCTGAAATGCTTACCCAATATTCATCATCTGTTCTTCAGTAGGAAATAGAATATCATAGCAAACGCCTCCAAATTGATTCATCTATTACTACAATTATTAAAAACCAAACATTTAGAAAAATCAGCAAATGTGTGTTTGTGTATGGGTAGGCCTTATTCAACACGTGCAGTTTTGTCCTCTACTAATTATTTCAATAGGCACTACAGTTATTTGTATAAGTAACAGCAGATAGAATCTGACAGATACTAAAACTAAAATTAAGTACCATATTACAAAAAACCTACCACTGGTACATGTCCTTTCTATTGTTATGCTATTTGATGCACATAAAATCAAATCTAATAAAAGTCTTTTCGGAGCACTGAATGGAATTTACTTTGCCTTTGTTCTTGCTCTAACCAGCACACTCAAACTTTTTTGTTTATAGGTGATACTCCTTTTAAAAGTCTTGTAACATTGATGGTAAAGGGAAACCATCAGTCTCATCTTATGTAGTGCACCTGTAGATAGATTACTGTATGGCAGGTCTAATTGTAGGCTGATAGGAAAATTCCTATTCAGTGATACAGTAAGCAGCAGTTCAAAAAATATGCAAGAACTTCAATCTTTATAATGTTCTAGAAGCCCTTTTACAGTGGAGGAATGAAACACACATGGATCTTGGGCATCAAAGCTATAATTGTGGTTCTGCTGCTCTATGCACATGCAGGGAATTGTGAATAATGACTGAAGGTCCCAGAGAAGAGGCAGTCTTCTGTGCAGAATCCCTGAGATGCCTTGGAGCTTCCCTTCAAGGAGGGCCTCTGTTTAGTAAGGTGTAATGGAAATGCAGATTTAAAGATCTTCCCTGACCCTGGGCCCTTTGATAGGCTTAAGAGACTCTGAGAACCTTCCTTGATTTGAAAATATACTCTGCCCCCTAATAGGCTGAATGTGGTCATATGGAGCCTGTGGCAGGAGGCTTGGTTTTCAGGAATACCTACACCTTGACACTGTGTGATTGGGCACTGGGTCAAGAGGGTGGTTACATTCTCTGAGCCAGGAGAAGGCTATATAATCCCTGATGTGAGGCTTTGCTTTGGGGCTCACTTTGAGAAGTGTTGTGTGATTTGACCAGATGAGACTCTGGGAAGCCATTGAGAGCCCCTGGCTTTGAAAATTGATGGGGCAATACAACTCTGTCCACAGCTACTGATTTACGTATTGCTACCCAGATGTTGATCCTTCCCTCTCTGGTAACTGTGATTTGGTAGGGATGTAATGGTTGGACAGTTTGGACACCTGTCTACTTGATCTATTTGTTTAAGTTTTCAGTGCTGACCTTTTTCCCCTGAACTAGGTAAAGGATATGTTTGATTGATTAAAGGAAGCTTGTTAACCCATTTTGAGTTGCTTTCCTTTAGAAAAGCAGATCTAAGACCTGTGTTGGCAGCCACCCTGGGGATGTTGGGGTGCTTGCAGCTACATAAGGGTCCATCCCTCTCCTATAGCAGGGATTCCCATGATGTGAACTGGATCACTCGTGTGGCAATGAATATTGTCTATCTGTGTGTGAACTTTCCATGCTCCCCGATGGTCAGCGTGGGTATACGTGTGGCTGTCTCCAGAACCATGGTGCTGCTTGGGCTGCCCAGCTTGCAGGCAGAGGATAGTAGCATCCTCTGCCAAGTCACAGCTCCCCTGAGGAGTAGCAGCATTCTCTCCAGTCATGTCAGTCATTCCCGGGGCTGACTTTTGTCTCAGCTTCTATGAGGGATTAACCTGTGCAGTTATTTGTGCATTGGGAGGAAATCCACACCTTCTTTAACACTAAACCATCTTCTCTCCAGAAGCCATTCTTCTTCATTTTCAGTAGAAATGAAGATGGAACAAATATCAAAGAAGATTGAATGTGAGTTCACAGGAACCCTGTGCTGCTTAATCAAATGCCACTTCTGGGCTAGATCTGATCCAGCAAGAAAAGGACATTTTTCAAGTATTAATCCAGAAAGGTGTATTTTTCATTCAAAAAGAGGAATTTTGCTTATTTATTTTAAGTTCTCATGGGAAAGTAAACCCCAACAGCATCCTGCAGCGTCAGCCTCAGAGATTGACTTCCCATTGTCCTGCTAGAGGCACTTTCCATATGCCCACACCATATGGGCTCTCTCTTCTCTGCAGCCCCTCTGGGGCCCACCGAACCTTTCCTCAGTATCTAATGAACTTTGGGTCTGTAGAGCCAGTATGTTTCTTCTTCCCATTCTATGGAGCAGGTCATAGGTTGGAGTATTTTCGTGGGATTTTTGTTGCGATGGTGGTGCTGCATGAGACAGTTCCCTTCTCAATGCATGTTTCTGCAATCTGAGGGATTCCAGTGACACAATTTTGGTTTCTTCTTGAAGAATTCTTTGAAGGGCTTAATTCAAGTTGTAAGACAACATTTTCTCTTAAGGGACTGCTTTGTTGCTGAGAAGCCAAATCCTCTAGGCTCATGTTCCTTTCTTTGACAGATAAACATCTATAGGAGTTCATATGTATATTTTCATCGTTGTTTCCTCTTTCATGGTTAAAAAGATTCTGATACATGCATTTGAAGTTGTCACACATCTTCCCCACTTTATCCATTGATTATGGATCTAAAACTACTGGCATCTATATGCATCTACATGCATTTCCCAGCAAATAGGCTTCATTATGGGAATACTATGGGGAGAAGTATGCTTTGAAATTTTCATTAATATTTCCTGAACAGCCATAATAAAGCTTTTCAGAACAGAAAAGATATGAGAAGGGACCTCTCCCAATTCCTTTGTAAAAGTAAAAGAGGGACCCTGAATATAGCATACTTTGTATATAATATTTTTGATAGTTTGTTTAGCTAAATTTTGTTTCTTTCTCTTTTATATGGCTATCTGTGATCCACAAAATTAATATATGATACTATATCAAAACTGCTACATAAAGCTCTCCCAGGAAGACAGGGAACACTAAAGAAAATGCTGACTCAATAAGCAAACCCTTGGGGACCTCAGGGGCCCAGGGTGGCCTCTTTTAGGGGCACTGAGGCCCCAGCAGGACAGGTCCAGGCCACACTGCAAGGGTGCGGGTGAGTCCCTGGGCTGGCCAGACCCATCACAACTTTAGTGATTGCCAGGGTGCCTTCCTGCTTCTTCCTGATGGAGCCTGGGAGTTCCAGATCCGATGGATGCCCCCCTTCCCTAGTCATCTCTCCCTTTCCATAGCCCCCCACTCTCTCTTCAGCCTTTTCTCCTCTCCACCAACACCCCCCCCCAGAATCCCAGGGTTGAAGGGGTAGGGGTAGGGGCAAAGATGGGAAGGTGGGAAGAGCTGTTTCTCTTCTATTCTTGAAACAAACTCTCAGCCATCATTTTGAAGTTTTTTAGGGATTGTTGCTAATAGGTGACAAATTGAAAAAAAAAATTCATCCTAGAGCTGTAACTAGCTGTTCTGGCAAATACCATAAAATAAGCCCAAGACAAATACCGTGGACTTCCTCAAATCCATTTTAAAAGACAGACTCAGTTGAATAAGGGAAAGGGAGAGACAAAAGGTATCATGGGAAAAGACAGGGTTCCTGCTGGAGTGATCACCATGGTTATCTACGACTTGCTACCCATATGGCTTTGGGCAAGTCATTTGATCTTTGAGCCTCAATTTCCTCATCTGTTAAATGAAGAAGCTAAAATAGATGATCTCTATGGTCCCTTTTGGCTCTGAATCTATGAACTGATGGGCTTGCATGATGCTAAGCCCAGTTGTTGGTACCTCCTGAAGCAGTGCAGTTAATGTTAGTGTTAATGCACTCTAACATTCAGCACCCTGGACAAAGCCCTGTCTTAGGTAAGTTAAGGCTCTTCCAGTAACATCCTCTATTTTTTTTTCTTTTTTCACAGACTTATGTCATGTCCTTGAATTGAATGTGAGCTTCTTGAGAACTATTTCATTATTCTTTGAATCTCCAGCCCCTAGTACAGTGCTGTACTATACGGGCAACAAATGCTTGTTGATTGAAAGACAAAGGTCAGTCAATCAGTTATCAAATATTTATTAAACACTTACAAAGCCCTGGAGATATAGAAAGAGGCAGAAAAACAAAACAAAACAAAACAACAGTCCCTGCTCTCAGGGAGCTCACAATTGAATTGGGGAGAAAATAAACAAACAAATATGGAAAAATAAATGACAGGTTAAACATGAAATAACTAAGTGAGGGAAAGAGCTGGAATTAAAGGGGGCTGCAGAAAGATGGGGATACAGTGGGTACATTCAATTCAACAAGCATTTATTAAGTGACTACTGTATTCAAGGTGCTTGTTGTTTCATGTTGGGCACTGGAGACACAAAAATAACACACTTAAAAGATCACTTTTTCCTGGGGGACAGAATTTGAAAACAGAGAAGTAAATAGAAGGCAATTTGAGGAGGTGTGGGGAAGCCCCACATCATACTTTAGCTCTAAAGGAACTAAGAGTTTAGGAAAGGCCAATAACTCAATGAGTATTTTTAAAAGATACAAAGCTCTTTCCCCACAATAACCCTAATGCATTCAGGTAATTAGTGTCTGTATTATTTTCCCAGTTTTTACAGACAAGGAAACTAAGGCTCAAATAGACTAAATGGTTTACATGGAGCCACACAGCTAGTGATTCTTAGAACCTAGATTTAAAACTCAGGGTTCTCTTGCCGTCATAGCTAGCTCTGTTCTACCATGTGTATCCACATCAGGGATTCTTAACCTGGGGTCCATGGATATTTTTTTGTAAAATATCTTTTGATAACTGCTTTTCAAAACAATTGTTGTTTTTTAAAAGTAACCCTGTGTATTTTATAATCTGACATTTTATTTTATGCATTTTTATAATCCTATGTGTTTTAGTTCATGCATTTAACAACAACATTCTGAAAAGGAAATATTCTTGCTACTCAAACATAGCCTTTAGAAACTCTTTCAATTAACCATCACCCTTAAAAGGGCATTAGGGCTTAATAATAGAATTTGTTGTTTAATTGATTGACTAATGTTTACTCTTAATGAACCCGTTTGGGGTTTTCATGGCAATGGTACTGGAGTGGTTTCCTTCTCCAGATCATTTTTTACAGAAGGGGAGGCTGAGGCAAACAGGGTTAAGTGCCCAGGGTCACACAGCTAGCAAGTGTCTTGAGAGTAGAATTGAAGTCAGGTTCTCCCAACTCCAGGGCTGGCATTCACTATATACTATGCTTCCTAGCTGCCTTTAATGTAGAATCACAGTTCTCTCTAAGCTAAAAGAACTTCAAAACTCATCAAACCAACTCTCTCTAGGTTATCCATCAGATTCTACTATCTAATAAGAAAGGAGCTCACAGCAACACAGTTCTGGTTTTACCCTAAGCCAGCTCTTTGGGATACAGCAGATGCAGTGCCTCCTCTGCTTTTCCTTACCAAGCCAGAGGTAGGACCAAAGAGCAACAAGTGCTTAAGAAAAGTGATGTCTTTCTTTAGGTGGTGCTGATGGACAATAACAGTTACTGGAGGTCTTAGCCAATGAAGTCAGTTCTCTTTCTGACCAATCAAGAATCATTAAACTGAAGCCTTCTCTCAACTGACTGCTTCTAACAGCCAGTTTCAAAGTCAAAGGTTTTAATTTTCCTGCTATATCTTCAACTTTTTCAGGTTCCTCTTCCTCTCTTCAGTCTGTTCAGCTTTAAGGAGAACCTCCTGATTGACTCTTTCTCTCCCTCCCTTCTCTCTCTCTCTCTCTCTCTCTCTCTCTCTCTCTCTCTCTCTCTCTCTCCCTCTCCCTCATATATTATGTAATATATAATTATGTGTAATTATATATTATATAATAGGTAATTATGTATATGTACATATATAATTATTGGAGCTATCGATCATACCTTAGCTCTAAAATCTCCAACTAATTTCCCCCTCTCTTTGGGGCCCTTTAAACTATGTTTCTTTACAGTCACATTTCTTTTAAAAGAATAATTTCAAAAATCTTTCTTTGTGTCTTTTTAACACTAGACTGTCCCCACACAGACAAGGCATGACTCTACCATGTTGATAAAGAGATCCATTTTCTTTTTTTTTTTGAGATGCATTTTTTAAAATCTACGCCACCAAGAGACCATCTTCTCTTGAAAACTGTCCAAAATCTCGTTTGAAAGCTGTATTTCTTTATATACATATTTTAGCAATTTATATTAAAACAAAGTTCTTTTTCTACTCATCTTGGGTATCAAATTGTACTGCATAGTTCTGACGACATGTTACATCATTTGAAAATATTAAACCTTTCTTCTACAAAAATGTGGTCACACACACACACACACACACACACACACACACACCTTTTTATGCCCTGAAAAAATGTTCACCATTAACTATTCCTTATTAAATGCATCTTTAAAAAGATGGTATACCTTACATTTACCTAATTAGGTAGTAAAATACATAGAGTTTTTTGGACCTGGAATCAAGAATATCAGAGTTCAAATCTAACCTCAGACTCTTATTATATGGGTAACTTTGGGTAAATCACTTAACCTTTCTGTGCCTCAGTTTCTTCATTTGTAAAATGGAGATAATAGTAGATTCAACTTCTGGGGATATTGTGAGACTATATTGAAAAAATGGTTATAAAATGCTTTGTAAACCTTTTTTGTCTTTATTAACTAATTTCTTTACTTTTAGTTTACAAGATTCAATTCCACAATCTCTTGAGTTTCAAATTTTCTCTTCCACCCCCTCCTGCACCCACCGATGGCAGCATGCAATCAAGTATAGGATCTGCAAATATTTTCACATTAGGCATTAATGAGGTTATAAAGAAGGATTGTATCAGATGGAATGAACAATGGGCAAGAGGAAACAAAACCAAACAAGAAAAAGACAGAGAGCAGGTAGTTTGCTTCAATCTGCATTCAAACTCTGTTCTTTCTAGTTCTTTCTCTGAATGTAGATATCTCTCTCCATCATGAGTCTTTTGGAGTTGACTTAACTTAACCCTGCATTGCTGAGAACAGTCCAGTCTATCAAAGTTGGTCATCACACATATGTTGTGTCTGTAACTGTGTACAGATTTCTCCTGGTTCTGCACTTCTCACTCAGCATCTGTTTGTATAAACCTCTCCAGGTAAATATGAAATCCATCTGCTCCTCATTTCTTATAGTACAATAGTATTCCATTATATTCACATACCACAAATTGTTTAGCCATTTCTCAATTGATGAGCATCCCCTTAATTTCCAATTCTTTGCCACCACAAAAAGAGCTGCTATAAATATTTTTGTACATATGGGTCTTCCTCCCACTTCTTTGATCTCTTTGGAATACAATCCTAGAGGTGGTATTGCTGGGCCAAAGGGTATGAAATTATTTATAGCCCTTTGGGCATAATTCCAGATTACTCTCCAGAATGGTTGAATCATTTCACAACTCCACCAGCAATGCATTAGTGTTCCAATTTTTCCACATACTCTCCAACATTTGTCATTTTACTATTTTGTCATCTTAGCCAATCTGACCTGTGAGATGTGGTACCTCAGAGATGTTTTGATTTGCATTTCTCTATCAATAGTGATTTAGAGCATTTTTCATATGCTTTTAGATATCTTTAATTTATTCCTCTGTAAAATGCTTGTTCATGTCCTTTGACCATTTATCAATTGGGGAATGACTTATATTCTTATAGATCTTGACTCAATTCTCTGTATATTTTAGAAATAAGGCCTTTATCAGAGACATTCATTGTAAAAAATTCTTTCTTAATTTTCCACTTCCCTCTTAATCTTGGTTACATTGGCCTTTGTTTGTACAGAAACTTTTCAATTTAATGGAATCAAAATTATCCATTTTGCATTTTATAATGCTCTCTAATTCTTGTTTGGTCATAAAGTCTTCCCCTCTCCATAAATCTGACAGGGTAACTATTCCTTGCTTTCCCAGATTGCTTACAGTTTCAGCCTTTATACCTAGATCATGTACCCATTTAGACTTAATTTTGGTAGAAGGTGTTTGATAATGGTCTATGTTGATTTTCTGTCATATTATTTTCCAGTTTTCCCAGAAGTTTTTGTCAAATAGTGAGTTCTTATCCCCAAAACTGGGGTCTTTGGATTTATCAAACAGTAGATTACTGTAATCATTGACTGCTGAGTCTTGTGTACCCAATCTATTTCATTTATCCACTACTCTATTCCTCAGCCAGTACCACGTAGTTTTGACTGCTACTTTGTAACACAAATTAAAATCTGGTATGGCTAGGCTACCTTCCCTAGCATTTCTTTTAATTAATTTCCTTGATATTCTGCACCTTTTGTTCTTTCAAATGAATTTTGTTACCATTTTTTCTAGCTCTATAAAGTAATCTTTTGCTAAATTGATTGGTATGGCACTAAATATGTAGTTTAATTTAGGTAAAATGGTCATTTTTATTATATTAGCTTGACCCAGCCACAAGCAATTGATGTTTTTCCAATTAGTTAGATCTGACTTTATTTGTGTGAAAAGTGTTTTGTAGTTGTGTTCATATAGGTCCCAGGTTTGTTTTGGTAGGTTGATTCCCAAATATTTTACAATGTCTACAGTTACTTTAAATGGGATTTCTCTTTCTATCTCTTACTATTGGATTTTGTTAGAAATATACAGGAATACTGAGGATTTATGTGGGTTTATTTTATATCCTGCAACTTTGCCAAATTTATTTATTGTCTCAAGTAGTTTTTTACTTGTTTCTCTAGGATTCTCTAAGTATATCATCATATCATTTGAAAAGAGTGATAGCTTCATCTCTTTTTTTGCCTAATTTGATTCCTTTAATTTCTTTTTCTTCTCTAATTGCTATTTCTAACATTTCTAGTACCAGATTGAATAAGAAGGGTGATAGTGAACATCCTTGTTTCACCCCTGATCTTATTGGAAATCCTTCTAGCTTGTCCCCATTACATATAATACTTGCTGATGGCTTTAAATAGGGGCTACCTATTATTTTCAGGAAGGCTTCATTTATTCCTATACTTTCTAGTGTTTTTAATAGGAATGGATGTTGTATTTTGTCAAATGCCTTTTCTGCATCTATTGAGATAATCATATGGTTTTTGCTAGTTTTATTGTTGATATGATCAATTATACTGCTGGTTTTCCTAATATTAAACCATCCTTGCATTCCTGGAATAAATCCTACCTGATCAAAGTGTATTTTTCTTGTGATAAGTTGTTGTAGTATTTTTGCTAATATTATATTTACAATTTTTACATCTATATTCATGATGAAAATTGGTCTATAATTTTCTTTCTCCATTTTATCTCTTCCTGATTTAGGTATCAGTATCATATTTGTGTCATAAAAAGAATTTTGTAGGACTCCTTCTTCACTAATTTTCCCAAATAGTTTGTAGAGTATTGGAATCAATTGTTCTTTAAATGTTTGATAGACTTCTCTAGTAAATCCATCTGGCCCTGGAGATTTTTTCCCTAGGGAGTTTGCTGATGGCTTGTTCAATTTCTTTTTCTGAGATGGGGTTATTTAAGTAATTTGCCTCCTCTTCAATTAATCTGGGCAACTTATATTTTTGTAAATATTCATTTATTTCACTAAGATTGTCAAATTTATGTGCATACAATTGGGCAAAATAATTCCTAATTATTGTTTTGATTTCTTCTTCATTGGAGGTAGATTCACTCTTTTCATTTTTGATACTCATAATTTGGTTTTCTTCTTTCTTTTTTATCATATTGACGAAGGGTCTATCAATTTTATTGTTTTTTCGTAAAACCAGCTCTTAGTTTTATTTATTACTTCAATAGTTTTCTTAATTTCAATTTTATTAATCTCTTCTTTGGTTTTCAGTATTTCTAATTTAGTATTTAATTGGGGAATTTCAATTTGTTTTTTTCTAGACTTTTCAATTGCATGGCCAATTCATTGACCTCCATTTGATCTAATTTATTCATGTATGCACTCAAGAATATAAAACTTCCACTATGAACCACCTTTGCTGTATCCCACAAGTTTTGGTATGTTGTCTCATTTTTGTCATTCTCTTGAATGAAGTTACTGATTGTTTCTATAATTTCTTGTTTGAGCCACTCATTCTTTAGATTAAATTATTGAGTTTCAAAGTAGTTTTTAGTCTATGTTTCCATGGCATTTTATTGCATATAATTTTTATTGCATCATGATCTGATAATAATGCATTTAATATTTTGCCTTTCTGCACTGAATTGTGAGGTTTTTGTGCCTTAATACATGGTTGATTTTTTGTGTATATGCCAGATACTGCTGAGAAAAAGGTATATTCCTTTTTATCCCCGTTTAGTTTTCTACAGACACATATCATACTACTCTCTCTATAATTCTGTATACCTCTTTAATTTCTTTCTTGTTTGAGATTAGATTTATCAAGTTCAGAGAGGTGGAGATTGAGGTCCCCTACTAGTATAGTTTTCCTATCTATTTATTCCTCTAATTCACTAACTTCTCTAGGAATTGGGATGCTATATAACTTGGTGCATATATGTTAAGTAAATGATATTGCTTCATTCTCGATAGTGCCTTTCAGCAGGATACAGTTTCCTTCTTTATCTTTTTTAATTAGATCTATTTTTGCTTTTGCTTTATCTGTGATAAGGATTGCTACCCCTGCTTTTTTTTTTAACTTTAGCCGAAGCATAGTATATTCTACTTCAACCTTTAACCTTTACCCTTGTGTATCCCCTTGTTTTAAATGCGTTTCTTGTAGACAATATATTGTAGGATTATGGATTTTAATCCATTTTGCTATCTGTCTCCATTTTATGGGAGAGTTCATCCCATTCACATTTGTCTCTTTCCCTCCATCCTATTCCCTCCCCTGTTTTTGTTTCTTCATTCTCCCTTCCCCTCCTTAAGGGTTTTCCTTTTGACCACCACCTCCCTCAGAATTTCCTCCCTGTGAACCCCCTTTACCTACCCTTTCCTGTTACTACTGTTTCCCTCATTTTAACCACCTCCCCTTCTTATCCCCGCCCCCTCACTTACCCTCCTACTGCCTATAAGGCACAATGGATTTTTATACTTATCCATGTATGTTATTCCCTCTTTGACCCCAAACCAATGAAAATAAATTTCATACAGTGCTCCTCTTCCTCCCTCCTTTCCCTCTAGTATAATGAGTTTTTGTGTCTTTTCATGTTAAAATCTTAAACTTGACTGATTATGTTGATCCATCTTTGAACCAGAACCAATAAGAATAAAGTTCATATCATGTTCATATCCCACCCTCCTTCCTGTCTGGTATGTTTTTATGCCCCTTCGTGTAGCATAATTTTCCTTTTTCTGCTTCATCCTTTCCTTTTTTCCATAACAGTCCTTTTGAACCCCTTAATAAGGTTTTTTTTTTATCATCAGATTAGTTTATTTGTACCCACACCCTCTATCTATGTATATCCCCTTTAAATGTCACAATAATCATATAAATTTCAATATTGACAGGTATTAGCTACTCATATAGGGATGTAAACAATTTGCTCTTAATGAATCCCAAGTTATGTGCATGTGTGCATGTGTGTGTTTTCCTTATTTACCTTTTTCTGTCTTTCTTGAGTCTTGTAATTGGAGATCACATTTTCCATTGAGCTCTGGCTTTTTCATCAGGAAAGTCTGGAAGTCCCTTATTTCATTCAATGACCATCTCCTTGCCTGAAAGATTACATTCAGATTTGCCAGGTAGTTGATCCTTGGCTGCAGGCCTAGCTCTTTTGCCTTATGAAATATTAAATTCCAAAACCTCATATCTTTTAATATAGAAGTTGCTAGGTCCTTTGTAAACCTGACTGTACTTCCACAATATTTAAATTGTTTCTTTCTGGCTGCTTGCAGTATTTTCTCCTTGACCTTGTAATTCTAGAATTTGGCTACTATATTTCTTGGAGTTTTCAATTTGGTATCTCTTTCAGGAGGAGTTTGGTGAATTCTTCCAATAACTATTTTATCCTCTGATTCTAGGACTTCAGGACAGTTTTCTTTGACAATCTCTTGGAGGATGTAGTCCAGGCTGCTTTTTTTTCATCATGGCTTCCCAGTAGACCAATACTTCTTAGGTTATCTCTCCTGGATCTATTCTTCAGGTCAGTTGTTTTTTCAGTGAGATATTTTACACTTTCTACTAATGTTTCAATCTTCATGTTTTGCTTGACTGAGTCTTAATGCATAATAGAGTCCTTAGCTTTTATTTGACTGATTCTAATTTTTAGTGAATTATTTTCGTTGGTTAGTTTTTTTTTTAAACAAATGCTTTATTAACTTCTGTTTTACATCATTCATTTCCGCCAGATTTTGAGTTACAATCATTTTCCCCCCATTATTCCCCTACCCAACCTCCCAGAATAGCAGTCCCACAAGATATCGCTTCCTCCAATCTGCTTTCTCCCATACCTTCTCCCATACCACCATCGACTTTTCCATTAGAGGAAGATGAATCTTTGTGTCCCAATGCCTGCACATCTTATCTCCCAATTATAGGCAAAAGAGTATTAATAATAGTATTTATGTATATATTTGAAACATTTAATGTTACGACCTCGAATTTCAGATCCATTTCCTTCCTCCCTTGTCACCCATTCCTTCTTGGGAGATAAGAAATTCAGTATATGTTGTACATGTCTAGCTATGCAAAACATTATCATAGTAGATATATTGTACAAGGCTGCTTATAATTCCCTCCCACTCATCCCACCCCCCACCTGGTCCATTCCCTACATGATCCTGTCCCTCTTCTATAGTGGGTACTTCCAACCTCCCCTCACCCCAAGGATGCCCTCCCATCCATCATCCCTCCTCTCATCCCCCTTCCCCCTATCCTGCTGCAGGTTGAGATATCCCATTTAGTATGTATGTCATTTTCTCCCTGAACCAAATTCAATGTGAATGTGGTTTTGCCTTTTTAGCCTTCCTTATTCTCCCCCTCCTTTGCAACCACTTCCCCTTGCTTCTTCTACATGAGATAGTTTACCCTACCCTGTCTCTCCCCATCTCCTCTTGCCACTTTCCTCTCTCACCTCATAATTTCATCCCTTGAGTATTCTCCCTTCCCAACAAATTCAAGCTATGCCCTCTATCCATATATAACTGTAACCATATACACACACATTCACATATGTATTCATATGACCACACACCTTTCTTCCATTATTTTCATAGTGAGAAAGATATCATCAGTCACAGTTATTGCTTTTCCATATAGGAATGTAAATAGTTCAACTTTGATAAGTTCCTTTTGATTTCTTTTCCCTGATTACCTTCTCAGGCATCTCTTGCTTCTTGTGTCTGGATGTCAAATTTTCTATTCAATTCTGGTTTTTTCCTCAAGAATGCTTGAAAGTCCTCTATTCCACTGAATGACCATATTTTCCCCTGAAACAAA
Source organism: Gymnobelideus leadbeateri (assembly GCA_011680675.1). Lineage (NCBI taxonomy): Eukaryota > Metazoa > Chordata > Mammalia > Diprotodontia > Petauridae > Gymnobelideus > Gymnobelideus leadbeateri. The sequence goes on along the minus strand of WOXC01004457.1, from coordinate 419,527 downwards.
ATACTCAGTTTTGCTGGGTAGGTGACCCTTGGGTTCATTTCCAGTTCTTTCCTCTGGAATATCATATTCCATGCCCTTCAATCCCTCAGTGTAGAAGCTGCCAGGTCCTGGGCTATTCTGATTGTGTTTCCACAATATTGAAATTGTTTCTTCCTGGATGCTTGTAGTATTTTCTCTTGATCTGGGGATTCTGGAACCTGGCTATAATATTCCTGGGAATTTTCTTTTTGGGATATTTTTCAGGAGGTGATTGGTGGATTCTTTCAACCTCTATTTTGCCCTCTGGATCTAAAACATCAGGGCAATTTTCCTTGAGAATTTCTTGAAGGGTGATTTCTAGGTTCTTTCTTTGATCATGGCTTTCAGGTAGTCCAATAATTTTTAAATTGTCTCTCCTGGATCTATTTTCCAGGTCAGTGGTTTTTCCCATGAGATATTTCACATTGCCTTCTAATCTTCTGTTTGTTTGGATCTGCTTAACAGCATCTTGATTTCTCATAAAGTCACTAGCTTCCATTTGCTCCAGTCTAACTCTGAAGGAATGAATCTCCTCAGTGAACTTTTGAGATTCTTTTTCCATCTGGCAAATTCGACATTTTAAGGCATTCTTCTCCTCATTGCCCTTTTGGGCCTCCTTTGCCATTTGAGTTAGTCTATTTTTTAAGGTGTTGTTTTCCTCAGTCAGGCTGTTGACCCTCATTTCATACTTTTCCTGCATCCTTCTCATTTCTCTTTCCAATTTTTCCTCCACTTCTCTTATTTGATTTTTAAAGTCCTTCTTAAGGTCCTCTATGGCCTGCAACCCGCTCATGTTTTCCCCTGGGGCTTTTGGAGCAGGACTTCTGACCTCACAGTCCTTTTCCTGCTCTATGCCCCCAAAATAGGAGTCTAGGGTTGCATTTTTCTGTTTCCTTTGCCTTGGCATGTTGCCACTTAATTGCTTGACTTTTGGGCTTGTTGCCACACTATGGCTTTAAGGCCAGATAGAGGAATTTTCGTCCCGAACGTGTGGGGGGCAACTTCCGTTTCTGGCAAGCTGTAAACCCACCCACAACTTCCACCCTAGATCACAATCCAGATCCAGGGAGGTTAAAGCAAGAGCGATTACCCCCCAAGACTGATCGCTGGATCTCCCCACGATTTGTAGGCTGGGAGCCGGAAATGCCTATGAAAACTACAAAATGGCATGTCTCCTCAGCGGCTTCTAGCCCCCAGGGGAGGGAGCTGACGCATTCCCCAAATACAGGTCCCAAAGTCCATAGGACACTAACCTCTTACTTTGTCCTAGGCATGTCTATGTTGATAATTCTGGAGTTGCCACTGCTCCTGGTGTTCTGGGGTTCCTCCAGCTGGCTGCTGGCCCTGCCGCCCTGGGGCTAAAACCTCGGCTCACGTGGACCTGGGCTTGGCTCGGCTCCTGTGCTCTGCGCGCTGCTGGCTCCCAGACCACTGCGCTGGTCCTTCCTGCAGGGTGCTGGGCTGTCCTCAGCGGGAGGTTAGCTTCTCTGTGTCGTTCTGTGGGTGCTGGGGCTCCAGAAGTTGTTCAGAGTCCTTTTTTACATAGTTTGTGGGGAATCTGGGGGCAGAGAGGCTTGGACGAGCTGTTTCTACTCTGCCATCTTGGCTCCGCCCCCCTTTGGTTAGTTTTTGAAGCTCCTTTTTTAGGGAGGCTTTTCCTCCAGTTATATTTTGAACCTCCTGTCCCAGTCCCACAAATTTTACTTTTTAAGGATTTGTTTGCTTCAGTGATTTTTTCCAATTCCGTCACTGTAGATTTAAATTTATCTTCTACGTCTCTAATTTGGCTTTTAAAATCTTTCTTGAGCTCTTCCAAGAATGCTTTTTGGGCTTGAGACCAGTTTATATTTCCTTCTGTGTCCTCAGGTGTGATTATAGAGTTCATGTTGTCCTCTGTATTTGTTGTTCTTGCTCACTATAATAAGCTGGCATTGATTTTCTTGCCTTTACCTTCTCATCTTCTTTCTTTCCCATTGTGATTTCCTGTTTCCTCATTTCTCAGGCTGGGAGCTAGGTGCCTGGTTGTTGGCTTTGTGTGCTGTATCCTCTGGGTGTCTAGACTGAGACCAAGACCAGGATTCTCAGTGTTTTCCCTGAGTTACCCTGAGGCTTACAGAGTAACCTGTGGTAGAGAGGTGGTCTGACCTTCAGATTTCCACCTCTATGCCCCTGGGCTACAGCTCAGGCAGGCTCAGCAGCTGGCAGTGGCAGTGCTGGTATCTGCAGATTCTACTGGTGATGCTAAGGTCCACCTGGGCTTTTTTATTAGTGCTTGCTGGCTCCACCACCCTGGGCTTTGGGAGCTTCTGCTGGTCAGCTGAGATGGAGCTTGTTGGGATCCTTGCCTTCCTTCAGACTCTTTACTGCTTCAATTACACTCTTTCTCAGTGACTCTTAATCCTGAGGCTATTTCCACTATTTCATGATTTGACTCTGGGTAGGACATTTATCTCTGGGTTTTCTGGGTCAGGGAGGGTGAATCAGAGCAGCTAGGGTTTACTTTGACATCTTGGCTTCTGGAAATTCAGGTAGTTTTTAAACTTCCAGGCTGTGAGCTGATAGCCCCAGGAGAAGCTGCTGTGTCTGCTGCGGACCCTGTGCTTTCTCTTACCTGGCTAGAACTGATCCTCCTGTCCTGTGGTAAGATGGCTGCGAATTGCCCTTGAGGTGGGTGAGTTTGCTGGCTGGGTCCCCTTCTCAGTCAGCTGTAGTCTGATCTCTGGTCCATGCTGGTGCAGCCCCTGCATGCTCTGTGCTCCCCCTGCCCAGACCTACATGGGTACTTTGCTGGGCTGGGAATCTGCCATGCTCCATCTTCCAATGGATTCTGTCACTCTAAAATCTACTCAGATTCACTTTTTAAAATTTGGTGATGGGATTCATGGAAGAACTTAGAAAAGTTATTGCTTCTGTTCCACCATCTTGGCTTTGTTCCCCATGCTTTGTAAATCTTAAAGTGCTGTAGAAATACTAGTTATTGTTATTATTATTATTTCCCTTAATGTATTCTCTGGTCAAGCCAGGCCTCCTGGCCACAGTATGGCCTCCATACTGTGCTCCATCTCTCATCTCTGTGCCTTTGTACTAACTATCTCCCATGATTGGAATGTTCTCTCTCCACACCTCCATCTTTTAAATTCCTTTAAGACTCAGTTCAAATGCTACCTTCTGTAGGCAGCCCCCCACAAGTCAGTGTCTTCCCTTCTAATGTAGCCTTGCATCTACCCTGTGTTAATGTATATTTATGTACATGTTGTCTCTCTCATCAGAATGTAAACTATTTGAAGGCAGGGACTGTTTTTCTTTTTCATCTCCTCACTGTTTAACACAATGCCTAGTACATTCTAAACACTTACTAAATGATTATTAATTGCTTGCTTTTTGCCGCAATCAGAATCCTAGAAAATATATCATAAAGGGCATGCTTACAAAGGAGAATGATTGTGTCTTCTTATAGGAATAATATTATAATTGAGAATAACATTCCTAACCAAGAGTTTAGCATTAAAAAATGAGAAATCCAATCAACAATGTATTGTAAAAACAAACGACAAATGATAGCTCTTTATTAAGAAAATTAAAAGAGGTAAAAGGTCATTAAATGAAAGAATTTGAAGGAGATTAGAGAGTTGGAGATAATTTAGTACAACTTGCACATTTCACAGGAGGGGAAATTGAGGCTGAAAGAAGTTAAGTACCTTACCTAACATTACACAGAGGTAGAGCCAGGATTTTAATCCAGGTCTCCTGACTTTCCATTCAGTGCTCTTTATGCTACATTATATCCTGATTTCTTCATTTTAAAACTACTATGAAATGGTTTTAAACTTATCTTACACATCAACTATAGAAAGGACCCTGATGTACTATAAAGTATATATACAGTACATAAAAATGCTACTTTACCATATCATAAATTTGACTTTGCAATAACAAACATTAAACATTTAATTAACATTAATTTTGCTTGCCTTTTTAGAACTTAGAAGGGCTTTGGAGGAATATTTTGGATGACCCATATCTCTTTTAGAAAGGCATTCAGGGAAGTCCAAACCAATGACTTCTTTTTCTCTCAGTAAATTTTCCTGTAACAGAGACATTCAAAATCATTCCATCACTTATACACAAATAATGAAATAACTCATGCTCACAAAGAGCTCTCTTGTTACAAGATGCTTCCATTACAACAGTCCAAGAGACAGCACAGGTGTTACTATTCCCATTTCATGGATGAGGAAACTCAAGAGAAATTGCATGTTTTGACTAAGGTTGCTCAACTAGTGATCAGCTGAACTCAGAAGTCAGTTCAGACTTTCTGATGCCAAGTCCTGTTCTTCAACTACACCACACTATCTTCAGGTGAATTGAAATCTTTTTTTTTTCTCAATAAATCTCTCTGTAGCGAGTGAAGTCTCAAAAAAATTCCATAATTCCCACACAATTCCATTCATTATTCTTTTAATTTTTAAGTAAATTTCATTTTTTTCCTCAGTTAACAATAAGTTGTTTTTCTCTCTCCCTCCTCCCTCCCACATAAAAAGGAAAAAAAAAGAAATATAAATCATTCTTTCCAAAACTGGCTTGAATTGTAAAATTAGTTTTAAAAGCTTTCTTAGGGGTATTTCTGGGAAAGAGGAAGAGAGGACCAAAATTCACCTTTTGAGGCATTTTCTCCAGTAATGGGACTGAATTTGTACTGCCTCTCACTTAGTCCCCTATGTCCCATAATAGTGAGGTTCTAGTTGAATGTTTAAGGTTGATATAATTATGTTATTGTTGCTATTGTTGAGTCTTTTCGATTGGGTCCTATTCTTTAGTAGCCCATTTGGGGTTTTCTTGGAAAAGACATTTTCCAGATGAGGAAACTGAGGCAAACAGGGTTAAGTGACTTGGCTGGCATCACCCAGCTAGTAAGTGTCTGAGGCTGAATTTAAACTAAGGTTTTTCTGTTTCTAAGCCCAGCCCTCTATCCACTATACCATGTAGCTGTCCCAGGTTGATATAATAGAATGAAGCTAAGTGACACACAGGAGAATCCTGTCCTTGACATTTACTTCACTAGCCTCATGTTCTAAAAATCTGAGCCTGTTAAGAATGAGAATGGATTGACCCAGCAATACCACTTCTAGGGTTATATTCCAAAAAGATCATAGAAGAGGGAGGAAGACCCATATTTACAAAAATATTTATAGCAGCTCTTTTCGTGGTGGCAAAGAATTGGAAATTAAAGGGGTGCCCATCAATTGGAATTGGGAATGGCTAAACAAGTTGTGGTATATGAATGTAATGGAATATGAATGTAATGGAATATTATTGTGGTATAAGAAACGAGGAGGAGACGGTTTTCATATTTACCTGGAGAGGCTTATACAAACTAATGCTGAGCGAGAAGTGTAGAATCAGGAGAAATTCGTATACAATCACAGACACAACATATGTGTGATGACCAACTATGACAGACTGGACTCTTTTCAGCAATGCAGTGATATAATTCAATCCCGAAAGACTCATGACGGACAGAAATGCGACATCCAGAGATATAACTAGAAAGAATTGAGCTTGAATCCTGATGGAAGCAAATTAATTGATCTTTTTCTTTTCATTGTTTGGTTTTATTTCTTCTTTACCATTTTTCATCCCACCTAGTACAATACACCTTTGTAATTGGACTAATGTTTAATATGAATGTATTTAAAGATCCTATACTGGACTATGTGTTGTCAGGGGTGGGGGAGGGAGGTAAAGGAAATTTGAAAATCAAGGAACTATGGAATTGAATCTTGTTAACTAAAACTAAACTAATAAATTTTAAAAAAGAAATTAAAAAAAAAGAATGAGAATGGAATCCTTGGAACTGGAGAAGGTGAGGTGAGGTAGAGGAGAACCTGATTTGTTCTATGGATACAAGTAGTCTACTTTATAGTTTAAAGTTTTACTTCTTTTAATTCTTAAGTTTCTGTGAGAGAATGTATTAGTATACCCATTTTACATGTAAGGAAGCAGAGTCCCAAGAAAAGTTAGATGACTTGTCCAGAGTCATAAGTGCTAGTCACACTATAACCCTGGTCTCCTTATTCAAGAGAGTAATCTTTGAAATCAAAGGCTTTGAGTTCAAGCCCTGACTCTGCCACTTAATTCTTTTATATTTACTTCTCTTGACCTCAGACACTTCCTTCATCCCAACCATTGTCATTCCCCTCATCCCTCTCCCATGGGAACCATGGATTATGTCCCTGGAACTATCCTGGGCTCTGATAGGTGAGCTTTCTGCCTCATCTTTCCTGAAACCAAGCCTCCACATACTCCCCTCCTCCTTCCCATGCCCCCCTATGAATTGTCTTTTCTTAGTAGAGTGTAAGCTCCTTGAGGACAAGGACTGTCCTGCTTTCTTATATTTGTATCACCATCCCTTTGCACAGTGCTTGTTACATAATGAGTCAGTGAATAAATATTAATTAAGCATCTCTTATGTGCCAGGGACTGTACTTCCCCCCAAAAAAAATCACACAAAGAAACTTGTCACTAAGTATATTTCCCTAAACTAGTTTAACAAAACTGCCTAAGAGAGTGATTGTGACTAATAGTGCTTGCCTTCTACTTCTATAATATATTGATTGGGATAGCTGCTGTTGTTTATCCTTTGTTTTTGAAGAGGACCAATAGCATCACAGGGTGATTCTTGACTTGCATGTGAATTGGATTTAAGTGAGGCAGAGTTGGGCAAAGTCATCAGCCTCACTTTCTTTTCCAGTCATCAAAGTCCAGTGGCAAGACAAAAGTCAGGATGATAGGTGATGGCCCAGAGTACAGTGGGTGACGGCATCTTTGATGTCTGACCAAACTTGAAGCACTCCACCACACCTGCTTCAGCCACAACAAATTGTTCTCATCCACTCCTTCGACCTGGAGAATTCTTCACATGCTAGGGGTAGATCCCCCTTACTCACCAATGGGTTTGAGGCCTGTTGGTTACCCTCAACCTGGTTTAGCCTGTTTGCTGACACAGTTTTATGGGGATGTGATGTGGCTGCTGCACATGCTATAGTGCCTTGAAACCACAGGTGAGAGTTGAGTGCCAAGAGGACACCAAAAGTGGATGAGCAGCCCTCACACCAGAGGTACCAGTCTTCCCTGAACACTCTATACTGATTGTTAGTGGAGCCTGGCTAGTTGGGGGAGGGAGGCAGTACTTGAGGAAGACACAGACATTCCCTGCCTTGTTGTAATCCTTAGACCACATGCACATATTCTCTGTTGTTTCTGACACAACCAAGTCAAGAGCTGTGATGAGCCTACTTCCAGCTATGAGGGACAGAGGGGCAGGTCCTGAGTGGTCTTGAAGATTCTTCTGGTTGCCTGAGGATCTGAAAGGACTGATGACTTATAAATTGCTGAGCTAGAACTAAACATGCATACAGAAGGATTGAATGGTCTTGTCTCTATTTCCCTTTCTGAAGCATGCGGCAGAGCTACAGTGAAGTGGCAAGGGAGAGGCTCCCTTACTCCCATTGCTCCTAATTTTTACCTCTGTGGTCAGACACACAAATTCCAATCCTATTTCACATTAAAAACCTTCACATATTTGAAGATAACTTTAGTATGCCCTACAAATGCATGATTGGGCAGGGGGTTGTGGCTTCCTCCCCCACTCAGACATTATAAAAGACAGTACTATCCTCTGACTTCTTCCAGTAGGCCAGTGAAAACACTTTTAATGAGCTATGAAGCCAGAACTCCATGTATATACTAAAGGGACAATCCCTGCCCCTAAACTCCCTTTCCTTGTCAACCTACAACTCTGAGCTCTTGAGCGAGGGTTAATGGGAGGATGCCCTTTCCCCCACCAGACCCCAAGTCATGAATTCTTGATATACTAGGCAAGTATGTTTGTGACCATCTCAGTTTTGGTATCTCTCCTTTAGTACAGGGCCTAGTAGGATTTCAATAGGCAATTGTTGTCTTCTCTCTTTGGACACTTTAAATATATGGTATCATCTACTGGACAGTTGTAATGGAATTAGTGGCAAAGGCAAACCAACAAAGAGAGGAGTTTTCCAGAGAGAGACTGTAGGGAAAGAAAGATTCCATTTAGTACTTACTGGGTTCTCTCTTAGGGCTCCATTCCTGACCCTCCAGATTTCCCCTCCACCCCATACTACAATAATCTTCTTAGCTTGGCAGTTCACTCTGCCTCTACAACTTTTTCCTCTGGTTGGTTGTTTTCTACCAGAACCTCCATTTTAAGCATGGTGCTCAGGCCAGCCAAATCTTCATCTCTGTCCAGAGTCCTGATTCTCTGGAATTTTTCAACCATGCCCCTCTCAAGAGCACCTTCTCCTTACCAACTCTTCCTTGTCTCTTTTAAACTTCCTTTTCTTTTTTCTCCCATCTACCTTCTAGTATCTCCCTGAGGGTAAGATCTGTCTTTCTTTTTACTTGTATTTGTAATTCCAATATTTAGTACAGTCCTCAGCATATAGTAAACCCATAATAAAAGCTTGTTAACTTGAGTTGATTCAGTGCGGGTGAAATGTAAGCTAGATAATGAGCAGCCCTGTTATAAATGTCCCAGTAAGACCTGAATGCTAGCTTTTCCACTGCTTATAAACACTGTATGGTTTTTTTTTATTGCTTTCTGTGCAGGAGAATACAATGGTCTGTTCTGTACCTAATTCATGTTGGTACTCTGGGTATCCCTCTAGTCTAGAATCCCAAAGAGAGTTGTTCTTTAGAGGGCTGAGATAGGGAGCTGAATTCCCCTGTTGAAAAGTCAGACAGTTGCAGAGCCATGAACCCAGGGCAGATCACAAGAGCCAGTCAAGGAGAGGGTTTGGTGAAGGTCATCAGTCCCTGTGGCCTCAGCCTAGTGATACCTGGTTAGCCACAGAGCTAGCCAGATACCATATTGCCCCTAAACCTTCTTTTCTTTAAGCTAACACCCCTTGCTTCTTTAACCAGTCTTCTAGGCTATACTTATCACCCCCTAACCATCCTAGTTGTCATTATTTGGATGTGTTTTCATTTGTCAATGACATTTCTCTGATGTGGCATAAAGAATGGAACAACATTTTGGATGTGGTCTGACCAGGGCAGAATAACTCAGGATCTTTTTTGTTCTGGATACTATACATCATCTAAAACAATCTAAAAATAATTTTTTTTTGCAGGCTATTACCCACTATTGACCCATAATCATGTTTCCAAGTCATTTTTCAGTTGTGTCTGACTCTTTGTGACTCCATTTGGGGTTTTCATGGCAGAGATACTGAAGTGGTTTACCATTTCCTTCTCTAGCTCATTTTACAGATGAGGAAACTGAGGCAAACAGGATTAAGTGGCTTGCCCAGTGTCATTCAGTTAGTAAGTGTTTAAGGCCAGATTTGATCTCAGAGAGTTGAGTCTTTCTGACTCCAGGGCTACTACTCTATCCACTGCACCACCTAGCTTCCCTGTAATCCCCTTAAAGTTTGCAAAAAATCCTAGCTCTTTTTCATTGGAGTTGTTGTCTAATCACACTTCCATGTCATATGAGCACACACGCACACACACACACGAGAGATTGATTCCTTAACCCCTACTATAGAACTTTACATTTATCTCTATTGACCTATGTTACATTTGTGCCTGTTAAATTCCGTTATTAGACCTTCTTAGCCCTCTAGCAATATTTAGTCTGTACTTTCCATTCACCCTTAATTTTCTCACTATTACATAAACCCTACTTCTGTTCCTTACTAGACTATAAACTCTGTGAGAGTTCAGATGTGTCCTCATCTTTTTTTTTAAACTCTCCCCTCCATAAGGCTTATCACAGCTGAGGCTCAGTAAATGTTGAACTGAATGGAATACACAGATGACTCAGTGTTAAAAATGCAGTCTTGTTTGTCTATTCCATTGGTATCCTTTGATGAGATAAGATGCTTAGAAACCAGAATTTCCAGGGGGGGCAGGCTATTGGGAGTCCACAATGATCTATGGTGATAAATGAAAAAATAATGACTCATTCCTGGTTTGTAAATGAAGCTTCTGCCTGGGTGTGTAGTAGGGAGAGTGATCTGGGAAAGGACAGCAGGCCCAGAATCCTGCCTGGCTCCACTTGAGCTGAAATGTACGAGACTTGGAATTATCAGTTGCCTTTTATAGACCAGAAATGAGATGCTGGCGGCCCTCAAAGGAGCCTGATGCCTTAACATTCGAGATGCTGAGGGGGTTTGGCAGCTTAGAGTCAGATAACAGCAGCTTGGGTGTGTGCCTACTTAATGCTTTCTTTGCATCTGATGTATTTTGCCAGAAGAGGGGAAGGAGGGGGTGAGAAAGTGGCTGGTGGATTTTCGGCAGCCAGGGCATTTTTAAGGGGATGACACCAAAAGTAAGAAGTAATTGGGGAAATTGGGGAGGGGGTAGAGAATGGGGGTTTTGTTTTTAACTGGCTTATCTCAGCAATTCTAAAATACAAACACAATGGGGATCGAAAGGCACTCAATAGTTATAGTATCTTACCTTTATATACCTTTCTATCTTTGTCCAAACAGACAAGGCCTGAAATAGTATAACCATATTTTATAAAATCATACAAGCTGCAGACAGATGTGAACATGGCCTTGTTTAGTAGGTCCTGGGCTGCATTCCCAGGACAGGGGGCAGCCCCTTAGGACTTGTGGATAATGTGAAATTTTAGAGTCAAAAGAGACCTTTCAAATCATCTAGTCCCATCTTTCACTTCACAGCCAGTGAGTCAATCAGCATTTATTAAATGTCTACTATGTGCCAGGTACTGTGGTAAATACTGGAATTCACAGATGAGAAAACTGGGGACCAGAGGGTTTAAGGGAATTGTACTTGGTTTTCATCTATCCCTGGAATATAATCCCTCCTCAATTTCACCTCCCAGCTTCCTACAAGACCAAGTTCAAATCCTACCTTTTTCAAGAAGTCTTTTCAGGTTATTCACCACTGGTATCTTTTCTCTGCCTTTCTTGTAAATGGGAGAAATTACCTTCCATTTGTCCTATATATCTTTCCTATACATAGCTCCCTACATATTGTCTCTCCCATTAAAATGTGAACCCTTTGTGGGAAGGGACCAACATTTTTTGCCTTTCTTTGTATCCCCAGTGCTTAGCACAAAGGACAGAATGTAGTAAATGCTTAATAAATAATTGTGAACTGAGTGAATGACCTATAGTCATAAAGCTAGTAAATGAAGGGGTTGGGACTTGAATGCAGGCTACTTTATTACAAGTTCAATGTTCTTTTCACTATACCATATTCAAGGACACAAATAGTAAGGAACAGAGTAAGGGTTCAAGCATAGACCTCCTGAGTCTAAGCCAGTGTTGGAAATCCATTATACCAATTTCTTTTTTTTTTTTTTTTGCTTTTTGGAGGGCAATTGGGGTTAAGTAACTTGCCCAAGGTCACATGGCTAGGGTTTGGTTTGTGTGTGTTAAGTACTGAGGTCGGATCCAAACTCAGGTCCTTCTGACTTCAGGACCGGCACTCTACTCACTGTGCCACCTAGCCATCCCCATTATACCAATTTCTAAGAAGTGATTAAGGACCTCTTCTACCCACTGCCGACCCCCACCAAAAAAAAAAAAACAAAAACAAAACTAAAAAACTAAAAGGGACAGAGTAGATAAAAAGGAAAGGGAGAGTAGCATTGTTTATTACCTATTTAGACATATCATTTCACTCAGTAGATATAGATTCAGGGAACTTGTGATTTTAAGAGTTAGTGCTGGTTGAAAATATCAAGACCCCTTTCCTGGGATACATTCATGGATGATATATTCATAACAGGCTCTAAAACAAAGCCAGGGAGGTTTGTTAGTTGTCCCCAACATTTTCAAGTCGTATGTCATAGAGGGAACTATGGTCTTCAACAAAGTGCTCCTTAGTGCTCTTATCAGAAACATAGAGGTTAAATAGAGTATCTTTCTGTGTCATGTGTCATTTTATGTTCTGATGTTGACTGTGTAATTTCTCAAGGTCAGATACCATGCTGTATATGTTCTATAGCTCATCTAGTATGTAAGTGGATATCTGATAATACTACTAATCCACATTTTTAGAGTATGTTAAGATTTACAAAACACTTTCCTCCCAACAACCCCCATGAAATAAATAGTACAGTATTATTTACATTTTACAGATGAGAAAACTGAGGTCAGAGAAGCAAAAGAATGGGCATGAATGAATGAAAAGGCATTTATTAAAGCACCCACTATGTGCTAGGAACTACCAAAAATCTGGCGATACAAATGTAAGTAAGACAGTCCTTTTCCTCAAGAAACTTACATTATTGTAGGGGAAGACAAGACACACAGAAAGCAGTGTCCAGGAAGAAGTGTTTTGAACAAAGAAGTCACAGGGATGATGAATTGAGTCATGGCTTGTTAACCTGTCATTTGTAGGAATGGTAGTGTTTTAATTACTACTCCCAGAGCTAGAGTTGGAAAGCTAAAAGGTGGGCATATGAAAGTAGTGTAAATCAAGACAGTGTGGTATAAAGATGTCTGGGAAGTAGCATGGTGAATTTGGCTTGGGCTAGAAATGGAAATTTTTGCTAATAAGAAGACCAGGAATAGCCAGCTACTTGTTGATCCTGAGAGAAACTACCTTTAAAGAATTTCAACAATTAGGCTTTTTTTTGAAGGGAGGGGGCATCTAGACCTGTGCTTTCATTGGTCTAGTTGCTTCCTGGTAAAGAAACTCTTCCCATTGATGCAGACCCAAAACTGCTCTGCAATTTATAGTATTGGAGAATTAAAATTAAGTGGCTTGCTTAGGGTCATAAGACCAGTGTGTGTCAAAGTTAGAACTTGAACTTGGGTTTTTCTGACTCTAAGGCTGTCCTTATATACCACATTCCCTCTCCTACAGTTAGAATGCTCAGTTGCAAAAACAGTGTGTTATGTCAGACAATTTAAGAAAACAAGTATCTTTCTGTCAGTTCCATTTCTGGTAAAAGTTGAGAACAGGACATGAAGAGCTAGTAGTCAGTGAACTGTTTCTCATCCCAAGTAGATTGGATGTTCCTATAAAATACATTGCTAACCCCCCAAAAATATCTCTTGGAATAATCAGGTAAAAGGACATCCTGAAGTTATCTGAGTCATTCTCCAGTCTCAGGGCATGATGCTACTTAAATTATTCAAGTAGATGTTAGCTTTTGTTTATTCCCTTATGTGGGAATGGACTATAATTTAGTCAAGCTGCAGTTTGGTACCACTATAACTGTCTTAATTTTAGTGTAGTTGATCTGTGCAAATATGAATATGGCAGCAACAATAAGATAATTGGTGGATAATCTATAGTTCAAAAATTGGTGAGGGGAGACATGAATGCTTCTCCCATTCTTTTATGCCAAGAGACCCTGACTTTTGCTTGGTTGAGAGGCACTAAGTTCCTAAAAGTCTTGTGTTCACTAGTTTGGGTTATCGATAGTAGAGTTCCTGAATCATTGAGATGAAGGACCGCAATGCTAAAAGTACTCTCCATCCAATAAATATTTCTTCAAACTGTCTAGAGGTAAGTTGGAAGTAGTAGCCAGCCTGGAGATCTACCAAGTAGTTTCAAGGTCTATAGATGAAGTCATGACCTGTGGAATTTTTATCATATATAAAAAAAGACCACCTGGGGAGGATAAGAAGGCATAAATCTCTAAAGGCGACAATGTTTTCAATAAAACTAGAAATAGGGGAACTTCTCACATATAAAGCTATACAAGGAGGCATGTTCAATGGTTTAAAATCCTGGTAGGGAAGGCATAGGAGGATAAATATTTGTCCCACATCACTGTGGATGCTTTCTGAATGTTATGCCTAACAAGTAAAAGGTCAGTCACCACTAGGGTTTGCTTTTGTTTTTCCTATCTCTTTTCTGAAATAAAAAGTCTATCCACAAAGGTGCACTGCCTTGCTTACAGTTTCCAAGTATGCAGCATGATTTGGTAGCCCCTTTGTTTAAACACATCAGGCACAAGTCTCATACTTTTTGCAGATGTCTGTTGACATTTTGAGCAGATAAAATGTATTTCCTATTAGCTCAGGTTTCTTTTTTCAGCCCAAGTGTCCAAAATCATTGCGTCCTGCTGTCATGGCCAAAGATTGAATTGCCTTGGGTAGAAGCAATTGCTTCCTGGTACCATTAGTGGAATTAGTTGCCAATATATCATTCTATTGCATAGCTCCAACTCCTGCTATTGTATCAATAAACCAATCTATCTATCAGTCAGTTAACAAGCATTTAATGAGTGCTTACTTTATGAGCATTAGCTCCATCTCCCAGTAGGTTTCCACAAAGGGCACATATATTGTCACAGTGTCTAAATATTGGTCTCTAATTTATAGTATTCTGCTAATACATTGAGCTGACTGGAGTTGGTCCCAATCAATCCTGACATATCAGAGATATTTACTGAATTGGGATGCACCAAAACTGTAGTTATCCACTTTCCTGATTGTAGCCACAATTTAACTCATACCAATTTAGCTCATACCGGTTTAAATATGAATAATTCTTTCTTACTCAGATTACAGAGGTCTTACCTCTGCATAGACAGAATCGATATCTTTTTAAATATCTTTCTCTGTATGATTGGAATATAATCAAGAAGGCAGGATACTACATCTTCAATCCTCCCACTCACTAATACATGAGGTCTTAAAAGTCCAAGTGGAAAGGACCTTAGGATCAGTGAATAGAATATGGCTTCATATCTTGTAGCCTAGGGCTGCCTCCACTTTGGGACTCCATTGATATTTCCTGCTGCTAGTTGATTTGATGTCCAATAAAATACTGCACTATTCTCCTGAGTATCCACAGAATGTATGTGACCAGTCCATTCAAGTGGTAACAAAAGATGACTCATCTTTGTGCCAGTGCTATACTTGTATAAGGCTACTTTGGACACTTTTTCTTTCCAGGAGGAGTGGCTGTGCCCACTAGGTGATCTCCCAGCAGACCTGCTTTGACGTTATTAAATGTAGTTTTCTTGATCCTGGGTAGCCTCCATTGGACTTCAGTGACACAAACCAAGAAAGATGTAGAATCTTTCACAGTCATTTTCTTTCATATTAGTGTCCCCTTACTACTTATAAATTACTCTTTCATCTAATAGATGGTACCATTTCTGAGTAGTTGGAGGAAAAGAGGATATCTGTTCCTTTCAATTAAGCAACCATGGATGAGTCTATTGAAGGACATCATACTCAAGCACTCTGTGAAGTTGAGCCAACAAGTTGTACGCCATATGCCGAATAGATACCATACCTCTCATGGTGATCTTCTGAAATGGTTCCTCCATTTTTAACACAGTCAGTCCTTAGCATGTACAGAGGGGTAGTTAGGAACTTCACATAGATATCATTGACACTCTGCATTACCGAATTGTATTCCAAGTTACCTGTAGACATTCAAATAATATAACCTCAGAACATTGTATTTAAATACCAGCTACACTAGTATGCTATCATAGGGCAGCTAGTTAGTGCAGTGGATAGAGCACCAGGCCTACAGTCAGTAAGACTCATCTTCCTGAGTTCAAATTTGACCTATTCACTACCTGTATGACCCTGAGCAAAAAACTTAACCCTGTTTGCTTCAGTTCTTTATCTGTAAAATGAACTGGAGAAGGAGATAGGAAAAGCCTCCAGTGTCTTTGCCAAGAAAACCCCAAATAGAGTCACAAGGAATCAGACATGACTGAGCAACAACAGCTATCATAAGCAGATCCCTTTAGGCTCTCCAATAATTATCTCTGCCTTTCTGACTCAGTCTAATAATACTCTGTAGCTCATCAGTGGAATTTTCCAACAAGGATTCATTTGATGGATACAGTCTTTCCTGAAGAAGACTAGAGTTTTCTATATTGAATCCCCCATGATAGGGCTAACATGTCAATAGCCTATACTCCATCCTTTTAGATCTTTCACATCTGGAGCATTTAGAGTTGATGCTACCACTGCATCAGGATCTGCTGCTGCTGAGCCATGATGCCTCTAATGAAGTTCTATCTACTCATTTTGTGCCCAGTTTTTCCCTTTTCAATAAAGGTTTAAGACTTTCTTATTAATTCCCAGTCATTATAATCATAAGGAAGTTGGCTAATTAATTCCCAAGTAATCCTATGAAGTTGATTGGGAATGTAAAGTTGTTTGAGGCTGAGGTACTTACAAAACACAAGGATAGACTTTCATGTATAAAATTTTCATATATAAAGAATATCAGGGGAAATAGGGTGGTATCCCTTGGTGCAGCATTTTACTAAAGGATATGAAAGGATATGTGCCCCAGTGGTAGTGTTAATAGGAAGAAACTCATGTGTAAGCACCCTGGTAAAGAGTTTACAGAGAAAATATGGTAACAAGTTCCTTCCTTCTCAAGTCATGGCTAACTTTTGCCTCAACAGCTTATTTCTTACTTGGTTTGGTGGTCAATTTATAGTCACATTATTAATTATTTATGGTTCTATTATTTATAGTTATATTATTAATTATAGTTATAGTCTTAACTGCACTTTATAAACTCTCTTGCTTATGGTAACCTGTGCTGGTTTGAAATACAATTTTCATATGCTTCTATTGTGATTCTGACTTCTGAATGAAGTCGGTATTTGACCCTGAGAATACAATCTTCATGCACCTCTATTATGATTTTGCCTTCTGAATGGAGTCACTATTTGACCTTTACTTCCCTTTCACCTGAACCTCCACCCAGATTTAAGGCTTGCCCAAATCTCTGGCTGCACTACTATTGACCAGATAATAAGGATTAGCAACTAGCAGCTTTTGTTCTAAATATAAAGGAATAAAATTATAACAATGAAAGGACAGTGAGAAAAAGAGAAGGGGAACATTTCATTTGCAGAGGAAGTGGCCAGTTCTTATGCTAACTGGAGAACAGAAATTGGTTTCTTCTGTTAACTGCTTCCCTTTCTTGGGAAAGAGTAAAACACAAATGCAGAAGAATTGGTCAATTAAAGGAAGTTGTTTGTTTCCCTGGCCTGGAAGAGGGGAAAAGGAAAATGTTCCAGAGGGGTATATGATTTCACCAGCTATCACTCTCAGTTCTTGTCTTTCCCAGTACAGTTATAAAAAAAAAAAAAAAAAACTATTAGTAGCAGCCTATCAGAGTCTCAGAAGGAAAAAAAGGCAGGATTTGCTCAGAGGCTTGGCACTCTGCTCAACCCTGGTCTGTCCACATGTCCCCAAAATGGAGAATGAACTCTCAAACACTTCTCTGGTTTTTCTCTCACAGACATCTCCAAAAGCCCAGTACTAGAATTCCAGGTTACAAAACATCACCAACTGGTGAACTCTGGGATAGCATTTGCTTTATTATCTTGTTTCCATAGCAACACAGGCACTATAGTCCAATTAATACTTGTTTCTTTGGGAGTGCTAGAGTATATCATTGTTTCAAATGTACGTAATATCATAATTTTTTTCTTCATTCTTGTATGGCCAACATTTTACTTCCTCCCAGTGTTTTTCTCATCATGGGATAAAAACTGCATGAAATTATCATCAGCCAGTCAAAATTCAATCCCACAAGCAGTTGTCCTTGGTAAATGGTTGATACACATTAAAGAATCCCACGCATCTAACACCTGAACAGCCATGATAGCCACAGAATCTATTGTTCAATTATAATGTACTTCCACATTTCAACAATGTGGATATTTTATTATACTTTACATAGTAGTCGTTTTGCTGTAACTGATATGATGAAAAAGTACACACATATACACACATCCTACTAGCCATTACAGTCTGAATTTTTTCCCGTTGAGTGGATTCCTGTAGGCCTAGGCAACCAAGACATTAATCCCAGATAAGCCCCCACGATGTAACAAATGAGGAAACTTCCTTCTGTATGGGTATACCAGGATAATTCCCCCAGATTCAGGTATTCTGTGGATCTACAACCATTCAAAAGCATAGCTTATTAGCCATTACCAACATATATGTATACATGTGTACATACATATGTATATGTATATATATGTACACACATATCACATACATATATGTATGGGTGTGTATTTCTTTTAGTCAACCAGAATATGATTAATTCAAAGCAAGACACATAGGGTATCTCAAAAGTCTGAGAGCAGTTCTAAGCTTTAGCTACAAAATGAAATAGCTCAGTATGAAGAATTCTGATAGAAGCTACCCCTCTACCTCATAAACCTGGAAAACACTAACATAAATGCCTCCAGTATGGATACTTGATATATAAAGGAAATACATGTGGCTAGGACACATGTAGAATCACCAATATCTTCCAGTGGTATCATGCCGGCTCAATGAACCTGCTCCCATCTCCAGTAGGAACTTTGCTACATGGGAACCTGGTGATTTGTCATGCTGTTCAGTACTTATCACCTAGATTCAGCTGGGTGGTGTTACTTGGCTAGTCTTCATCTTCTATCTTATGAGAGCTACTGGTTGTGCTAGTCTCTGCTAAATGTTGCTTCATTGATTTTAGATGGTTTTGTGACTGGTGATGGGTCTCTGTTGGTTATTGCTTTCTGCTATCAGTTTCTAGGTTTGATCTCTTCAGGGCTCTCTGACAGTCATATTAGCTCTATTTTGCTAGAGTATAGTGGCTAGAATCTTTCCATGATCAAGCAGGCTGAGAACTCCTTAGTTATAACTATTTCATCCTCTTAAGAAAAGCTAGGTACAGTGCCCCCATGCTAAAATTAATCTTTTTTCCCCTCTATACCAACATCTGGGTGAAGATTGGAGCCCTGTGTTCCAGACAATTACCTTATTTAGGGTTAGACACTTTCTAGTGCTATAAGAAAGTGTCTAACCCTAAATAAGATAATTAGACACTAGAAAGTGTCTAACCCTAAAGAACATGTAAATGAACTTAAGCCAGGAAGAAAAAAAAATTAAACTAAGGCACCGGGGTCACTGTTCTCAAAGCCAATATTCCTGCCTTAATGTGCATAGCTGCCAGAACCACCCAACTTCCCTTTTCCTCTGTTCTGCTTTGGTGTGACATTTTGTCTAGCAAAATAAGCTTACTCTATTCCCTATCCTAACAGAAAAGAAAGGTGGAAACTACTTGTATGATACTTGAGCTAACTGCTGCTGCTTATCTCACAGCATGTGTGAATGGAGTGGGAAATCTTTTTTCCACATAAAGCCAAGGAGGTTGATGCCTTCCTTCACTGGGGGTATTAGAGAAAAGGTGTGATGAATGGGTTCTTTGTTATGAAACCACTTTCAATCTATGTTCAAAGAAATGTTCTATGCAGGGGATACTGGGGTTTGTAGGCAACAACTTCTGAAAGACTTCCTTATCTAAGGCTGCAGGAGCTGAAGCCTTTACTGGGATGTTGCTAGGGGCAACCTCATCTAAGGACAGGGAAGTCATTGTGTGTAAATTAGTTTAAGCAAATTATAGCCAGACAGCAGCTCTTGCTCATGCAAGGACTTCTCCAAAAGAAAAACTCAAGGAGGAAAGGGACTTCTGACTAGAAAAACTCTAGATATCAGGGCTTTTAGGCTATCAGTGTAGGAATGCCTTACAAAATTTCTTTCTTATTTTTCTTCAGTTCTCTGTGGAGGACATAAGGGATAGTGGAGGGTAAAAAGCTGATTGAGAGTATTAGAAAGGCATACAGGATTCACTTCTGAGAGGGAAGACAAAGATCTTGGAAACAGGAAAGCTGCCCAGAAGCCACCATTTTATTCTCTGGGTGAATTGTAAAGTAACATCCATTTTTGTTGTTCTGTCCTTTTAGCTGTATTCAGCTCTGCACAACTCCATTTGGGTTTTCTTGGCAAAGTACTGGAGTGGTTTGCCATTTCCTTCTCTAGTTCATTTTACAGATGAAGAAACTGAGGCAAACAGGGTTACGTGATGTGATTTGCTCGGGCTCACACAGCTAGTAAGTATCTGAAGTTGGATTTGAACTCAGGTTTTCCTGACTTCATGTCTGGAATGCTATTCATTGTACCACCTACCTACTAAGTTTGAAAGATATTGAAAGCAGTAAAGAAAAGTGAGAAAGATAAATTATAGCTGTGCTTACTTAGTAATAATAATAACAATTTTAATAAAAATTATCTATTTTATCGTTTACTGATTCTAGATTACTGTTTTAATAATTACATAATACATACACACATATGTTACATATAATATATATACCCACATATATGAAAAATCCCCAATTGTAATCTGATCTAAAATAAAGTACATCTTTTGTAGTTAAGACTAACAATAACACTATTCTTTTCACTTGTTGAATTTCTACTCATTTTTACCCTTTGTAGGGTATTGTGCTCTGCTGTAATCTGGAGGAAATGCAAAGTTTAATTAACCAAAGTCCCTAACCTCATAAAGTTTACAGTCTAGTAGGAGGATAGTAAACATAAAAAATAACAAAAGCATGGAATACTTTTGTGCTATTAGAAATGATGAGCAGGATGGTACCAAAAAATCCTGGGAAGACATATATGAACTGATGCAAAGTATAGTGAGCAGAACCAAGAAATCATTATGCAACATTGTATGATGATCATTTGTGAATGACTTAGCTATTCTGAGCAATATAATAATCCAGCACAGTTCCTAAGGGCTCATACTGAAAAATGCTGTCTGCCACTAGAGAAGGAACTGATAGAGTCACAATGAAGATCTAAGTCTACTTTTTAAATGTAATTTTTCTTTTCTTTTTGGTTTGTGTTTTCTTTTGCAACTTGGCTAATATGGAAATAGTCTTCACATGACTGTACATGTGTAATCTATATCAAAGTGCTTGCCTTCTCAAGGATAGGAGAGAGAGGGAATTTGGAAGTAAAAAATTATTTTACAAATGTTAAAATGTGTTTTTACATGTAATTGAGAAAAAATAAAATAAAAACATTGTTTAAAAATAATGAAAATACAAAGTAATATGTGAAAATATATTGGAATTTTGCTAAACAAAGTACTTAAGAAGTCTGAAGTGGAAAAGGTTATTGTCAAGGAGGAGGAAAGCTTTATGAAAGAAACGAATTTTGGGCTTTGACAAATGGGCAATAATTCAACAAGTGAAGAGAGGATTGAAGACATCCAAAAAAATAATGACAACATAAACAAAGACACTCTGAGGGGGGGGATATTTGGGAAGTAGAAAAATTTCCATTTTTGGTAGAGCATAGCATACATAACAGGGGGTAGTATAAGATAAGGCTAGAAAACTGGGGAACAGTACATTGGGGAGCTAGGTGGTACAGTGGATAGAGTACTGGGCCTGGAGTCAGGAAGACCTGAGTACAAATCTGGCCTTAGACACTAACTGTATGACCTTGGGCAAGTCATTTCACCCTGTTTGCCTCAGTATCCTCATCTATAAAATGAACTGGAGAAGGAAATGGCAAACCACTCCAATACTTCTGACAAGAAAACTCCAAATGGGGTCAAAAAGAGTCAGACACGACTGAAAGGACTAAACAACAACAGAGTTCAGATTGTAGAGGGTTTTGAATGCTCATCCAAAGAGTTTGAACTTATTTGTTAGGCAATAGAAGATTTCTGAAGAGAATAGTAATGTGACCAGATAAGTCATAAGGAAATTTATTCTGGCAATGATATGAAAATTAGATTAGAGTGGATGAAGAGTAGTGATAAAAAAGACCTGTTGGGGCCTAATGTGGGATTTTTATTACTAGAGTGACAGTAGTGGGATTGATTAAAGGAATGAATTAGCTGGATCTGAGAGATATTATATAGGTAGAATTAATAAGATTTGGTAATCTTTTGGAAAAGAGAGATGAGGGAGAGAAAGAAGTTAAATCTAACCCTAGGTGTATGAACATGAGTCATTAAACATTTATTAAATGCCTACTATGTGCTAGGGACTGTGCTAAGAGCTAGAGATACAAAAAAAAGGCAAAATACAATACCTGACCTCAGGGAACTAGCAATCTAATAATTAGTAGCGGCAACAAGCAAAAAATGTGTACAAAAGAAACCATGTGTAGGATTAATGAGAAATAATTAATATCATTAATTAGGCACTATTAATTAGGAAGGCACTGGAATTTAGAGGGATTGTGAAAGGCTTCCTATATAAAATGGAATTTTGTTAGGACTTAAAGGAAGCCATGGAAAAGGCAGAGATGAGGAGGGAGAGCATTCCAAGCAAGGGGGAGCATCCTGAAATAATGTCCAGAGCCGAAAGATAGTGTCTTGTTCTTGGAACAGCCAAGAGGCCATTGTTACAGGGCTGAGGAGTATTTGTTGAGGAGCAAGGGAAGGGCTTTGAATGACAGAGGATTTTGTATTTGATTCTAGAGACGATAAATGGACCTATGATTTATTGGGTGAAGGAGGAGCAGAAGAGGGAAGGACTTTCAATTGGTAACAACTGTAGCCCATTAATGCTTTAGTCTGTGGCATCTTTGAGACTAGGTAAATATTGGTGCCACTGATGGAAATAGTGAAGTCATAATAAAGAATGGGTATAGGGGCCTGATAGGACCAGCATTTTCTTAGGAGCCTCTTTCTTCCAAAAAGAGGATCAAAATGACATCACTATGTTAGCATCAAGTTACAGTATGCCTGACTGTGGCTGATCAGACCAGTACTATCTCAGAAGGCTCTACCACAGGTCAGGCACACATAGACAATATAAATGTTTGTAATAGATTCTCTGAAGTTTTACATCTTGTATTTCTTTGGAGCTACTTCAGTTCTGCTTTGCTCATAGAGCACAGTGCCTGCTTTGATGTAGGCATCCAATGCTGGACAGTTCTTTGTCAGCATCAACCATATCACGCAATCAATTCCAAAGTTCTTCAGAGAGACCTTGAGAGTGTCCTTGTATAGCTTCTTCTGCCTATCATGTGAGTACATTCCTTTCATGAGTTCTCTGTAAAAATAGTCTTTTAGGTAAGTATATATTTGGCATTCAAACAATATGACCAGACCATTGGAGTTACACTTTCTGCTGTAGAGTTTGAAAGCTTGGCAGTCTAGTTTGAGAAAGGACCCAACATAGGAAAGCTTTTATCTAAAAGAAGAAAAGCTGCTTCTGGGACCTGACCCTGGCTTCCCTGATGCAGCTTCCTCATAATCTAAGAGCATAAAATGTCCCAGATGCCTGGAGTCTAGATCTCTCAGACTTGATGAGTTCCTAAAATCATTTATTAATGACTTCTTATCAGTATTATGACCCAAATCACCTGCTGGTCAGACACATTTCAACTAAGAGATGAGGGAGGTCATATCTATCAAAAACTGAAGCTAAGTACTACCATATCCTTGTAGTGTTAGGGCAAAGTAAAGCTGTCTTTTCTCTCACTGATGTTTTGCTGACTTTTGAGTGCCTCATTTTGTCACAAAATAGAACCTGTACAGTAATGAATGCTGTTAGAGCCACTCCTTCAATAAGAGAGAAGGACATTAAGTGTGTTCTGGCCATGTTGACTTAAGTATTGTTCCACTTGCAGTATTGGTAAAAAAAATCCAGGTGGAGAATTAAAGTGGATAGTTGGAGTTGCAGATATGGAACTCAGAAGATAGGCCAGGCTAGAGAGACACACATGGGAACCATCTGCAGAGAAGTTATAATTGAGAGTAAACCAGTCTGCCAAAAGAGATAGAACATAGAGGTTCAAGAATAAAACTTTGAGGAGTCAACTGTAAGCCACTGGATTTAGCTTTTAGGTGATCATGGATGAACCTGAGGAAATAGGTTCAATAGAATAGGAGAGAAGCAGAAATGAAAATTTAATGGAAGAGTAATAAATATGGGTAAGGAAGTGGAGGCATTCAGTGTAGTTTTGGGGTTTGGGTTTTTTTTTAGATATTTGGTGATGACAGTATATTGATCTGGTCTATGGATATGAGTCAGAACTCAGAAGGAAAAACCCCTTTTAAGGGGAAGGATAGCCCTTAGCTTAAACATGCCAACTTAGCTCCTTCCCACCAGTGCTAGTTACGTAAAAAATCATTACAAATAGCTTAAAGGAAATAATTCCATTTTGTCCAATCAAAATAGCAAACACAAATTGATAAATTCCCACAGATTGGCATATACCATAAAGCAGGGGTCAAGAAACCAGCACCACAAGTCTAAGTCCTGTCTATCAGCAGCCTATCTTTTAACTAGAGAGCTAAGAATGATTTTTGTATTTTTAAATAAAGTTTCATTTAATAAAAATATGTCAAAACTACTCTTAGCTTGGCTGTACAGGAACAGGCTGCAGGCTGATTTGGTCTTTGGTTGTAGTTTTTCATTCCCTGCCATGAAGTACACAAGAGTGAATGACATCTACATCTGAGAGTGTGATAGTAACTCAGCTCCAACCAAGAGAGAAGGCTTGATGGAAACAAAGCAATAGAAGACTGCAACAAAAGGGTCTCGTGATCTCATTGGTACATAGTAATTTGCATGTTGTCTCCCTCATTGGATTGGGGTATGTTTGAAGGCAGGTACTGTTTTATATCTTCGGTGCTCAGCACAGTGCCTGGCATTAGTAGGCATTTAAAAGTTCTTATTGATTTGACTTAATTTGATTACTAAGAATGAGTTGAGCAAACCAAAGAAAACAACAAAAAAGCCACCAGAGTTTTAAGAATGTACTGGGGAAAACAGATTCTCAGAGAATAGATAGGACTCTAACAACTTACTAAGATGATACAATGAGGACTGATAAAAGGGAGAAATTAGTTTTCTTCTCTTTTCTTTGCTAAAGGAAATGATATTTGGACAGGAAAGGACAGAACAAAAATAGCTAAATGGGTGATGATATTCAAAATAAGTAAGAAGGTATAAGAGAGCAATGAGATATTCTTAATGAGCTCAATTCACTGTTTCCAGTTAAACTAATTCATAGGATACTGAAAGAATTGGGAGATGTGATTGTCAATCATCTTTAAAATACTGAGGAGAATGGGAGAAATGCTGCAGGACTGGAGAAGGGCGAATGTCTTCATTTCAAAAAGGGAAGAGAATGTTGCCTCTGAACCATGGGCCAGTGAGCTTGAGTTAGATTTCTGGCAAAATTCTGGAATACATTATTAAATCAATGGTTAATGAACAATTATAAAAGGAAGCTATGCTTACAGAGAGCCAGCATGACTTCATAGAGACTAGGTCATGCCTGAATAACCTTATTTCTTTTCTGACAGGGTTATTAAACTGGTAGATTAGGAAGATGTTGCAAATATAGTTTGCCTAGATTTTAGCAAAGCATTTGATAGAGCCTGCCAAGCTGCTTTTGAAGAAAAGAGGGAAAGATGTAGACTAGACAAGAATATAGTTAGCTTCAGAGCTTGTTAAATGGACAGATGTAATGAATAGGCATTAATGGTTCCATGTCATCATGGTAGAAGATATCCAGTAGAGTACCCCAGGGATTTATGTGTGAACCTGTGCTATTTAATATTCTTACTCGGTCTTAGATGAAAATAGAGGTAGAATGTTCATCAAATTTGTAGGTGATACAAAAGCTAATAATAATGACAAGATCAAGATTCCAAAAATACTTAACAGGTTAGAACACCGAACCAAATTTAGTAAAATGAAATTTAGTAGGCATAACCATAAATCTTATTTCTGGGTTCCAAAAACCAACTTTAGAGGTATGAATTGGAGGAAGTTTTGATAGATAAGTTTTTCTAGAAAGAAAAAAGTTCAGGCTTTTAGGGGCCTGCAAGCCAAATATATTAGTAATATTTTGTGGTAGCCTAGAAGGCTAATGTGATCTTCCAAGGCATTAAAAATTTATAGCTTCAAGAAATAAGGAAATGGTTCCACCATACTCTACCCAGGATAGATCATATCAAGAATATTGTGTTTATGGAAGGACTTACATAAACTGATGTTGAATGAAGTGAGCAGAACCAGGAGAACATTCTTTTTTTAAAATTTAATTTGTTTATTTACTTTTAGTTTACAATATTCAGTTCCACAGTCCCTTGAGTTTCAAATTTTCTCCCCATTTTTCTTCTCTCCCCCTCCCCCACCATGGCAATCAAATATAGGATCCACAAATACCTTCAGATTAAACATTAGTCAGGTTGTAAAGGATTATGACCTATGGAATGATCAGTGGGAAAGAGAAAAGAACACAAGAAAAAGAAAGAGAGCAAATAGTTTGTTTCAATCGGCATTCAGATTCTGCAGCTCTTTCGCTGGACGTGGACATCTCTTTCAATCATGAGTCTTTTGGAGTTGTCTTGTAACCTTTTATTTCTGAGAGGAGCCGAGTCTATCAAAGTTAGTCGTCACACATACATAGTGTCTGTAATTGTGTACAGATTCAGGAGAACATTCTAATAGTAACACAGTAACAGCAACATTGTGTGATGATCAACTATGAATGACTTGGCTCTTCTCAGCAATACAATGATCCAAGACAGTCCCAAAAGACTACTGTTGGAAAATGCTATCCACACCCAGAGAAAGAACTGATGGGGTCTGAATGAGATCAAAGCATACTATTTTCACATTATTTTTTTTTCTTTTGGTCTGTTTATTATTCTACAACATGACTAATATGGAAATATGTTTTACATGAGTATGCATATATAACCGATATCAAATTGCTTACCATCTTAAGGTGGAGGAAGGGGAAGGAGGGAAGAAGAAAAATTTGGAACTCAAAATTTTATAAAAATGAATGTTAAAATTGTCTTTACATGTAATTGGAAGAAATTAAATACTATTTTAAAAAGAATATTGCTTTTTAGTTCTGGAAAACACAATTTAGGAAAGACTCTGATAAGCTGGAGACTATCCAGAGGAGGGCTACCATGAGGGTGGGGTCCTGAATCAAAGCCATATGAGTAATAATAACACTGAGTGTTTATATAGTGCTTTAAAGTTTGCAAAGCTTTTTTTTTTTTTTTTTTACCAATGTTATCTCATTTTATCCTCACAAAACCCTTGGGAAGTAGGTGCTATTATTATCTTCGTTTTAAAGAGGAGGGTACCAAGGCAAGTTAGGTGACTTGCCCAGGGTCATATAGCTAGAAATTGTCTGTGGCTGAGCTAGATCTTCCTGACTCCAGGTTCAGTGCTCTATCCACTGTGGCATCTATCTGGCTTATTGGATATGAATGGAAATAATTGGGAAGACTTAACCTGGAAAAGAAAAGAATTGGGGAAGGAGTTAGGCGAAATTATAACTATTTTTAAGAATTTGAAAGTCTGACAAGTGAAAAAATGTTAGATTTTTCTGTTTGGCTCCAGAAGGGCAGAACTAGAACTAACAAAATCAAAGCTGCAAAGAGGAGAATTTGATTTGAGTAAACTTTTCTAACCATAGAACCATTGAATGTATAACTTTAGATTCCTTCTATCTACCTGCAGGGCCCCTCTTCTCTCTCCTCATTCTATAGCCCCTCTTCAGCTTAATTTCCTTCCAAACTTAGCCTTCCTTTATCCCAAGCCATTAAAGCCTTGTTCTGTCTATCAACATGTAACCCTTGGCTCATAGCACCATTCTCATGGAATTTTCCTCATTGGGCTGAGAAACCCTGTCCTAAAGTAAGGCATGGGAGAAGAGGGATACATGAAGATTTTTCCCCACCCTTCAAAAATTCCTCCCACTATTCTGTCACAGTGCTGAACATTCCTACCAGTAGGCATTCCTTTGAATTTTAGCTTAATAAGCTAATAATGCTAACTTAATAAATATATAGTAGCTGACATTTATATATGGATTTAAGGTTTGCACAGAGATTGTCTCATCTGATTTACACATTCTCACAACAATCCCAAGGTAGATACTACAGGCATCCCCATTTTTCATATGAGAAACCAGAGGCTCACAGAGATGAAGGTGATATTTCAAAGTACAAGCTAGGGTCAGAGCCAAGTCTTCAACCTAAGTGTCAAGGGATTTGTTCCACCACAACAGCTGTTGGGACAGCTGGTAAAATGAACCATTCCTAAACCTCTTGCCCCACCTCCATAGCAATCTCTTATCACTCCACTCTTTCCTGCTTTCCTAGGCCATCAATCCTACTCTCTTCACAATCTTGACCCAGTGGTTAACTGGTTCAACTTTATACTGTCTTATATGATTAATTCTTTTGTCCTCTCTTTACCTATTTTTTTTCAAAGCCCAATCCTGATTTACTCCTTTTGTCTGCCATCTCTATTCTTACTCTTGTGCTATTGCATTTTGAAGGAAGTCACTCTTTAAACTTTAGTGAGCACATGTCTTTGTGATACTGATGACATAAAATTATAGATTTAGATTTAGATCATAGATTTAGAGCTAGAAGGGATATCAAAGGCTAACTAATCCAACTGCCCCATTTTGCAGGTAAGGAAACTGAGGCAAAGGATTATTAAATCATATGTTCATGTTTTGACTTACTAAATCAAAAGCATTTTTATAGTCAAGAAACAATAAGCATTTTATCTTAGCATCTTTCAGTGATGGAGAAGGTACATCTTTCAGTACAATGTTGTGGAAAATTACTTATAAATATTTGCCTGTTTTTCATTGATACCATCATTGAGGATGTCCTTCATACATGTAGGATATTCTCATACAAATTGTCTATAGATGGAAAAAAGGCATATGTGTAAATGATGGTATTGAGTCACCTTTTAATTAATATATTCAAATCTCTTTTCACAATTTTATAAAATACAGATTTTTTTCTCAATACTTCAAAATTTTATCATCTCTCACTTACATTTCCTTTATGCACACTTGTACTAATCTGGCACTCTTTTCATCTTTGTTTTCTTTAGTGTAAGTTTTACTTCCTCCCTAAGTACATTTGGGACTAAATATTCAAATATTTTGGATACGGTGCTCTTAATGATAGATAGAATCTCATTAAAAAAAATCTTTGCAGATCTTTTCCATTTTTCTTTTGTTTATTACCCTTCCATTTTCATCCTTATTTGCAGGATGACCTTGTTTGGTCTTGGTCTCTTTATAGTTTGAACTTTCCTTAAATGAGTTTTTACCCTCAACTACTTATCTCTGTTTTATGGGGTAATGCTGCTCTTAATCTACTATCCATCTGCCTAAGATTTTTAAAAATGAATTTATATTCTAAGCAATTGCCCTTGGCTGCCATATTTCTCTTCTTGGCAAGGAAGCCAAGTGATTTCTGACTGAGATGCTTTTTGTTATCTTTTGGTTTTCTTGCTGTGGCATTTGATTTTTGTAGGTTAAAATTCTTCTCAATGAAATTATTGTAATTGGAGTTTATAAGATTTCTTGTGTCCAAATCCCATTTTTAAGAAGGCACTATGAAGGCAACGCTTCATTATTAAATAAAGAAAATACTGCTTTACATGTTGCATGCTTTATAAAGAGCTCTAAATCTAGTTCAATTAAATAAATATTAACTACATATCATGTGCAAAAATGAAATAGTCCCTGTTCTCAAACTTTAATTCTAAGGGCATAAGAAGGGAAAGGTGGAGCATGTACCCAAGTAAGGAAATACAAAGTTTGTGTAAAGTCATTTCAAGAGGTACTGAGGATTAATCTTCAAAGCACACTTCGGCTGTACTTTGAAAGAAACTGAGGGGTCTATGAGGCAGTGGGGAGTTATGCATGCATTTCAGACATGTGATACCACTTGCACCAAGCCATGGAGGTGGGGAATGTAAGGGGACACATAACACATTTTAGGGGGAGAAATTAAGAGTTTTTGACCATTATACTGATTGAATCCAAAATAATAGATTAATCAAGAATTAATTAATTGTGAATCTCTCTGATCAACTGCTCCCTAAAGACAACTAGATTAGTTTGATTCTGCTAGTATCTATTACTTAGAAATTGACAAGCAAATGGTTGATATGATCTAACATATCAACAAAAAATAGGTCTTATATATCCCTTTCTTTCCCCCAGAGCTACTGTATATTCCCAGGTGAGTATATTAGTTTGTTCCTGCTCCAAGTTATAGAGAACAAAACAGAAAGCCATATATAGTACAATGGTCTGGGGCCATGTAAGGTCTTTTGAGAAAGATGCATTGCTAACTAAATTGCTGGAAAAGTTTTTTTTTCCTTTCATCTTCCCAACCAAAGTGAGTATTTAATAAAGGTAGGAAAACATGTGGATGGCAGCAAAGGATAAGAACAACAATTGTTAGTTACGTTAACAGCTCACTGTCTTCTTAATGTACCATACTTCAGCAAACATCAGGATTATTGTGTAAGACTTGTGAAGAACTTTGCTTTCATCTCTGCTGTTATTTTTCTCTTCAGTAGAAGTGAAATTGTTTAGTTTCCAGAAGCTAGCTGCATCTCCTGGTGTACTGGCAAATACTTTTTCGTGTGTGTGTGTGTGTGTGTGTGTGTGTGTGTGTGTGTGTGTTGTGCTTTGCGTATTCTATAACTTTGGATAAATGATAGGACCATATTCTCTAAACTGTAAGCTCCTTCCATGTTTAAGATGTGCACAGAGAAAGGGATGTCTCATATGGAAAAGACCCTATATTGACTATGATAGTATAACAGATTCCTTGCTTTCACTACTACCATATAAGGTCTTGGGTATATTTTCTTTTTTTTTTTCAAATGCTTTATTAAATTCTGGTTTACATCATTCCTTTCTGACAGATTTTGAGTTACATTTTTCCCCATTTTTTTCCTATCCCCACCCCAGAATAGCAGTCCCACAGGATATCCCCTCATCCAATCTGCTCTCTCCCTTATCTTCTCCCATACCCCTTTAAACTTTTTCAGTAGGGCAAGGTGATTCTCTGTGCCCCAATACCTACATATCTTATTTCCCAATTATATGTAAAATAGTATTAATACTACTATTTATCCATTTTTACACACTTGATTTTAAAACTTTGAATTCCAGATTCATTCCCTTCCTCCCGTGTCACCCAGCCTTACTGGGAAGATAAGCAATTCAGTATATGTTGTACATGTGTAGCTATGCAAAACATTACCATAGTAGATATATTGTAAAGGACTGATTATATTTCCCTCCCTCCTATCCCACCTCCCACTTGGTCTATTCCCTATGTTGATCTTGTCCCTTTTCACAAATGGGTGCTTCCAACTTCCCTCCCCCCCTCTCTCCCACACTCCCTTCCAAAATGCCCCCTCTCATCCCCTTCCCCCTACTCTCCAGCAGGGTGAGATATCCCATTTAGTATATATGTCATTCTCTCCCTGAGCCAAACTCAATGAGAATAAGGTTTTGCCTTTTTGCCTTCCTGTTCTTCCCCTCCCTTGTAACCATTTTCCCTTGCCTCTTCTATATGAGATAGTTTACCCCATTCTGTCTCTTCCCATCTCCTCTCGTTATAATCTTCTCTCACCTCTTAATTTCACCTTTTAAATATCATCCCTTCCTATTAAATTCGACCTGTGTCCTCTATCTATGTATACCTGTAAACATATATACACACATTCACATATGTATTCATATGCCCATGTACCCTTCTACAACTATTTTCATACTGAAAAAAGTTTCATCAGTTACAGTTGTTGTTTTTTCATGTAGGAATGTAAACAGTTCAACTTTGATAAGTTCATGACGATTACTTTTCCCTGTTTACCTTCTCAAGCATCTCTTGCTTCTTGTATCTGAATGTCAAATTTTCTATTCAACTCTGTTTTTTTTTCCCTCAAGAATGCTTGAAAGTCCTCTATTTCATTGAATGACCATATTTTTCCCTGAATCATGATACTCAGTTTTGCTGGGTAGGTGAGTCTTGGTTTTAATCCCAGGTCCTTTGCCCTGCAGAATATCATATTCCAAGCCCTTCTATCCCTCAGTGTAGAAGCTGCCAGATCCTGTGTTATCCTGATCGTGTTTCCACAGTATTAAAATTGTTTCTTCCTGGCTGCTTGTAATATTTTCTCCTTGATCTGGGAATTCTGGAACCTGGCTATAATATTCCTGGGAGTTTTCTTTTTGGGATCTTTTTTCAGGAGGTGATTGGTGGATTCTTTCAACCTCTATTTTGCCCTCTGACTCTAAAACATCAGGGCAATTTTCCTTGAGAATTTCTTGAAGGATGATTTCTAGGTTCTTTTTTTGATCATGGTTTGCAGGTAGTCCAATAATTTTTAAATTATCTCTCCTGGATCTATTTTCCAGGTCAGTGATTTTTCCCATGAGATATTTCACATTGCCTTCCATTCTTTAATTTATTTGGATCTGCTTAACAGCATCTTGATTTCTCATAAAGTCACTAGCTTCCATTTGCTCCAGTCTAATTGTGAAGGAATGATTCTTCTCAGTGAGCTTTTGAGATTCTTTTTCCCTCTGGCAAATTCGGCTTTTTAAGGCATTCTTGTCCTCATTGCCTTTTTGAGCCTCTTTTGCCATTTGAGTTAGTCTATTATTTTTTGTCAGTCAACAAGCATTTATTAAGCACTTAAGATTTTTCAGCTACTGTTAAGTGTCAGGGATACAAAGAAAGGTAAAACCAGACTTCTGCCTATATTCTCATGAACGCATCAGCAAGCAACTGTATACATACAGGACATATATAGTACGAATGAAAAGTAATTTGAAAGTAAAGGTGCTGGCTGTGGAGGGATTGGAGAGGATGCAAAAGGTCTCCCACAGAAGGCAGAATTTGAAGAATCTTATAGGAAGCTTGGAGTTAAAGTGAAGGAAGAAGAGCATTCTGGGTATGGAGGAGAACCAGTGAAAATGAGTCAGGTGGAAGAAAAAGCAATAAGTTCCACATCACTGGACTGTAGAATGGGTGGATAGAAGAGAATAAAGGACAAGACTAGAATGATAGGAAGGGGTTAGGTTATGAAGTGGTTTAAAAAGATTTTATATTTGATCCTAGAGGTAACTGGGTATTGAGAAAGGGTAGGGGTGACACGATCAGCATGATGTGGTCAGGTATGCTCTTTTTTATATATTTGAAACATTTAATTTTAAGACCTCGAATTTCAGATCCATTCCTTCCTCTCTTGTCACCCATTCCGTCTAGGAAGATTAGTAATGTAGTATGTGTTGTACATGTATAGCTATGCAAAACATTGCCATAGTAGATATATTGTAAAAGGCTGCTTATCCCACCCCCCACCTGGTCCATTCCCTACTTTGATCCTGTCCCTCTTCTATAGTGGGTCCTTCCAACCTCCCCTCCCCCCAGAATGTCCTCTCCTCCATCATCCTCCCTCTCATCCCCCTTCCCCCTACTCTGCTGCAGGTTGAGCTATCCCATTTAGTATGTATGTCATTCTCTCCCTGAACCAAATTTAATGAGAATATGGTTTTGCCTTTTTGCCTTCCTGTTCTTCCCCTCCCCTGCAGCTACTTCCCCTTGCCTCTTCTATATGAGATAGTTTACCCTACCCTGTCTCTCCCCATCTCCTTTTGCCACTTTCCTCTCTCACTTCATAATTTCACCCCTTAAGTATCATCCCTTCCCAATAAATTCAACCTATGCCCTCTATCCATGTATAACTGTAAACATATGTACACACATTCACATATGTATTCATATGCCCATATACCCTTCTTCAATTATTTTCATAATGAGGAAGGTTTCATCAGACACAGTTATTGTTTTTCCATGTAGGAATGTAAATAGTTCAACTTTGATAAGTTCTTTTTGATTTCTCTTCCCTGATTACCTTCTCAGGAATCTCTTGCTTCTTGTGTCTAGATGCCAAATTTTCTATTCAGCTCTGGTTTTTTCCTCAAGAATGCTTGAAAGTCCTCTATTCCACTGAATGACCATATTTTCCCCTGAAACAAGATACTCAGTTTTGCTGGGTAGGTGACCCTTGGGTTCATTCCCAGCTCTTTTGCCCTTTGGAATATCATATTCCATGCCCTTCTGTCCCTCAATGTAGAAGCTGCCAGGTCCTGTGCTATTCTGATTGTGTTTCCACAATATTGAAATTGTTTCTTCCTGGCTGCTTGTAGTATTTTCTCCTTGATCTGGGGATTCTGGAACCTGGCTATAATATTCCTGGGAGTTTTCTTTTGGGGATCATTTTCAGGAGGTGATCTGTGGATTCTTTCAACCTCTATTTTGCCCTCTGGGTCTAAAACATCAGGGCAATTTTCCTTGAGAATTTCTTGAAGGGTGATTTCTAGGTTCTTTCTTTGTTCATGGCTTTCAGGTAGTCCAATAATTTTTAAATTATCTCTCCTATATCTATTTTCCAGGTCAGTGGTTTTTCCCATGAGATATTTCACATTGCCTTCCAGTCTGTAATTTGTTTGGATCTGCTTAACAGCATCTTGATTTCTCATCACTAGCTTCCATTTGCTCCAGTCTAATTGAGAAGGAATGATTCTTCTCAGTGAGCTTTTGAGATTCTTTTTCCATCTGGCAAATTTGGCTTTTTAAGGCATTCTTGTCCTCATTGACTTTCTGGGCCTCTTTTGCCACTTGGGTTAGTCTATTTTTTTTTTTTTTTTTGCTTTTTGGAGGGCAATTGGGGTTAAGTAACTTGCTCAAGGTCACATGGCTAGGTTTTTTTTGTTTGTGTGTGTGTTAATCGTCTGAGGCCGGATCCGAACTCAGGTCCTTCTGAATCCAGGGCCGGCGCTCTACTCACTGTGCCACCTAGCCGCCCCCGGGTTAGTCTATTTTTAAGGTGTTATTTTCCTCAGTCGGGCTGTTGACTTTCATTTCATACTTTTCTTGCATCATTCTCATTTCTCTTCCCAAATTTTCCCCCATTTCTCTTATCTGTTTCTTAAGGCACTCTATGGCCTATAGCCAGCTTGTATTTTCATTTGGGGCTTTTGGTGCAGGAGTTCTGACCTCACAATCCTCCTCCTGTTCCATGCTTCCATCCTCTTTGCCCCCAAAATAGGAGTCTAATGTTGAATCTTTCTGTTTATTTTGTTTCCTTTTCCTAGCCATGTTGCCACTTTACTTTTGGGCTTGTTGCCACAATAGGACTCTGCCACCAGCCAGAGGAGCTTCTTACCAAACACTGGGGTTTCCTCAGCTGGCGGACGTAGTAGTTGGTTGCCCTCTCTGACACCTCCATACTCTCTGGCAAGCTGATCACACACCCCAAGACCTCCACCCCAGACTGCAGTCCAGATCCAAGCAGGGTAAAGCAAGACTGCTTACCCCTCAAACTGATCTCTGATTCCCCCTACAGTCCACAGGCCAGGGACTGAAGCTGCAACATGGCTGCAGCCTCTCAGGGGCTCCTTGCCCCCAGGGAAAGAGGAAAGACTCCCCAGTAATGAGTCCCAAAGTCCATATTGCACTAACCTCTCACTTTGTAGTTGGCATCTATGTGTTGGCAATTCTGGAAATGCCACAGCTGCTGGTGTTCTGGGTCCCTCCAGCTGACTGCTGGTTTGGCCACCCTGAGGCTAGGATCTCCAACTCACTCGGTCCTGGGCTTGGCCCCCAGAGCACTGTCCTGGCCAATCTCTGCTGGGATGTCCTCAGTGGGAGGTTAGCTTCTCTGTGTCATTTTGTGCATTCTGGAGCTCCAGAGGGTGTTCAGAGTCCCCTTTTATATAAATTTGGAGGTGGTGGGAACAAGAGTTGTGGAGAAGAGCTGTTTCTACTCCACCACCTTGACTCCGCCCCCCCTCCTTGGGCCTATTTTCTATAGCTTCACTCCCATTGCAGGTGATGAACAGTAATACATCCTAAGAAATTATCTTGAATAGTCAAAATTTTGGGCTTAGTGATTTACAAGAGTGTATCTTTTATATGCCATTGGATCTGCGAATAAATTGGTATAAATGTTCATTGCAACAATGCTTATCACCTCACACCCCATCCATATCTAACTGTCCTTTACAGCTCACATCCATGTCCTCCCATACATTCACCCTGAAGGCCTTCCTTTCATTCTCTGGACATTCTGAAAATGCCAGTGGAATATGTGGATTTAGACTTCGGTTATCCTTCATTCTCACCATTTGACCAAGGTCTTTTTTATCCATACGTTGTGTATACTCTCTGTGTATACACAGAGAGATCATTACAGATGTGCAGACTGTCATAAATTCTCTAGTAACATCTCTTAATGTACCAACATGGTATAGTGACTTAGGGGTGCCAATCCCAGTCTCTGCAAGTTTGAGCATGTCACTCTCCTACTCAGTAAACTTCTGTGGCTCTGTCATCATCAAACATAAACTCTCCTGTTTGGATTTAAAACCCTTCAGAGCCTGGCTCCACCCCACCTTTCCAGTCTTACCTTCATGCATTCCTCTGTAGAGTTAATGTAACCTTCTTGCTACTCCTTACATTGATACTCCATAGCCTGGGCCTCTGCACAGGCTGTCCTGCACATGCCTGGGAATTCTTTGTCTTTTTGCCTCCACCTGTAAGAATCCCTTGTTTCCTTCAAAGCTTAGTTCAAGCACCACCTTCTATATGAAGCCTTTCCTAAGGCCTTCCCCCCATAGTTGTTGGCCTTCTCCCAGTTACTTTGTATTTATTGCATATATATATAATACATAGTGATATGTATTATATATAATGTAAATATGCATTGAGATATATCTGTTAGTTGTTGGTTGGTTGTTGTTCTTTGTTCTTGAAGAGTACCAAAATGACATTACTATGCCAAAGTCAAGTATCAGTGTGTCCAACTGTGGTTGATCAGACCAATACAAGCTCAGAATGCTCTACCAGAGGTGGGGCACAAATAGCTCATGTGAATATTTGGGGTGGGTTCTCCAAATTTGTGCATCCTGTGTTTCCTTTGAGTTGTTTCAATTCTGCTTTGCTCATAGAGCACGGCACCTTCTCTGATGTGGACACACCATGATGTGCGGCAAATAAAAATACATACAGATAACTTACACAAGGCAGGTGCTCACACAGAGGTCAGAAGAAGTGATACAAGGACTCTCTGAAGCTCTTTGGAAGCAATTGTGTCCTGGTACACATTGGAAATGGACTGCCCAGGATACTGTGTCCAAATCAAAGAAGATGCTGTGCTCTATGTGCAAAATAGAATTGCAGTAACTCAAAACAAATGTAATATATGCAAATTTAGAGATGTCTCTACTCCAAATGTTCATATAGATTATTTGTGCCTTACCTGTGGTAGAGTCTTACAAGCTTATATTAGTCTGATTAGTCATAGTCAGACACACTGTATCTTGACTCCAATGTAATGATGTCATTTTGATTCTCTTCAAGAATGAAGGACAACAGCCAACCAAAATATGTATACACACATATGCATATGTGTGTATATATACACATATGCATATGTGTATATGTGTGTGTGTATAAATACATATACGCACACATATATGGTCTTGCCTATACTATATAAGCCACTTGAGGATAGAGGCTATTTCATTTTTGTCTTGGTCTCCCCAGATCAAGACAAATGAAGACAAGATCTTGATTTGACAAGGTCAAACCAAGACAAATAAACACAGTGTTTGACATGTAGTAGGTACTTAAGACATGCTTATTGATTGGCTATTCCTATCAAGGTGAAACAACTTCAGGTAAGAGTCTAATGGTGAACTGTATGGGGAGCAGCTTGGATAAATTTGGAGTGGGTAATCACCAGCTTGGTCAAAGCATGATGAATCTGGGGCCATGACAGGTCTCCTTGTCTAAGGCATAGTTCATCTATAATCTATAGTGATGGTGATGGGAGTACCCACATTAATGAAATCTCAGATACATGTGATATTGAGGAAAGCCTAGATATAAAGTCTAACATTATGCATATCACAGAACACCTTTCTTAGGGATCTTACATCTTGGATACTTCTGTCTAGTCTCTTGTATCTATCCTATTTCTGGTCTATATGTCACCAAGCTCCTGAAATAACACACATTGAGATAACCCTTTAAGGTTTGCAAAGCATTCTCTTAAGAACAACTAGTTCTGTGAGATAGGAAATGAAAACATGTATGTCCTCATTTTATAGATGAGAAAACAGAGTAAGAGATGTTGTGTGTATTTTTTTTATTTTCATAAATGATTGATAATTGAAGTCAAAGCTCCAAATCCACCATTCTTTTCTATCATGCCAAACTAGCAACCAGTGTATAACTTCCTCATATCAATCTCCTCTGATTCCTAGTTTTAAATGGGATGGCTCAAACACTTGAAGAAGCAATATGCCTTGGATGCCTATGTAAGCTATGGTCAATCACAGTACGTCATCTAAGGTGCCTTTTTGCTCTGAGGTTTTCTCATAACGATTAATTATCATTTAAAAGGAAGTGATGACACTAAACACCTTGCTCAAGTGTGGGTAATGGTTTGGCAACAGCTCTCTGAAATGTTGACCTGCCAGGATGAAGGAAACCCTGTCCAGGGCCAGAAAATCCATGAACTCCCAGCAGGTAACAGCAAGAATAATAACCCCCATTTACCTAACAATGAAAAGATTGGCCAAGCACTTGATTCACAACAACCCTGTGAGATCTGTTGCTCAAATACTATATCCATTATGTAGATGAGAAAGCCTATGTGCTGAGTGATCTCACAGCTTTGCACAGCTAGGGAGTATTGGAGGCAGGGCTTGGACTCAGGTCTTCTTCCCCTGTGCACCCGAAAGACCAATACTTTTACCTCTGCACCCCTAGAAGTGTCTTCCTGGCTGTAGCAGCCAATTTGGAGAGTCTAAAACCCTATGGCTATAATTGGGAATGGAGTGAGAAGTATAGACCAGACATGAATCTGTTAAGTCAGCTGTAAGTTTCTGTCTTATGTGTGGTGTAATTGCAGAATCATATCCCTAGTAAGGAGATTCTAGGTAAAGACATAAATTCCCAGGTACTATTTAGTGGGGTAACCTGGAGTCAGGAATAATCATCTTCTTGAGTTCAAATCTGGCCTCAGACACTTATTAACTGCATGATACTGGGCAAGTCACTTAACCCTGCTTACCTCAGTTCCCTCATCTATAAAATGAGCTGGAGAAGTAAATGGCAAAACACTCAGGTATCTTTGCCAAGAAAACCCCAAATAGCGTCATGAAAAATCGAATGTGACTGAACAACAACAAATATATTGTATTGAAATATATTTTGGTTTGCTTATCATGTTCTTGAATTTTGTAAAGGGTCCCATTCTGGGTAACTATGCCTGAGTGCAAGATAAAGGACTCTACAAAGTCCACAGTTACATGGACAATAGATGTGTTAAGGAACAGATAAATATGGAGGGGCCCCCAAAGCTTGCCATGGTTCAGAATGGGCACCATTTATCCTCTCAAGTAAGCATCATGCCAAAGACTTTGAAGTCCAGAAGAGAAGCAGAGAAGGACAGATAGAATCCTACATTTGGACATAGCCGGGACTTTAGGAGTCATCTAATCCAACCCTCCATTTTACAGATAGGGAAAATTAATCTTAGACTCCTTTTAAGACTCCTTTTAAGTGACATATAAATGGCTAAGGCTACATAGATATTGAGTAGCAGAGGTGGAATTTGGTTCATTGATTCCAAGTAAAGCTCTCTTTCCACTGTAC
Organism: Gymnobelideus leadbeateri; assembly: GCA_011680675.1. Classification (NCBI taxonomy): domain Eukaryota; kingdom Metazoa; phylum Chordata; class Mammalia; order Diprotodontia; family Petauridae; genus Gymnobelideus; species Gymnobelideus leadbeateri. Next base: position 380,128 of record WOXC01004457.1, on the reverse strand, counting down.
CACCAGCTCACCCCACATCCAAAAGAAGAGAATAAAAGAACAAAAAGAACCTGCCTTCATGCTTCTCAGTCCTATATTGGTCCAGGAAAAATTCCCCAGGGGAACAGAATGAGCACATATCAGGAGCCAAAGGCAGCCATGTCACATTCTCACTGGGACTGGCTGGCTGTAAAATGTGTGCAAAAGCTGGGATGGGGTGACTGGAATTCTGCCCTGGGGAACCAAATATAGCGAGGACTGAAAGTACTTGCAGTCCTTCAGGAGTGTAGAAACAATGAACTTAGCACCTAGTAAGCAAGAATAATTAATTAAAGTAGGAAAACACCAGATGGTAGCTGAGGTGAATTCCTTCTGCTGCTAGTGTCCCAGGGTATCTGTTTCCCCATCGGATGATAATTCCCTCCCTGTCTCAACTGAGGCTAAACTTGATGCCACTAACCCCAACCAAAGATCATGGTACTTTCTTTGGGTGAAGCAATTCCCAGGCACAGCATTGCTGTGCAAATATTGATGAATAATAAAATAAAAACCAAGGACACAAAAATGTATGTGTTGAATTTTTTCCTTGTGAAGGACTAAACAGTGTTTTATTGCTAAGCAATTCTAAGATGCTGAAATCCAATTTGCCCTCTCACTTTGGGGGATCTGTGTATAGTAGCTTCCCATTGATCAGGTACTAAAAACTACACTTTAACTACCCACAAAAATACCCCATTAAGGAACTTGAAGCATTTCTGGCATTCTTGACACTAGCTATTTTCTATTTTCATTGTAAAGTTTTTCAGATAGGGAAACTTTGCACAGATTCTGAAATCCAGCTACTACTAAAGTTCAGCTTCCTGGGAATCTATGACTTGACTGATATGATGGGTGAGCTCCTTCCTTCTGTTGTGTGCCCTGTCCTTTCCTAATGCATATTAGGAGAAAATAAGTGGTGAAGTGGATAGAACACTGGATCTGGAGTTTGAAAGACTTGATTTTAAATCTAGCTTCATACATTTACTAGCTGTGTGACCCTGGGAAAGTCACTTAAGCTTTATGTACCTTAGTTTCCTCATCTGTAAAGTGCTGTTGTGATTGTTGTTGTTTTTGTGAGGATCTGTATGTTTTCTGTTTCCCAAAGAAGAGATTTACTTTACAGAGGTCTTCTTGTCAGTATCTTCCTGTTCTATAGCAGAACACTATAATAAAATATAATAAAAGTAACATAAGGTTTTACATTGGAAGACATAGACTCATATCCAGCCTTAATGTCACTTACTACCTCTGTGACCTTGGGCATATCACTTAACTACTCTCTCCTTTAAAAAAAAAACTATTATTTAACATTCTTTTATTTTTTAAATTGAATTCCAAACGTTCTCCCTCCCTTCTGTCCCCCCCCCCCCACTGAGAGGCAATATGATATCAGTCAGTTATACATGTGAAATCATGCAAAGCACATTTATATACTAGACATATCACAAAAAAAAGAAAGAAAGCAAAAACAATTATACATCAATTTGCACTCAAAATTCATTGGTTCTCTCTGGCGGTGGATAGCACTTTTTCATCATGAGTCCTGGAATTCTCTTAGATCATTATATTCATCAGAGCAGATTAGTCTTTCAGAGATGATCATCATTACAACATTGTTGTTACTGTTCACTATGATCTTCCAGTTCTTCTCACTTCTCTTTGCATTAGTTCATATAGGTCTTCCCATATTTTTCTGAAACCACCCCCTCATCATTTCTAATATCACAATAGTACTCTATCACAATCATATGCCAAATCTTGTTCAGCCTTGCACCAACTGATGAGCATCTCCTCGATGTCCAATTATTTGCAACCACTAAAAGAGCTGCTATAAATTTTCTTGTATATTAAGGTCTTTTTCTTCTTTCATTAATGTTTTTGAGGCCTAGACTTGGTAGTGGTTTTGCTGGATCCTTTGTATGCACAAATTTATAGTCCTTTGGGCATAGTTGCCAATGATTGGACCAGTCAGCTGTACCAACAATTCATTATTGTGCCTATTTTCCCTTATCTCCTTTAGCATTTGTCATTCCTGATAGTTATGAGGTAGTTCCTCAGAGCTGTTTTAATTTGCATTTATCTAATCATTAGTGATTTAGAGCATTTTTCATATGACTAAATATAGATTTGATTTCTTCTCCTGAAAACTTCCTGTTCAGATCCCTTGACCATTTATCAATTAGGAAATGGCTCTTATCTTTATAAGTTTTATCACCCCCTTCCCTGCTTTCTCCTATCTTCTTCATCTTCTCTTATCTCCCTGTTAAGTAAGATAGATTTGTGTGTGTGTATACAACACACATATATACACACATAATACATATATATATACATACATACAACCACATACATAAATACATATAATGCATGTGTATATAAATGATATATATGTGTATACATTGCATGTATATATGTGTGTGTGTATGTGTATATATATATATATATGTATATATATATATATAAATACATCTAACATATCATATCGTAGTCTTCCCCCTTTTAACCAATGCTGATAACAATGAGGTTCAGGCATTGTCTAGTATCTCCCCTTCCCCCTTTTTCCCTCCACTGTAAAAATTCTTCTTATACACCTCTTTTATGTGAGAAAAATTTCCCTGTTCTACCTCCCCTTTCCTCCTTCTCCCAGTGTATTCCTCTTTGTCTTATTTTTTAAGATTATCCCAACACAATTGATTCACATCCATGGCCTCTATGTGAACTCCCAACTACCCTAATAATGATAAAGATTTTAGAAACTTTATGTTTCATCTTCCCATATAGTAAACAGTTTAATCTTGTTGAGGCCTTTATGATTTCTCTTTCATGTTTACTTTGTTATGCTTCCCTTGAGTCTTGTGTTTGCCTTTCAGAATATCATACCAAGCCTTTAGGTCCTATAATATGGACCCTAGTAAAATTTGTGTGATCCTGACTAGCGCTGTGATATTTGTATTGTTTCTTTATGGATGCTTGCAATATTTTCTTCTTGACTTGGGAGCTTTGGAATTAGGCTATAATATTCCTGAAAGTTTTCATTTTGGTATGTCTCAGAAGAAGATTGATGGATTGTTTCAACTTTTATTTGACCCCCTGGATCTGAGACATAGGGGCAGTTTTCTTTTATAATTTCTTTAAATATGATATCTAGGCTCTTATTTTTTATATTTTTTTATATTTTATATCTTTTTAAAGCAATTGGGGTTAAGTAACTTGCTCAATGTTACACGGCTACTCATTATTTATGTGTGGGTGCTCATTTTCTGAGGCCAGATTTGATCTCGGGTCATCCCAACTCTGAGGCCAGCACTCTTACCCACTGCGCCACCTAGCCACCCCTTTAGGGCAATTGGGGTTAAGTAACTTGCCCAAGGTTACACAGCTAGGTTTTTGTTTGTGTGGATTAAGTGTCTGAGGCCAGCTCCGAACTCAGGTCCTTCTGACTCCAGGGCCGGCGCTCTATTCACTGTGCCACCTAGCCGCCCCTAGGCTCTTATTTTTATTATGACTTTCTAATTATCTTTTCTTGATTTATTTTCCTGGTCAGTTGTTTCTCCAATGAGGTATTTCATATTTTCTTTCTTTTTTATTCTTTTGACTTTATTTTGTTGTTTCTTGATGTCTCATGGAGTCATTAGCTTCTACTAGCTCAATTCTAACTTGTAAGGAATTATTTTTTGGTGCATTTTTGTACCTTTTTTTTTCTTTTTTGGTCAATTCTGTTTCTTAAAAGTGTTATTTTTCAGTATTTTTTGTACCTTTTTAACTAAGATTGTAATACTCTTTTCATATTTTTTTTTGTATCCCACTCTCATTTCTTTTCCCATTTTTTTCTCTACCACTCTTATCTCTTTCCTTAATTCTTCCAGGAATTCTTGTTAGGCTTCTATCCAGTTAACATATGTTTTCTTCAAGACTTTGGTTGTAGCTGTTTTAACATTCTTGTCTTCTTCCGAGTTTGTTTCTTGCTCTTCCCTGACACTGTAGCAACTTTTCATAGTCAAGTTCCTTTTTGACTCTTTCCTCATTTTCCAAACCTATTTTTTGGCTTTGAACATACATTAAAATTTGGTTTTCCTCACCTGGAAGTGAAGAAGCACTGTCCCAAGCTTCAGGAGTGTATGTGTGTGTGTGTGTGTGTGTGTGTGTGTGTGTGTGCGTGCACACGCGCGTGTGTGCGCACGCATGCATGCTTCTGTTTTCAGAACTAGTTCTTGGGGTGTGCAAGTTTTTAGTGTTTCCAAGGTGGTGTAATTCAAGGAGAGGTGTGGTCACTGTTTCCTTGGTCTAAACACTGGTCTTTGCCCAAGAAGGGTCTCTGCTCCCCTGAAGCTACAAGCACTAGCATTCCTCTTTACCCTGTAGTTGTGACCAGGTCTTCTGCTCTCCTGCAGCTGCTGGTGCTCCTCTCTGCCTTGGAACTGTGACTACTCCTTTGTGACCAATAACAAGTACTACTCTCCATCCTGGTACTACAACCCAGAATTGCATATGGGAAGTAGAGCTGCCAGTTAGTGACAGCAAAGGGTCCCCTGTCTAATCTCTTTCTGAACAATTGTCTCACCCCTTACCATATCTGAGCCAAGAGCTAAGAGCTCCCGAAGCTGCTTCTCTTGCAGCCATCATCCAACACTGCTATTCTTGCTGCCATTGCTTATGTTCAAGGCCAGCCCTCACCCTGGTGTTACAGACCTCTTCTGCTTACTTCCTAAGTTGTCTTAAGTTGAAAAAATGTCTCATCTAGACCTTTTATTGGCTCTGCCACTCCAAAATTTGATTTGGGGTTTTATTTTTTCTCTCTTTTTTTCTTTTTGGAGGGGCGAAGGCAGGACAATTGGGGTTAAGTAACTTGCCCAAGGTCACACCACTAGTAAGTGTTAAGTGTCTGAGGCCAGATTTGAATTCAGGTCCTCCTGACTCCAGGGCCAGTGGTCTATTCACTGTGCAATCTAGCCACTCCTGAGGTATTATTTTAAAGTTGTTTGGAAGGGAATGTTTTGAGAGTTCACTTGCATTTGTTTCCTCTCCTCTCCCATCTTGTCTCCTCCCCCACTTAACTTCTCTGGCCCTCAATGTCTACCTCCATTTGAAAAATGAGAGGGTTGGATTAATGGCTTGAGTTTCTTTACAGCTCTGAGTCTATGATGTTATAAATAGGAGGCAGTTTTGGAACTGGTAAAGTCTTAGAGCCTTTGTAAGTGTATTGCCAGCTGCCCCATTCTCTGCATGAATGATCCATCAATAAACATAAGCTGTTTAACAACAATTACTCACCAAGTACTTCTTTTTTAATGTCATTTCATCTGATAAAACCATGTTGGTTTATGAGGTTTAACCATTTGACAATGTCAAGGATTTTGGTGGCATGAACTTGCTTAACTTGATCTTCACAAGCTAAGGCTGCTGGGGAGTTAGGGATGTTAGTTATAGAAGCAGTTGGCAGGTCACTTCTCATGTCTTCAAAGGCTAGGCAACAAACAAGGGTGGTGGTCTATGACAGGGATGAAGAGTAGTTATTTCCAGGTTTCTTGTGTTTACCTACTCCTCAGGGGTAGTTAATCAGTGGTTGGTATTTGTGGTAGTAGGGATGGTATTCCCCTTCTCCATAGCAATTACTTCTCTAGATTATGGCTATGGGCTGGTCTGGAAGCAAAACTAGTGGTCTGGGGGGATGCTGATATTCCTCCAGTTGTTGGGTTCTGGGTCTTGGGTGGTCTTGGTCAAAGTCTGAGTGGAGGTAGTGGTGGTGATTGGATTGCCTGGCATTACTGTACCTCATTGCTACTTCAGGATGCCTTGCTATTTCAGTCAGGCTAGTTTGCCTGCCAGGTGTGTATTGGCAGTTGGTGGGGAGGACAGACCCCTTTCTACAAGGTTTGCTTTCCTGGACTATGGCAGCAAGAGCTAGGATAGAAACAAGGCCAGAATTTTGGGCACCAAGAGCCACCTCTTTGCCATTGTGATGCATTGAAATAGGATGGTAGTGGATGTATATATACCTAGAGACATTGAGATGCAATTCTGTATTCTGACCCTATCAGAACTCATCTGGAGTTTTGTGATCATGTGTGGGTGCCACTGTTCAAGAAAGATATTGATACTTTGTGGAGTGTTCAGAGAATAGTAAGGACCTGAATTCATGACACATGAAGGCCCATTTGAAGGAACTGAGCATGCTTATCCTGAAGAGAAAAGACTTAGGGGGATTATGATATGTGTATTTAAGTATTCGAAGGAATGTTGTTTGAAAGAAGTAATAGTCTTGCTCTCTTTGGTTTTCAGGGGGCACAACCAGGAGTAATAGGTGGAAATTGGAAAAACGAAAACAAAATAGGCTCCATGCCATGTAAACTTCCTTTTTAAACTATCCAAAAACAGAATGGGAGAGGTGGAGGGTTCCTTGTCATTGGAGGCCTTCAAGAAGAGACTGGCCAACCACTTGTTGCATATGTTAGAGTGGGGATCCCTTTGGCAAGTGAGTTGGACTAGGTGGCTTATGAAGTCACATTGGAGTCTCAATTCCTGTGATTAGGTAACCTAAGGTTTGGCAAGGAAGAGTTTATATGTACATCTATGTATGTGTCAGTTTAGGCAGAAATTCTTATATAGAATGAAGCATAAGATGGGAGAATGACAAAGGCTAGTTACCTGGGGAGAGATAGCCAAAAAATGGCAGCTGTGTTCTGCACTCTGACATCTCACCTGGGTTCAAGTCCCACTCTGACACATACTATCTTTGTAACCTTGCTCAAGGAACTAAACATCTCATTCATAATTACTGTTATTTAATTGGATCTTTACCCTATAAAAATCCATCTTACTTGGGGCAGAGCCAAAATGACGGAGTAGAAACAGCACTTCCAAGGTGCTCTGCCCCACACCATTTCCAAACAATGTAAAAGGGGAATCTGAACAACTTCTGGAGCCCCAGCACCCACAGAACAACACAGAAAATCTAACCTCCTGCTGAGAAAAGCCCAGCAGCCCTGCAGGGAGTGGCCAGCACAGCACTCTGAGAGCGGGCAGCACTGCACTGGGAACCAACAGCGCAGTGCTCTGGGAGCCGAGCCCAGGCCCACTTGAACTGCGGTTTTAGCCCCAGGGTGGCTGGGCCAGCAGCTGGCTGGAGGGACCCCCGAACACCAGCAGCTGCGGTGATTCCTGAATTATCACCACAGATATGCCTAGGACAAAGTGAGAGGTTAGTGCCCTATGGACTTTGAGACCAGTATTTGTGGAACCATCAGCTTCCTCCCCTGGGGGCAAAAAGCTGCTGAGGAAACACAGCACAGAGGCCATTTTGCAGTGTCAGTGGCAGCTCCAGCTCCTTGTCTGCGAATTGTAGAGAGATCCAGCAATCAGTCTGGAGGTTAATCACTCTTGCTTTAACCTTTTTGGATCTGGATTGTGGTCTTGGGGGAAGGTCTGGGGTGGGTATCCAATTTGTCAGAGCAGGTGGAGGCTTTACAGAGGCCACCCAATTTCTGGAAGGTGTGAAGACCCCACATTTGGGATGGAAGCTCTCCTGTCTGGTGGCAGAGTCCTACTGTGGCAACAAGCCCCCCGCAAAAGTAATTAAGTGGCCATGTGCCTGGGCAAAGGAAACAAAATAAACAGAAAAAATGCAACTTTAGATTCCTATTTTGGGGGTAAAGAGGATCAAAGCATGGAACAGGAGGAGGACTGTGAGGTCAGAACTCCTGCACCAAAAGCCCCAAATGAAAATACAAGCTGGATACAGGCCATAGAGGACCTTAAGAAACAGATAAGAGAAGTGGGGGAAAAATTGGGAAGAGAAATGAGAAATATGCAAGAAAAGTATGAAATGACAGTCAACAGCTTGACTGAGGAAAATAACACCTTAAAAAATAGACTAACTCAAATGGCAAAAGAGGCTCAGAAAGACAATGAGGAGAAGAATGCCTTAAAAAGCCAAATTTGACAGATGGAAAAAGAATCTCAAAAGCTCACTGAGGAGAATCATTCCTTCAGAATTGGACTGGAGCAAATGGAAGCTAATGACTTTATGAGAAATCAAGATGCTGTTAAACAGATCCAAACAAATGAAAGAATAGAAGGCAATGTGAACTATCTCGTGGGAAAAACCATTGACCTGGAAAATAGATCCAGGACAGATAATTTAAAAATTATTGGACTACCTGAAAGTCATGATCAAAGAAAGAACCTAGAAATTATCCTTCAAGATATTCTCAAGGAAAATTGCCCTGATGTTTTAGACCCAGAGGGGGAAATAGAGGTTGAAAGAATCCACAAATCACCTCCTGAACAAGATCCCAAAAAGAAAACTCCCAGAAATATTATAGCCAGGTTCCAGAACTCCCAGATCAAGGAGAAAATACTACAAGCAACCAGGAAGAAACAATTTCAATATTGTGGAAATACAATCAGAATAGCCCAGGACCTGGCAGCTTCTACACTGAGGGATTGAAGGGCATGGAATATGATATTCCAGAGGGCAAAAGAGCTGGGACTGAACCCAAGGGTCACCTACCCAGCAAAACTGAGTATTTTGTTTCAGGGGAATATATGGTCATTCAGTGGAATAGAGGACTTTCAAGCATTCTTGAGGAAAAAACCAGAGTTGAATAGAAAATTTGACATCCAGACGCAAGAAGTAAGAGATGCCTGAGAAGGTAATCAGGGAAAAGAAATCAAAAGGAACTTATCAAAGTTGAACTATTTACATTCCTACATGGAAAAACAATAATTGTGTCTGATGAAACCTTTCTCGTTATGAAAATAATTGAAGAAGGGTATATGGACATATGAATACATATGTGAATGTGTGTATATATGTTTACAGGTACACATGGATAGAAGGCACAGGTTGAATTTGTTGGGAAGGGATGATACTCAAGGGATGAAATTATGAGGGGAGAGAGGAAAGTGGCAAGAGGAGATGGGGAGGGACAGGGTGGGGTAAACTATCTCTTGTAGAAGAGGCAAGGGGAAGTAGTTGCAGGGGAGGGGAAGAACAGGAAGGCAAAAACACAAAACCTTATTCTCATTGAACTTGGCTCAAGGAGAGAATCACATACATACTAAATGGGATATCTCACCCTGCAGGAGAGTAGGAGGAAGGGGGAGGAGAGGAGAGATGATGGAGGGGAGGGCATCCTAGGGGGAGGGGAGGTTGGAAGTAGCCACTTTAGAAGAGGGACAGGATCAAAGTATGGAATGGACCAGTGGGATGGGTGGGAGGGAAATATAAGTAGTCTTTTACAATATATCTACTATGGTAATGTTTTGCATAGCTACACATGTATAACACATACTGAATTGCTTATCTTCCCAGAGGGAGTGGATGACAAGGGAGGAAGGGAATGGATCTGAAATTCGAAGTCTTAAAATTAAATGTTTCAAATGCAAAAAAAAAATCCATTTTACTTTCTCTGAAGTCACTGGTTCCTCTTAGAACTTAACCTGCTTCATGAGAGGTTTTACTCTCAATGAATACCTATACTCGGATTAGAGGTGATTTGACTCCGAATTCTTTGAGATGGTTCCACCACAACACATCATGAAACCACAGGAATCTTAGACAATATTTCAGCTTCATATCCTTCCTAGTTCTTATCACCAGCTCTTCCTCATCCCATCTTTCATTTTCTACCTTTAGACAACAAAACTCCCCTCCCTGGTTCTGACTCCCCTATATGAGCTATCTTTCCCTTTTATAATGTAATCTCCTGGAGGGTAGGTATTATTATTATTTTTAATGTACCTGGAACATGGTAACAATTTAATAAATGCTTTTAAAACTCATTCATTATCTCTTCCTGTGCTGTTGTTACAGAACGGTATCCAGGGAAGCAAAAGAGAGAAAACTTTTTCCTCAAGTAACTCCCTGGTTTGACTCTACTTCAGATCCTCAACTTGGGAATTAAAATTTCTGACTACTGAATTAGACCAGCAACTACTGACCTTCTTCTGTTATATAAAACTTCCAGAAGTTGGTTAGTTTTTTGGTTAGCCAATCAAGCTTTTACCTTTCTGGTTTAATCAGAGAGTTTCCCACTTCTTAGACATTCTTGTTTACACATATGCCAGTGATTGATTGATTCTGTAACTAAATCAAAGATTCATTCTTACCTGTTAAAGGTACCTGGCATAAAATATTTTGTTAATTGAAGATGGGAAGAAGTAGAACTATATCCCTTGTATGGACTTTTTTGGTTTTTCTCCCCCTCCCTCCCCTCCCCTCCCCTCCCCTCCCCTTCCCTTCCCTTCCCTTCCCTTCCCTTCCCTTCCCTTCCCTTCCCTTCCCTTCCCTTCCCTTCCCTTCCCTTCCCTTCCCTTCCCTTCCCTTTCTCCTCAGTCACAGGTTAAAAATGTGTCATGGTTGAGTAGTGACTCCAGACAAATTAACATTACCCATGACTGTCACTCTTCCTCTGAAAGGATAACTCTAGATTCATGGAGATGGAAACCTAACATGATGCTTTCTTTCCTCTCTCTTGGTTTGGGGCATATCTTCATTCTCTTCATCCATCTTCTCAGTTGTCAAGAACAGGGCTTCAGGAGTGAGAAAATAGATCTACCCTCTCCTATTCCTCTCCTCAAAAGGCAAATAAATGCCCTTCAATCCAGTCTTTAGGGGACAGAGATAATATTTTTTTGTGCCTGGGGAGTAGGTGGAGCTCAAGAAGGTTAATTAAGCATCAAATGGTAATTTGAGCCAAATACATTGTCTAGATCAGAAACCTTTTTTTTGTCAGACTCTCTTTCTGGTGAAGCCTGTGGACACCCTCTCAGAATGTTGTTAAATGCATAAAATAAAATACGATTACAAAACATTTAAAAAGTCGCTAAAGTGTATTTTTAAAATGACTTCACAGATCTCGGGGTAAGAACCCCTGGTCTAGATACTTTGACCTGCATGAGGTAGGCCAAATATATTTTATTAGTTGTTCACAGACTAGACTAAAATAGATCAGGCTCACAGGCGATGAGTGAAGGATCAAGTCTCTGCAGCCCCCTAGTGGTCACTTACTTTAGATGATGGCTAGTCACTGAGATCCTCCCCAGGAATATTAAAGTGTTTGGATAGCAAGCATCTTTGTCCTCAGGGTGGTGCTCCCAGATAGAGTGCTGACACCTATAACCAAACAGCTTTTAAAAAATAAGTATAAATGGATGCAGAAGCAGAAAAGACATACATTCTATCCTCTTAATTTCCAAAGACAGAGTTTTTCTTCCATCTCCTATTTGTTCTAGAGAGAAAAAAAATATTACTGGAAGGACAGAGGATTGTTGTTTTATTGGCATAGTTGGTTGGCCAAGATCTACACATGAAGTTTGAGGATCTGGGTTCCAACACCTGTGTCACACTGGATAAGTTAATTAGCTTCTCTGGGTCTTAATTTTCTCATCTGTAAAATCTATGATCTATTTTGTTCTGTTTAAAACAAAAATAACAAAAACAACAACTCCCCATCCCCACAATCCCTCTTCTCCTCCAGAATATGGGCTTCCTCTTTCCAGTCAATTTTTAGCCCTTCCCCCCCCCCCCTTGCCTAACCTTTCCTCTAATTTCCCCTCCCACCCATTAGACTAACAGAGCAAGTATGGCCAGTGTGAAATCCTGGGAGAGAATTCGTAATTTAATCAAGTAAGCTGCTAGTTAGAGACACCCCAAGCCAATTCCTTTTATGCATATTTTCTACCTTATTTTATCATAAAGACAGCTGTTGTCCAGAAAATGGTCAAGGGATTTGTTTGAATAAATGAATGTGTTCTTCCCTCCATTCCTTGCTTCCTCCCTCATTAAAAAAAAAAAATGAATGTTGTTCTACTTTGTGTTGGGGAGAAGAAAGGTTGAACGGCAGGGATGGGAAGGGAGTAGTAAGAAGTTCCATTTAGCATATGAGTTAATTGAAGTAGAATTATCTGAACTCATCCCAAGAGCCAAATTAAAATAGTGATAGATTCAGTTCCTCACTTCCTTAAATTTTAGTTATCTACTGACTTTCCTTGCACTTTACTTTGGTCTTGAAAAGATCAGCTCCGGAACAAAATTCAATGTGTGGCAATTAGTAAAGAATGATGACCCCTATTTATTTTAAAGTTGTTTGGAACAGGTTGATTTTATTTTTAAGTGGACTGATTAAATTTTGGTGCTGAAGGACAATACTGCCCTGATTTGTGTTGTTAAGTGATTATCTAGGCTATTGTACTTTGGAATTATTTTCAGTTTTTGATTGTTCAGATAGAGTTTTTCTTTTTAAGTGTAAAGCTAAACTTTTATTATCCAGATGGAAAAGGAAATAGAAAAACACTTTTCCAGGGAGAGTCCTGTGAAACAGACAGAATTATAGGGTCCCTTACCTCCTGAGGGGGAAAATTCTGGAGAAATATTTTCCTTGGGAAATCAGGTCGGTGAGCTCAACTGTAACTGAACTAAACTAAACCCAAATTAGAAAATTAGATGAGTATAGCTTTGATATTTCCAACAGAGTGATGATAGTTGTAAGATTTTAGCGGAGTAATAACTTTATCTGGATCATTAATCTATTTTTATTGTCGACTTTATAGTATTCCAAGTTCAAAAACCAAAAAGATCTTGTCCAGTTCCCTCATTTTTACACCCAAGGAAATCATGGCTCAGAGGAGGAGCATCTTCTGTCTCCAGATCTAATTCTCTTTCCATTTTTCCCCCACCTAGAGATCTGCTTACGTCTGTGCACACTCTGGGTCCCCAGAAATAAGGAGACCAGAAGGATCCGTTAAAATGATGAACAAGTCTCATACAGATCCTGTATTGGGCTTCCAAGCCAGAAAGCTCATCATTGACAATTCCTGCAGCCTCTGCTCTGTTTTTATTCAGGAACTCGCTTTCTTTCAGTCTGATCCACTTAATCTCTCAGTGCATAATTAGGGAGAGTGCCTGATTGTGCATTCCACTTCGAGTGTTCTCATTTGCTTAAAACATTGAATCTGACTGTTCACACATCAGTGAAATAGAGCAGAGAAGGAGACTGGGGCTGGGGGGTGGGGGGAAGGGGGCAGGGGAGTACTGGGCGGGCCTGCAGCTTTTCTCAATGAAAGTCTTCGCTACCTCCCAGTCCTGGATCTGTTTTGCATATCATCTGTCTTAGCCACCTCATTGGCTGGTGGGAACAGGGCCCGGGCGTGACGCTAAGCGCTCCGTTGCGTGCCTGGGTTGTGGCGGGCAGTTGGAGCTTGTCAGACCCCCGCCCCTCCAGCTTTCTCCCGCCCCCTTTCTCGCAGCTCCCGCTCACAGCCATCTGCAAGTGGCTGTCGGAACAGGCAGATGCGATCCAGAGGCTCCCAGGGGCGGCAGCGGCAGGGGCTGGCGGGAGCAGCTGCCACCTCCTGCGCCGCTGCGTCTCGTGGAGCCGCGGAGCAGTGAGACGCCTCCTGGACCTCCACAGCGACCTGGGGGTGGTGGTTGGCCTGGGGGGTGGGTAAGAAAAGCTGGGGGGTGGGTAGGAGGGGAGGAAGGCAAAGGAGGGTATTTCGGGCTCCCAGGAGCCGAATGCCTTCATCTTTCTGCACTCAGTGGTTGCTGCATTCATTCCTGGAAACTCCGAAGAGCCCAACAGATGTGGTAGAACAAGGAAGAAGGGGAAAACTTAGTGTGTAAAGGCAGGATGCAAGGACCAATGAGCCTTAGCTCGGTGCTATAAGCTGAAGCGCTCGCTAAGCAGCAATCAGCCAGAGAGCCTGGAAGTTCTACTCCCGGGACAGCCCTGAGGGCTGGGTGCTGCGACTGCGGATAAAAAGGGGTTGACAGAAAAAAAAAAAAAAAGGAGCCCCCTCCGATTCCCTGGCTCAGTCTTTCCTCCTGTATCCTGAAGCCAGCTCCCTGAGTGGTCGGGTAAGCGAACGAGAGAAACCCAAAGGAGAACATTAGGAGGTTCGCCAGATAGAGAGAACCTCCCCGTAAGACCTACCAGTCTCTGGATTGAAAGTTGCAAAGAATCCAAGGGGATCAGGAGAGGGAAAATTGCCTCCGCGCCCCTTTCTACTCTCCCCAAGGCTTTTTTTCCCCCTCTTTCCGTGCTGCTGCTAGAGATTTCGAACAGAAGCCCTGTTGTTTGGGAGAGGAGCGCTCCTTGGAGGACAGAGGTGAAGGGGTCCCAGCTGGCGAGTTAAAAGCATCAGGACGGATTTCAACACTCCTTCCTGCGCTCACGCCCCCTCCCCTTCCCTAAAAACCTTCCCTCCCACCACCCCCTTCAGCTTGTGATCGCATCCTTGGTAGGGGCATCAAAAGCTTCCAGGAGTGACTGAGCTCTCAGAGTTCCAGCAGAAGGGGAACACCACGGATCTCAGCGACTGCTCTAACCCTTCTCCTAGTGCTGGGGGTGGGTTTTGGAGGGTGGGCGGGTGAAAAGAGCCAGCAATTCAGTAACAAATATTTAGCTGTCCTTTCCTGCCTTCCTCTCACTCCGGGACAGAATGAAAGCACCCAGAATGTTCCCATCCTCGGTGCTTCCACCTCTGCTTTTACTATTGCTGGTTTCAATCCCTCGGTCACTGAGCTTGGACCCTTTTGGCTTCCCCCCTGGCAGTTCCCCAACGACAGAGCTGCCCCAGCCCCAACAGCAGCGGCCCGGACAGCAGCAGCCCCAGCAGCAAAGAGAGCCACTTAGCTACTCCCGTCTCCAGAGGAAGAGCTTGGCTGTGGACTTCATTGTGCCCTCGCTATTCAGGATCTATGCCCGGGACATGCTACTGTTGCTTCCTTCGGCACCGGGAGCCAGCCTACCCGAGGCGCGTAGTTCTCTGGCGCTAGACTGCTCGCCCCTGCTGCTGCTGCTTCTAAGGCGTCAGGGTGCCACCAGGACTGCTGCTCTGCCCCACCTACCACCCGGAGGACGAGTACTGTCCAAGGTCCTGAAGGGTGGCTCTGTGAGGAAGCTCAGAAGGGCCAAGCAGCTGGTGTTGGAAGTGGGTGAGGAGTCGATCCTGGAAGGCTGCACGGGGACCTCCACTAGTCCTCCGGAGCAGATGGCTGTGGTCACGGCAGGGATGCTAGAGTTCAACCTCACAGAGATGTTCAGTTGGTGGGTTCGCCACGGCGAAGGGCGGCTGCGGATCCGCCTGATGCCAGAGAAGAAGGACTCTTTGCCAGGCAGAGAAGTAAGACTGTCTGCAGCAATAAGAGCCTCCCAGCCTCGTCTACTTTTCCAAATCATAAGAAAGGGTGAGCTGCCCCCGTCTGCATGTTCTACCACTTTGTTTATATTTTGATTTGTGGTTGATGTTGCCCCCCTTCCAAAAAAAAAAAAATCCAAAACCAGAGCGTTGAGTTCTTAACAGACTTTCTTTACTCTACTTCCTAAGCTTGAATCCCCCAGCCAGTACTTCTTTCCTTTACTCCTCCTGAAGGTGGCAACTCGCTGGGAACCTTCCCCTGTGGCACAAAGGCTTGCAGAAAAGTTTCCTACTCTCGGGAGCTAGCGGAATATTGCAACAGTGTTTCAGTGTGGGACACAATGTGGATTGGAGCTATAACTAGGAAGCTTTTCCCTTCTCCCCCAGCCCCTAGTGGAAGATAGAAAGAATCCTTTTTCTCTTAAGGATAGAGACTTAATTCTCATTGTCAAAGGCACACTTAGAACCTGTCCCTGGCCTCTCCTTCAAGTATCCACCTTCTCACTATAAGCCATTCTGCTCCCCATACCACATACCAGTGATGTAGAAAATGCTTTAAATTTTCTTAGGAAAGCAGTTGCTGCTAATTGCTGTTATTGGTACCTTCCTCCCCTTAAATACACAAGTGACAGTGGAATCTGTCTTACCCCTGTGAACTGATCCTCTTTCCTCCTTGGGATTAATTTCTGATCCCCCCCTTCCACCTTCCCAGAGCCCTTCTAAGGACCTCAGAGGAGTTAGGGAAAAGCAAAAAAAGATGGGAGCTGGGAAGGATGATTGCTCTTCTTAAGTTGTGGGTAGGGCAGAAGGTTAGCTCCCCTGTCTTTTCCTCTTGTTCTTGTTCTCTTTTTCCACAATTTCTTAACATAACCATCTGCAGCAACACTCAGTGGCATAACCTGGCAGGCCTCAACACTGCAGATTTCTGTGCTGGGGAGTCCTGCAGTGCTGACAGTTTTTTTTTTTTTTTTTATCTATTAAACAATTTTATTCAGGGTTATACTTAGAGGAAGGATAATTCACTTTTTTGTCCTCCTTAGACTATCATTTCACTAGAACATCAAGTGGATTTGGCTGGGTATTGTATAAGTTTGAATAAAATGAAATATATAAAGGAAAATAAGCAAGCCATTAAAATCATCTTTAAGAAGCCTATGCTAATTCAATTGAGCAAATCTAGCTTCTTTTGATCATCTGCATCTTCAGGACTAAATGAATTCCAAATGCTTTTCTGGTTAAAAATGCTCTTTATTAATTGAACTACAGGCATAGAGGAAAAAAGACCTATTGTGTAGCAACAAGTATACTCAGATTACCCCTCCCCCATTCACACACACACACACACACACACACACACACACACACACACACACACACACACACCCTTTACATATAAAACAGCAGGAAAATGTAGAATCTGGGGTTAACAGATAAATACTTTCTTGCCACTACATAGGAAAGCAGTCCTAGCATGCCCCTCTCCTGGAGAAAACAGTTTGGATGCATATTTCAGCTTGAGTGCTCAGGGCATTGGGGCTTAGTGTAGCTTCTTTGTTATCTGATGTTGAGATCATCCTAGTTGGGGGTGGGGTAGAATGGGATTGGGGAAAATGATAGGGTTTGAGGAGTATGGCTAGACTATACCTTTTCTGGCAGCAGGAGGGAAGGTATGGGAGTAATGATCTTCTTACCCTTGATACTTTCATAATGAAACGCTAGACTTAATTTTTGTTGTTATTGCTACTGTTATTTATTATTATGAAGTGCATTTGTTTACTTAATCACTTTATGTGTAGTCATTCTGATGAATGGCTCTGCTGATTTGAGGAGGAGATTGAAATTTTCCCCATTTTCATTTATACTTGCCCTCCTTCTAGACACCAGGACATTTTGTTTAACCAATCATACAATGACTGCAAGTCCTAGCATAGCTTGTAATCGATTTCACCAGAGGATTTCAGGTCTCAGGCATGGGTTCTCCTATTTTCAAATATAATTATATGTTTCAAATTGGTATATATACATCTTGAACATATCAGTAGTGTTCCTTAATCACATATATATGATGGATGTAAAGAATATACTTAATTAATAGCCTTTGCTTTAAATTGATGGGAAAGGGGATATTCTTATGCTCAATTGTCTCAAAGGGTCATGTCTCCAGATGAGTTCCAGAACTGATTTTTAGCTTGCATCAGAGCAAAACCTTTTCTAAGCATCCCAAGTCCTCTTATAGTGTGGTCCACTTGGCAGCAGGTCCAAACCTTTCCGCATCATTTGACATATCCAGCAGGGGTTGCTTTCAGAAAAGAACACTTTAGTGGCCAGAAATTTTGGCCAAGAGTTTTTCAGCAAGATAGAGATCAAATGATTATTGATGAGATTGAAAAAGACACTAACTATAACTGAATGAGCTCTGCCTGACCTGTAGATAGATGGGTCACCTTATTGAACAGTGCTCCTGTCCACTTAACCACCATTCCCCTTGGGATTTATTTTGTCTCTTGGAACAGGTTGGATTTTTCTTGTCTCTGAATATTCACATTGCCTACCTTTAAGATAGCTGGTAGTACAGGAGCTCTACTATCCTACCCACCAAATTTCCTTTTCATAAAAGACTTCAGAGAAGCTTACCATGGCTTCTCAGAATTCTCAATGACTATTTCAGAGATGGAAAAGCAATCATTAGGCTGTTGCTTTTCATTTCATGTCTGTATCAGTCTGCAGAATTGTAGTCCCATCAATATACATATGTGAAAATCCTGCATAAATCCTTCAACTTGAATTGATTTTGCTGTTCATTGTGTTCATGTGAATATAACTCTATTCTCTTGATTTAGAACTTGATTTATATTAAAGGCATTTTAATAGCATGCTGCCTGTGAAAATAAACATTTGCTTTTTTTTCTCAAGGAAAACTAGTACAATGTGGCTCCCGAGAGGTAGGTGGTTGGTAAACTGTGATGGAAGTGGCCAGCTATTCTAATGTGACTTTTTGGTGTTAGGAAGGAGTGCTGTTGCTTTGGTCACTTACCAAGGAGTTATTGATCTCAGTGAGTCCAGAGTCTCAAAGTAAAAGGCAATTCCCCCAAAAGGAGTTCTCCTATCATGAGCAAAGGACAAAGCAGTAGCTGCCAAGCAACATTTACTGTTCCATTGCTACTAGCTGAAGGGGATTGTGATTTTGGCCAACTATGAGTCCCTAAGGGGAAAAAATACTCCTGAGAAAGATTGTAAATTGTGACTTGTAATAACATGCTATGTTATCAGTTTCTCTTTGATGAACAACTTTGCATTCAGTAAATGAGATCAGTGCTCTAAGTACATCAGGGAAATCTTTCTGATGCCTGAAAGTGATATTCCTCTAAGTGTGGAATAGCCTTCCAAGGACAGGGGTAGGGAAAATGTGAGGGGTAGACAAGCTATAAGTCTCTATGAATCATTTCTCTAAAAGCCCACTTTATATTTTTACATGATGAGAAGCCATATGGGAATCACCTTCTGTTGCTGGTGTGGCATAACAGTCATTTGGTGTAATTCTTGGAGAGAGAGAAAGAGAGAGAGAGAGAGAGAGAGAGAGAGAGAGACAGAGACAGAGACAGAGACAGAGACAGAGACAGAGACAGAGACAGAGAGACAGAGAGCACCTAGTGGTGGTTATTGATTGGATTTACCATGAGAAGACCTGGGTTTCTATTTCTAGGCCTGCTGCTTACCTGCTGTGTGGTATTGGACAAGTCATTCAACCTCTTTAGACCTTAGTTTTCTCATCTGTAAAATGGCAGGGTTAGCTTAGACAATTCCTGAGGTTATTCCAGCTCTTGAGCCTATGACTAATGGATGGAAGTTGCCTGGGAAGCAGATTGTGGTCAAAATCATGGAGCAAGTTCTTAGTTTTTAACAATTAGAACTAACAGTGAGATGGTAGGCAGCTTCCTATCCCTGGAAGGTTCAAGTGGGGGCTAGAGAATCATCAGAAATCTCATAGAAGCTATTCCTATTCTGGATGGGAAGGTGTACTAATTGACTTTTAAGGTTCTGACCAAATCCAGCATACTATAAACAATAATCACTTGTGGGGGGAGGGGTAAGGTGGGGGTCTGCTGGTGAGGTGAAACAACTGGTAAATATATAGTGATGTTGATTCTTCTATCCTCTTCCCTCTTTTGGGAGATAACCTGTCTCCTTCTCTCCTCCTTCCCCTTGAAAAAATGTGCTTATCTATGGCTTAGCATGCCCAGCAGCTGAGTCAATCCTTGTTTCATTTTGCCAGAGGTTTGAAGGGGCTGTTGTTTCTCCCAAATATCAGAGAGAGGTCGGGGGGGGGGGGTGGTTTATGGAAGGAGGAGCTATGGCTTTTTCTTCTGGTTCTGTCTAATTGAATGACTTAAGAGACTTCTTATGTGCAAGAGAGAACAGAGATACTTAGAACAATCATTCCTTATCCTAATATCCTTGACATTTTTGGCCACAGGAAAAAATGTTCTTCCTTTCACATACCTAAGTCTCTGTGAACATCTCCCTTTTGTTGGGGTGGGGGAAAAGGATAAATCAGAGCTTTCAAAAATGACACAACTTGTAGGAGATGAGTTGGAAAAATTGGACATACTGTAGTTTAGAGAAGATCAGCAAGCCTGATTTAAGGGTTGGGAGGACTGATTTATGATGAAAGATGAAAAGAATTAAATATATATGGCAAAGCTAAGTGGTGATGAAGGGGGAGCCATGGTAACAACCTACAAATCTCTGAAGAGTGAGAACAGAGAAAGAAGAATTATTTAGTGGGGGCTGTAGAAGCACTGGAATGAGGATCACAAATGGTTCAATTTTAGGGATATGTACATTACTTCCCAGGGCCTGAAAGCAATTTTCTGACTGTAGAATGATCCTGGAAGGGATAGAAGGTGTGGTCTAGATAACTACAAGTATAGATCATAGTTTTTTTTAATGTAATTTCAATGATGATGAGCCATAGGGAAAGAACATGGGGTCTCCAGAGACAGGGTTTATTGATCTGATCCCTAATGATCCCATGTAAAAAATAATTTTTAGAATGGGAGGGGTTTATAAGAGTTTTATTGATGAGAAATTATAGATCACTTTACTTGGCATTTCTGATGTCTATATATACCCTGCCCCATTTCACAGATCAGGAAGCAGAGACCCATCAAAAGGATTCACGTCACCTTGCAAATCTTAGCTCTGGGAGTAAATCTGGGATTTAGATCTTCTAAATCCATTTCTCAGTTTACTAGACCATGTTGCCTTCCTGAAAATGCATTGGTAACACTAAGCATATTCATTACTACTTTAAAGATGTAGCCCATGCCCCAAAGTACACATTGTAAATTCAGAAAAAAGAGAAGGTAGGTGTGTTTATGTGTCCTCATTACTTGTTTGTAGAACATGTGAACACACATACACATATTTATGTCTTAAGGCAGGTGAGGGGGGAGGGAGATAAAAGTTCTTGTTAAGAGAAATGCATTTCTTCATTAGAAGGCTGATCTATTCTAAAGGGCCCTATTTTTGGAACCTAAGAATACATTTATCTCATGGGATGAGAGGAGAATGGCATTGAGAATAGTCGCCCCTATAGCCTCTTGTTGTCTGGCATCATAGAAATTTACCAAACTTGCTTTGTGGGGGTCAATATCTCTGCTCATTAGCATTTCACAAATAAATTTTATTATTTAATGCACAGGGTGACTCACACCTCTGACCCTGGCATTTGATGATTAAGTATTTGTATCACTCTATGATTTAACTTCATTGTATACCTTAGGTAAGAGGAAGCATTTAATCTTTTTGTTTGTATTTCATGTTATTTCTATAAATACTCTACCTCCTCCTTAGAATTGAACTTTGCTAATGAATTCATTCAACAAAACAAAAATAGTTATTTGTTTATTATACTTAAAAAGTGGTAACTTATCATAATAATCTCTTAGATTTACATCACACTTAATTCTTCCTAGAAGCACTTTTTCATACATTATTTCATTCGATCCTTACAACAACCCTAGGAGGTAGGTACTATCATTATCTGAATTTTACAGATGAGGAAACTGAAGCAAACAAGTGACTTATCTAGGATCACACAGCTAATGCCTGAGGCTGGATTTGACTTGAGATCTCCCTGACTACAGATTCGGTAGTCTAGTAAATAGGGAGGCATTATTGTAATTGTAGGGTGAGGAAATAGAGGCTCAGAGAATTTTAATAACCTGTCCAAGGTCACACAAATATCAGGTAGGAGAGCACAAATTATGACAGGGCCTGGCACATACTAGGTGCTTAATCCATGCTTACTGTTGAAGTCACCTTGAAGGATAAGAACAAAATCAAATTTAAATGAGTGAAATAAATAATACAAATAAATAACACCATCAAAACTGTTAAAGTATCTACATGAAAAGCTCCATCTTACATCATGTCCTAAAGGTCAGCAGACCAGGATTTGGTGGGTAGAGACCTCCAAAGGGGAGGTCCAACATGAAAAATATTTTAACTCACATCAGTAGAAATAGAGAGTGACTTAAATTTAATCTTTTAAGAGACTATCAGCTCTTCTTGGTACATTGACAAGTGTGCCTTGATGTGCTCAAAATTACCTGGTCACTGGGGAGAGATAGATACCTCACCACTAAAAGTCTGAGCTTTTTCAAATGTACTTTCTACTTTACTCTCCAGAAAGATACCAAATCACCACTCAACCACTTTTTAAATCCATCAATAAGCATTTACTGAGCACTTACTATATACAAGGGACTTTGGCAGGCCATGAGAATACAAAGACAGAAAGGAAAAAGTTCCTGACCTGAAGAAGCTTACATTATAAAGCTACATTTTTAGTGTGAAAATCCATTGGAGGGATTGTAAACTCCATCCCTACCCTAATCATGTTCATAAGTTGAACAAGTGGGATAGCTTTTCCCAATCCAGGTCCAAACTATCCATTCTGAAATGGATGGAGTGGAGGCAGATGTGGAATACCACTCAAGTAATTGAAATGAGCCCATAAGGAATAGTCAAGCCCTTAAGATACCATGATGACTTATAACTTGGGTACTTAGAGTAGGAACTCAATGGAGGAAAGTGCTTCTTTCCCCAGAAAATGCTGCTGGGTCTATTTAGCATCCACAGGGCATTTTGTATTGGTAGTCATTTTTATTAGTCATTTCTGATCCATTGCCTCCCAAGAGTGAGCGTGGTTGTTCTCTGCCTCCTTTATAGAAGAGGAAAAATGGAAAGTATGTGTATGGAGAAGGAAAATAGCTTGTCCAGGATCTCATTGAGTCAGCTGAGGATTTAAAAGGAGGAGGGGAAAAGGACAACTCTATGTCACAGCCTTGGACCATTGAGCCCTCATACTGTTTCTTGTCTAGGGGGCTACCAACTTCACTCCATCTTGTGATAGATTATTGTCCCTCACATAGACAAAGGTGGGAATTCATATTAAAGGGAAAGCTTTGAAAGGGAGCTGAGTCATTATTGACCTGGAAGAGGGATGGGGTCAAAATACCCCCATTTATGAAGCAGTTTTCAGATTGGAAATGATTCTTTCTCTAATAAATGCATCCTTGAACTTTAATGCCTGTCCATTCCTAAGCAAAGGTCTTCCTTGGGGGAAATCCCTGCAGGCTACCCTGAAGCTATATGGTGTGTTTTCTTTTTTTTTTTAACTTTAAACAAATGCTTTATTAATTTCTGTTTTACATCATTCATTTCCGCCAGATTTTGAGTTACAATCATTTTCCCCCCATTATTCCCCTACCCAATCTCCCAGAACAGTAATCCCACAAGATATCGCTTCCTCCAATCTGCTCTCTCCCATACCTTCTCCCATACCCCCATCGACTTTTCCATTAGAGGAAGGTGAGTCTTTGCATCCCAATGCCTGCACATCTTATCTCCTATTACAAGCAAAAGAGTATTAATAATAGTATTTATATATATTTGAAACATTTAATGTTAAGACCTCGAATTTCAGATCCATTTCCTTCCTCCCTTGTCACCCATTCCCTCTGGGGAGATAAGTAATTCAGCATATGTTGTACATGTCTAGCTATGCAAAACATTATCATAGTAGATATATTGTACAAGGCTGCTTATAATTCCTCCCACTCATCCCACCCCCCACCTGGTCCATTCCCTACATGATCCTGTCCCTCTTCTATAGTGGGTACTTCCAACCTCCCCTCCCCCCAAGAATGCCCTCCCATCCATCATCCTTCCTCTCATCCCCTGTCCCCCTATTCTGCTGCAGGTTGAGATATTCCCATTTAGTATGTATGTCATTCTCTTCCTGAACCAAATTCAATGAGAATGTGGTTTTGCCTTTTTGCCTTCCTATTCTCCCCCTCCCTTGCAACCACTTCCCTTTGCTTCTTCTACATGATATAGTTTACCCTACCCTGTCTCTCCCCATCTCCTCTTGCCACTTTCCTCTCTCACCTCATAATTTCATCCCTTGAGTATTCTCCCTTCCCAAAAAATTCAACTTATGCCCTCTATCCATATATAACTATAACCATATACACACACATTCACATATGTATTCATATGACCACACCCCCTTCTTCCATTATTTTCATAGTGAGAAAGATATCATCAGTCACAGTTATTGCTTTTCCATATAGGAATGTAAATAGTTCAACTTTGATAAAGTTCCTTTTGATTTCTTTTCCCTGATTACCTTCTCAGGCATCTCTTCCTTCTTGTGTCTGGGTGTCAAATTTTCTATTCAATTCTGGTTTTTTCCTCCAGAATGCTTGAAAGTCCTCTATTCCACTGAATGACCATATTTTCCCCTGAAACAAAATACTCAGTTTTGCTGGGTAGGTGACCCTTGGCTTCAGTCCCAGCTCTTTTGCCCTCTGGAACATCATATTCCATGCCCTTCCATCCCTCAGTGTAGAAGCTGCCAGGTCCTGGGCTATTCTGATTGTGTTTCCACAATATTGAAATTGTTTCTTCCTGGCTGCTTGTAGTATTTTCTCCTTGATCTGGGGATTCTGGAACCTGGCTATAATATTCCTGGGAGTTTTCTTTTTTGGGGTCTTTTTCAGGAGGTGATCGGTGGATTCTTTCAACCTCTATTTTGCCCTCTGGATCTAAAACATCAGGGCAGTTTTCCTTGAGAATTTCTTGAAGGGTGATTTCTAGGTTCTTTCTTGATCATGGCTTTCAGGTAGTCCAATAATTTTTAAATTGTCTCTCCTGGATCTATTCTCCAGGTCAGTGGTTTTTCCCATGAGATATTTCACATTGCCTTCTAATCTTTCATTTGTTTGCATCTGCTTAACAGCATCTTGATTTCTCATAAAGTCACTAGCTTCCATTTGCTCCAGTCTAACTCTGAAGGAATGAATCTCCTCAGTGAACTTTTGAGATTCTTTTTCCATCTGGCAAATTCGACTTTTTAAGGCATTCTTCTCCTCATTGCCCTTTGGGCCTCCTTTGCCGTTTGAGTTAGTCTATTTTTTAAGGTGTTGTTTTCCTCAGTCAGTCTGTTGACCCTCATTTCATACTTTTCCTGCATCCTTCTCATTTCTCTTTCCAATTTTTCCTCCACTTCTTATTTGATTTTTAAAGTCCTTCTTAAGGTCCTCTATGGCCTGCAACCCGCTCATGTTTTCCCCTGGGGCTTTTGGAGCAGGACTTCTGACCTCACAGTCCTTTCCTGCTCTATGCCCCCAAAATAGGAGTCTAGGGTTGCATTTTTCTGTTTCCTTTGCCTTGGCATGTTGCCACTTAATTACTTGACTTTTGGGCTTGTTGCCACACTATGGCTTTAAGGCCAGATAGAGGAATTTTCGTCCCAAACGTGGGGCAACTTCCATTTCTGGCAAGCTGTAAACCCACCCACAACTTCCACCCCAGATCACAATCCAGATCCAGGGAGGTTAAAGCAAGAGCGATTACCCCCCAAGACTCATTGATGGATCTCCCTACAAATTTGCAGGCTGGGAGTGGGAGGTGCCTCTGAAAACTACAATATGGCGTTTGTCCTCAGCGGCTTCTAGCCCCCAGGGGAGGGAGCCGATGCATTCCCTAATACCAGTCCCAAAGTCCATAGGACACTAACCTCTTACTTTGTCCCAGGCAAGTCTATGTTGATAATTCTGGAGTTGCCACAGCTCCTGGTGTTCTGGGGTTCCTCCAGCTGGCTGCTGGCCCTGCCACCCTGGGGCTAAAACCTCGGCTCATGTGGACCTGGGCTCGGCTCCGCTCGGCTCCTGCGCTCTACGCTCTGCACACTGCCAGGTCCCAGACCACTGCGCTGGTCCTTCCTGCAGGGCTGCTGGGCTGTCCTCAGCGGGAGTTTAGCTTCTCTGTGTCGTTCTGTGGGTGCTGGGGCTCCAGAAGTTGTTCAGAGTCCCCTTTTACATCGTTTGGGGGGAATGTGGGGGCAGAGTGGCTTGGATGAGCTGTTTCTACTCCGCCATCTTGGCTCCGCCTATATGGTGTGTTTTCTAAAAAGTAACAAGTCTGAAAAGAATGTACCAAGAGAGCTCTCTGGGACAGAGACTCCAACCACTTGGTTAATTAAAGCATCTTTGTTCTTTGAACCTTATCTTTCTGAATAAGTAAAACAGGTGCAGGGAGTAGATTGCCAGGTCCTCCTTTGGGGAAAGGGAATGGCTAAATGGTAGTCATGAAAATAAATATAAGACCTTGGGACAAAAGAAATCAGGATGCTCCTAGAGGAAACCAGGCATCAGGCCAAAGGAAAATGAAAGGGTGGGCCTAAATCATTTCATATACTCTTCTTTTCTCCTCACCTTTCATTTAGTTTCCATGGGGATCTGGGTTGATGGTGGAGTCCACTATTTTAATGAATGCTTATGCCCCTTAGCTCTGTGCTCCAGAAAAACTGGATTCTTTGCGATCCCCTATACCTTCCCACCTCTTTACCTTTTTCCACTGAGTTTTTTGTGCCTGGGATGCTCTGTTTACTTCCCCTTCATCTGTTGAATGGTTACCCATCATTTAAAGCCCATTGTAGAGCTGGGGAGAGTATCCGGAGGGTACTTGATACTCACCTAACACAAGTACTGCATTTGCATAGTTAGTAAGTATCATGTTTGCAGTCAATGAAATAATATATGTGAAGGTATTTTATAACTCAGAAGCATAAATATTTGTTCATGTAAATGTAAGCTGCTATTGTTATTATGGTCCCTGAGGAAAAATGTGCATGGTGTTTACAAATGTATCCTTTTATTTTTGACTTGTAACAAATATGCATTGTCAAGCAAAACAAATTCCCATAATGGCCATTTCTGAAAATGTATATCTTATTCTACATCTTGAGTCCATCATCTCTCTGCTAGGATAAGTAGCAGGCTTCATTATCAGTCTTCTGGAATTGAGGTTGGCCATTGCACTGATTAGAGTTCAATGCAAATACATCCTAATGTACCTGTCAATCAGTCAATCAGACTCTGCTGACCCACTCTTCTGTCCCTGGCAGTTGGCCATTTATTAGTATTTCTATCGATGTCATATACTTTCATGCACACCTTATGGCATGACAAAGGCCTCTGTGTTCTGTTCCTGACACTGATACTAACTGGACAGTATGATTGTCAGAAACATGTCTTCTAATTTCTTCAGTATTTTGATCTTTAAAGTAAAAGGGTATTTTCTCATTCTCTCCTTCCACTTTCAGTTACAAAATGCTGTGAATTATATACACCCAGTTCAAACAATGCCATGCCAACAAACATTTATCAAGCACCTACTGTATTCAAGGTACTATTCCAGGCCCTGGTGATAGAAAGACCCTCCTTTGCCCCTCTCTCCAAAAGGAAAAGTAGTCCCTGTTCTCAGGAAACTTGCATTCTCCTAAACTTATATGAACTGAATTTTCCCCTCCTTTCACTTTTAGTTTCAAAACCCCATCAATTCTATCTATCTAGTGCAATCTAAGAAACATTTATCAAGCACTAATTAGGTGATTGGTCTTGTTCCAGGTGGTGGTAACACAAAGACAAAAATGAAACAGTTCTTGCTCTCAAGGAGTTCACATTTTACCAAGCTTACATGAGTTATATCCTCCCCTCTTTTCTCTTAGCACTCATATGTTCTATCAAATTTCATATGTGATAGGTCTTTGAAGAGGCATTAGAAAGAGGCTGTAGCTTCAGAGTAGCTGGTTCAAATCCGACCTTTGACGCTTACTTCTTTTTTACCTAGGACAAATTATTTAGCCTTCCTGGGGCTCTGTTTCCCCTTCTAGAAAGTGAGAGTTAGACTAGATGGACTTTGAGGAAGCTTCTGACTAGATTTAATGGTCCTTTGACACAATTGCCATCTTCTTAATCAGGACTGCTTAATTAGTAACTTGGACTCCTACAATGGCCCCTAACAGGTCTTCTCATGGATAGTTATCTTTTATATCACTGCCAGACTAATCTTTATCCAGTGCCTGATCCATGTCAAAACCCATCAATGGTTCTCTATTTCTTATTAAGCATTCAAGATTATCCAGTCTTGTACTACCTTACCTTTGTAGCCTAATGCCATACTCCTTGCCTCCATGTATTTTGTGCTCCAGTGAGAAGGAACCCTGTCATTTCTTTGGCATGTACTCTAACTTTTCCTGCCTGTGCCTTTACTTGTACTATTTTTGGTGTTTGAGATGCCTTCTCCTCCATCACCTGTTCAATGTCCAACCATTCATTAAGCCAAAGTCCCAAAGCTGCCTCCTTCAAGAAGTCTCCTCTGTTCTTCCTCAGTTAAAAATGAGCTTTACGTCATCAACACTCATGGAACACTTGATTCACATGTCTTTTATGCACTTCCCTTATGTCATTGTTTTGTTGGAGTTGTTGTGTCCTATATCCTCCTGGATTGTAAGCCTCACAAGGGCAGGGAGCATATGGTTATCTAAACTTCTTCTATCTTCTCTTCTTCAAATAATGCCCTATTCACAGTAAACACTTCCTACTTGCTTGTTGAATTCAGTCGAGTTTTACCTACTTCTTTATCCCCACCCACTCAATAAGAATGTTACAGATTATCCCACTATCTTTTTAAAAGCATCATGAAAATAAGCATTGGTGCTTATGACTAGAGTGAACTTAAAGAAACATGACAATGTCAATAGAGGGCATTCATCACAGTCTACTTTTCTTTTATATTACCAAATATTTTTATTTTCATGGGGATCCCATTCTACACCTAGCTGCCTCTATTAAAAGTAGAAGGGAATGAGATAGTGGAATGTGTGAAAGATGCAGAGAGGAGAAGAATATGGGAGCACGTTCCTTTAGGTGGTGAACAAGTATAGTGAGAGTGCCTGAGAAGGGGGAAGGGATACCTTTTATGAGGCTAGAGGCAGAAGCAGATGTGCAAGTAGAGGCAGAAGAAATGGGAACTTGTTCTAGATGTTTTTGATCTTCTTAGTAAAGTATGATGCCAGTTCATGGCTACCTATATCCCCAACCTCTCCACCCTTTTTCATTGTGTCTTGCTTTCCTACACTTTCTTCCTCAGGCGTCTTCCTGCCAAATCCTGCTGAGGAAGGCCACAACAATGTTGCTACATTTTCTTTGTGTCAACCTGGCAGTTGAGGTGAGAAGCTCGCCTCATGGAAAGCCTCTCTTTGAAATGTACCACATTTGTCTTGACATGGTAATTTGAAAGAGTTTGGTTGAAGAAAAATGTCACGAAGCACAAATGCAGATTTGATACATCTGACCTTTCTTTTCTTCAGAACAATAAATGTCAAACAGCTTAAAATGACAGGCTGGGGTGGCTGCTGATTATTGATGTGTTTAAATATTTGGGTACAGAGCCTGTCTTGGACTTAAGTCTGATTTACATGGAGAGTCTGATTTATGGCAGGGAAAAACTTTGAAGAAACCTACAGAGTTGGGGCTGTTTATGTCTGCAAGCCTGAA
Source organism: Gymnobelideus leadbeateri (assembly GCA_011680675.1). NCBI lineage: Eukaryota > Metazoa > Chordata > Mammalia > Diprotodontia > Petauridae > Gymnobelideus > Gymnobelideus leadbeateri. The sequence continues at coordinate 351,056 of WOXC01004457.1, read as the reverse complement.
ATGAAAACATAATTGATCCTTGAAAGGATCAGAGACATTTGATAATTTGGGGAAACTAATTTTGCCTTGAAAAATCTTCTTTCTTTTTTCACTTATATTCCCTGATTCTCTTGATGGCAATGGCTTTCTCCCTCAAACATCACTTAGCTCTTTATTTTGCTGTTTCTTAATGTAATTATCATGTATTAATGTACTAAGGGCACTTAGGTAGGACAGTGGATAGAATGTCAGACCTGGAGTCAGGAAGACTCATCTTCCTAAGTTAAAGTCTGACCTCAGACACTTCCTAGCTATGTGACCCTGGGTAACTCAACTCTATTTGCCTCAGTTTCCTTATCTGTAAAATAAACTGGAGAAGAAAATGGCAAACCATTCCAGTATCTTTGGCAAGAAAACCCCAAATGGGGTCATAAAGAGACATGACTGAAAAATGACTGAACGAAGTGTAATTAATGTATATTAAAACTCCAAAAGTTGTGGATTCCTTTACTAATCTATGAGTTCTAGGAAAGTAAGAGCCATTCAAGCCTTTTCTAGATTCTGCAGGTTCCCAGTCTCTGTGACACTGCTATGAATACAATAGGTATTTAATCAGAGAATATTGTAGGTATTAAGTGCTACAAAGGAAGAGAAACCATCAGGCAACACTGGGTAGGACCTCTTTTACTTTATGAGAAATCAATCTCTTATCATTTTTACTTGTCTAATTTCCCTTATTTTACTAAAGATATTTTACTGTTACAATGGAAAGAAAGGGAAATCAGGGACTGATATTATACCAGCTATAGTGAACTCTTTTAAAACTCCAGTATTGGAACTCAGAGTAAAATGATTCCCCTAATATCACTCCCTCTTAAGAGGAGTTGAGAAGCTATGGATGTGATTTACCCTTTAAAAAAATTCTCCAGGGGGGCGGCTAGGTGGCGCAGTGAGTAAGAGCGCCGGCCTCGGAGTTGGGATGACCCGAGATCGAATCCGACCTCAGAAAATGAGCACCCACACACAAATAATGACTAGCCGTGTAACCTTGAGCAAATTACTTAACCCCAATTGCTTAAAAAAAAAAAAATTCTCCAGGGGAGGCTAGGTGTCGCAGTGAGTAGAGCGCCGGCCCTGAAGTCAGAAGGACCTGAGTTCGGATCCGGCCTCAGACACTTAACACACACAAACAAAAACCTAGCCCTGTAACCTTGGGCAAGTTACTTAACCCCAATTGCCCTCCAAAAAACCAAATAAATAAATAAATAAACTCTCCAAAGTATTTTTTCCCTGACTACATTTTTTGGAGGGGCTTCAGTTTGACTTGTTTAGTTCAGATTACATATACCCTTTGGTACCTAACTATAATTGTCAAAATGGGATTGACCTGAAAAGGAATTAAAAGGTAAACAAATGAAATAGGTATTGGTTCTATGATACATATAGATAATGTATCATGAAATAAACTTCCTCCATCAAAGAATGAACATAAGACTGTGACCAGAAGTCTTCACATGGAGGCTTGATATTGAGTATGTTGTAGAGATTGTATAAACTAGGAGACTTATGGAGTCCCTTCAAGCACAGATACTATGATTCTGTGAATATCAGATGTTATGTTAATTGACATATCTAAAGTTCCTGAGGAAATGTTTGTAGCTTAATCTATTCTCAGCACAAATACAGAACCTTCACAATGTCAAGGCAAAAAAAAAGTCTTTACTACAAAAATAAACTTTGAAAACAAAAACAGACATGGAAGAGCCATGATATAGTGGTTAGAATTCTGGCCAGAAATCAGGAGAATTGGTTGGGCTGTTATCCCAGTTCTAGCATTAACTCACTGTGTGACTTTGGGAAAACAGCTTAGTTTCCCTGGGCCTGGATATTTTCAGTTGTAAAATATGGATATTGAACTATATCATCAGTGAGGAACCTTCTGATTCTAAATTTTTTTGTTTCTTTAGTTAATGTTGAAGTTTTATAGAGATGATTATTGGAGAAGTAAATTGCTCTACTAATATTATTTTTTCTATTAATTAATTTTTAGTTTTCAAAATTCACTTCAATAAGATTTCGAGTTCCAAATTTTCTCCCCAACTTTCCTCTCCCCCACCCCCAGATGGCATGTATTCTGATTACCCTTCCCCCAATCTGCCCCCCATTCTATCATCCCCACTTATCTTATCCCCTTCCCTTCCATTTTCCTGTATAAGATAGATTTCTATACCCCATTACCAGTATATCTTAGTTCCCAATTGTATGTAAAAACAATTTTAACATTCATTTAAAAAACTTTTTAGGTTATACACTTCCATAATAGTCATGTTGTGAAAACTAACTATATTTCCCTCCATCCTATACTACCCCCTGTTTATTCTGTTTTCTCTTTGAGCCCATCTTTCCTCAAAAGTGTTTGTTGTTGATTATCCCGCCCCCAGTCTGCCCTCCCTTCTATCATTCCATACCCTCTTATCCCCTCCTATAAGGTAAGGTAGATTTCCATACCCAATTGAGTATGTTTGTTATTCCTTCCTTAAGCCAAATCCAATGAGAGTAAGGTTCTCTCATTCCATCTCACCTCCCCCCTTTTCCCCTCCACTGTAAAAGCTCTTTCTTACCTCTTTTATGTGAGATAATTTACCCCATTCTACCTCTCACTCTCTTCTTCTCCCAGTCCATTCCTCTCTCACCCCTTAACTTTATTTTTTTAGATATCATTCCTTCATATTCAACTCACCCTGTGTACTCTGTGTTTGTTTACATACAGAGACATACATACACATACATAGGCATGTATGTATGTATGCATTCCCTCCAATTATCCTAATACTGAGAGTTATATGACTTACAAATACCATCTTTCCATGTAGGAATATAAGCAGTTCAATCTTAGTAAGTCCCTTATGATTTTTCTTTCCTGTTTATTTTTCATGCTTCTCTTGAGTCTTGTATTTGAAAGTCAAATTTTATTTTTTTTTCCACTTTTCCCAAATTCTTTTTTTTGTTTTACATCATTTATTTCCACCAGATTTTGATTTACAATCGTTTCCCCCCCTCCTGTTTTTCCCCTACCCACCCTCCCAGAATAGCACTCTTGCAAGATATCGCTTCCTCCAATCTGCTCTCTCCCATACCTTCTCCCATATCTCCTTCGACGTTTCCATTAGAAGAAGGTAAATCTTTGTGTCCCAATGCCTGCACATCTTATCTCCCAATTATAAGCAAAAGAGTATTAATAATAGTATTTATATATATTTGAAACATTTAATGTTAAGACCTCGAATTTCAGATCCATTTCCTTCCTCCCTTGTCACCCATTCCCTCTGGGGAGATAAGTAATTCCGTATATGTTGTACATGTCTAGCTATGCAAAACATTATCATAGTAGATATATTGTACAAGGCTGCTTATAATTGCCTCCCACTCATTCCACCCCCCACCTGGTCCATTCCCTACATGATCCTGTCCCTCTTCTATAGTGGGTCCTTCCAACCTCCCCTCCCCCCAAGTGTGCCCTCCCATCCATCATCCCTCCTCTCATCCCCCTTCCCCCTATTCTGCTGCAGGTTGAGATATCCCATTTAGTATGTATGTCATTCTCTCCCTGAACCAAATTCAATGAGAATGTGATTTTGCCTTTTTGCCTTCCTATTCTCCCCCTCCCTTGCAACCATTTCCCCTTTGTAGCGGCAAGCACCCCAATATCCCCAGGGTGACTGCCAACACAGGTTCTTAGATCTACTTTTCAAAAGGAAAGGAACTCAAAATGGGTTAACAAGCTTACTTTAATCAAACAAACACACATTACCTAGTTCAGGGGAAAAAGGTCAGCACCCCAAACTTCAGAGTTACAGAACTTACAGATCAAACAGACAGGCTTCCAAACTGTCCTACCATTACATCAATACCAAATCACAGTTACCAGAGAGGGAAGCATCAACATCTGGGTTTTCAAAGCCGGGGGGCTCTCAACAACGGCTTCCCAGAGTCTCATCTGGTCAAATCACAAAACACTTTTCAAAGTGAGCCCCAAAGCAAAGCCTCTCATCAGAGTTTATATAGCCTTCTCCTGGCTCAATTATTGTAACAACCTCCTTGACCCACTGCCCAATCACAAAAGTATCAAGGTTGGGCTTCCCTGAAAAACAAGCCTCCCACCACAGGCTCCAGGTGCACCTAAGCTAGGGGCAGGGAAGATCTTTAAATTTGCATTTCCATTACATTCGGCCCCAAGATCTTTCATGCCCATAGCATACACAATTTACATTTGAATTAGCACTAAAACATCTCTTAGGTCACATTTTCAAGGTACATTTAAAGTTACCAAAGTGGCCACTGGGTCTTAAACAAAGTACATTGCATTTTCACATCAATTCACAAAATACAAAGCATTATCACATAAAGTTCTCTTGGGAGGGGGGCGGTGTCCTTCCCCTCACACTGCTCCATCCCCAGCTTCCAAGTCCAGAGAGGGAGCTGGGCAACAAAACCAATGTGGGGTCCTTGGGGGTCCATGGCACTTCACCCCACCCACCATAGTCACAAGTCCATCCTCCCCCTGGGTCCCAAACTGTGGGATGCAGCAAGGAAACACATTCAGTGCCCCTGCTTTGCCACACAGTCCTTATCTTGTCCTGTGGCTGAACTCCAAACTCCTGGGTTCCTTTTCCTCCAGCAGAAGGCAGCAGCTCCAGGCTTCTCCACAGGTCTCCATGCAGGCAGCTCGCCATTCCTGCTCTCAGCTCAGTGAAGTCAGCATGCAGGCCGTTCTCTCCTGCTCCATGGCTCCACAGAATCACAGCTACCACAACTGGGAAACAAACAATTATCCCAGCCCCCATACTTTCCTTTTACTCAGCAGATCCCATCCCTCATCGCCATTTGTAGCAGCAAGCACCCCAATATCTCCAGGGTGACTGCCAACACAGGTTCTTAGATCTGCTTTTCAAAAGGAAAGCAACTCAAAATGGGTTAACAAGCTTACTTTAATCAAACAAACATACATTACCTAGTTCAGGGGAAAAAGGTCAGCACCCCAAACTTCAGAGTTACAGAACTTACAGATCAAACAGACAGGCTTCCAAACTGTCCAACCATTATATCAATACCAAATCACAGTTACCAGAGAGGGAAGCATCAACATCTGGGTTTTCAAAGCCGGGGGGCTCTCAACAACGGCTTCCCAGAGTCTCATCTGGTCAAATCACACAACACTTCTCAAAGTGAGCCCCAAAGCAAAGCCTCTCATCAGAGTTTATATAGCCTTCTCCTGGCTCAATTATTGTAACAACCTCCTTGACCCACTGCCCAATCACAAAAGTATCAAGGTTGGGCTTCCCTGAAAAACAAGCCTCCCACCACAGGCTCCAGGTGCACTTAAGCTAGGGGCAGGGAAGATCTTTAAATTTGCATTTCCATTACACCCTTGCTTCTTCTACATGACATAGTTTGCCCTACCCTGTCTTTCCCCATCTCCTCTTGCCACTTTCCTCTCTCACCTCATAATTTCATCCCTTGAGTATTCTCCCTTCCCAACAAATTAAACCTATGCCCTCTATCCATATATAACTGTAACCATATACACACACATTCACATATGTATTCATATGACCACACACCCTTCTTCCATTCTTTTCATAGTGAGAAAGATTTCATCAGTCACAGTTATTGTTTTTCCATATAGGAATGTAAATAGTTCAACTTTGATAAGTTCCTTTTGATTTCTTCTCACTGATTACCTTCTCAGGCATCTATTCATTCTTGTGTCTGGATGTCAAACTTCTATTCAATTCTGGGTTTTTCCTCCAGAATGCTTGAAAGTCCTCTATTCCACTGAATGGCCACATTTTCCCCTGAAACAAAATACTCAGTTTTGCTGGGTGGGTGATCCTTGGGTTCATTCCCAGTTCTTTTGCCCTCTGGAATATCATATTCCATGCCCTTCAATCCCTCAGTGTAGAAGCTGCCAGGTCCTGGGCTATTCTGATTGGGTTTCCACAATATTGAAATTGTTTCTTCCTGGCTGCTTGTAGTATTTTCTCTTTGATCTGGGGATTCTGGAACCTGGCTATAATATTCCTGGGAGTTTTCTTTTTGGGATCTTTTTAGGAGGTGATCAGTGGATTCTTTCAACCTCTATTTTGCCCTGTGGATCTAAAACATCAGGGCAATTTTCCTTGAAAATTTCTTGAAGGTTGATTTCTAGGTTCTTTCTTTGATCATGACTTTCAGGTAGTCCAATAATTTTTAAATTGTCTCTCTTGGGTCTATTTTCCAGGTCAGTGGTTTTTCCCATGAGATATTTCACATTGCCTTCTACTCTTTCATTTGTTTGGATCTGCTTAACAGCATCTTGATTTCTCATAAAGTCATTAGCATCCATTTGCTCCAGTCTAACTCTGAAGGAATGAATCTCCTCAGTGAACTTTTGAGATTCTTTTTCCATCAGGCAAATTTGACTTTTTAAGGCATTCTTCTCCTCATTGCCCTTTTGGGCCTCCTTTGCCATTTGAGTTAGTCTATTTTTTAAGGTGTTGTTTTCCTCAGTCAGGCTGTTGACCCTCATTTCATACTTTTCCTGCATCCTTCTCATTTCTCTTTCTAATTTTTCCTCCACTTCTATTATTTGGTTTTTAAAGTCCTTGTTAAGGTCCTCTATGGCCTGCAACCTGCTCATGTTTTCCCCTGGGGCTTTTGGATCAGGACTTCTGACTTCACAGTCCTTTTCCCGCTTTATGCCCCCAAAATAGGAGTCTAGGGTTGCATTTTTCTGTTTCCTTTTTCTTGGCATGTTGCCCCTTAATTACTTGACTTTTGGGCTTGTTGCCACAGTATGTCTTTGCCAACAGATAGGGGAATTTTCGTCCCAAACATGTGGGAGGGCAACTTCCCTTTCTGGCAAGCTGTAAACCCACCCACAACTTCCACCCCAGATCACAATCCAGATCCAGGGAGGTTATAGCAAGAGCGATTACCACCCAAGACTGATCGCTGGATCTCCCTACAGTTCACAGGCCAGGAGCTGGAGCTGCCTCTGAAAAGTACAAAATGGAGTGTCTCCTCAGTGGCTTCTAGCCGCCAGGGGAGGAAGCTGATGCATTCCCCAAATACTGGTCCCAAAGTCCATAGGACACTAACCTCTCACTTTGTCCTAGGCATGTCTATGTTGATAATTCTGGAGTTGCCACAGCAGCTGGTGTTCTGGGGTCTCTCCAGCTGGCTGCTGGCCCTGCCGACCTGGGGCTAAAACCTCGGCTCACACAGACCTGGGCTCAGCTCTGCTTGGCTTGGCACGGCTGGGCTCCCCACGCTCTGCACACTGTGTGCTGCCGGTTCCCAGACCGCTGTGCTGGTCCTTCCTGCAGGGCTGCTGGGCTGTCCTCAATGGGAGGTTAGCTTCTCTGTGTCATTCTGTGGGTGCTGGGGCTCCAGAAGTTGTTCAGAGTCCCTTTTTACATTTTTGGGGGGAACCTGGGGCAGAGTGGCTTGGATGAGCTATTTCTACTCCGCCGAAAGTCAAATTTTCTATTTAGCTCTGGTTTTTTCATTAAGATAGCTTGAAAGTAATTTAGTTCATTGAATATCCATTTTTCCCTGAAGGTTTATACTCAGTTTTGCTGGGCAGGTGATTCTTGGTTTTAATCGAAGTTTCTTTGACCTCTGCACTATGATATTCCAAGGCCTCCAATCCCTTAATGTAGAAGTGGCTAAATCTTGTATGATTGTGTTTCCACAGTACTTGAATTGTTTCTTTCTGGGTGATTACAATATTTTTTTCTTTTACCTGGGAACTCTGGAATTTGACTATAATATTCCTAATTTTCCTTTGGGAATTTCTTTCAGGAGGTGATTGGTAGATTCTTTACATTTCTGTTTGCCTCTCTGGTTTAGTATCAAAGCAGTTTTTCTTGATAATTTCTTGAAAGATGGTGCCTGGGCTGTTTTTTTTATCATGACTTTCAAGAGGTTTAATGATTTTTAAATTATCTCTTCTGGCTCATTTTCAAGGTTAGTTGTTTTTTCAGTGAGACATTTCACATTATCTTCTATTTTTCATTCCTTTGGTTTTGTTTTATAATGTCTTGATTTCTCATCAAGTCATTAGCTTCCAGTTCTTCCATTCTAATTTTTAAGGAATTATTTTCTTCAGTGAGCTTGTGGACCTCTTTTTCCATTTGGCCAATTATGCTTTTTAAGGCAGTCTTCTCCTCATTGGCTTTTTGGACCTCTTTTGCCATTTAAGTTAGTCTATTTTTTATGATGTCATTTTCTTCAATATTATTTTGGGTCTCCTTTAGCAAACTGTTGACTTGTTTTTCATGATTTTCTTCTATCACTCTCATTTCTTTTCCCAGGTTTTCCTCTACTTCTCTTACTTAGTTTTCAAAATCCTTTTCGAGCTCTTCCATTGCCCGAGACCAATTCATATTTTTCTTGGAGGGTCTGGATTTAGGAGCTTTGACTTATTGTCTTCTTCTGGTTATATGTTTTGATCTTCTTTTTCACCAAAGTAAGATTCTGTAGTCTGGCTTTTTTTTACACTATTCACTCATTTTTCCAGCCAATTACTTGACTTTCTAACTCTTTGTTAAGGTAGGGATCTGCTTCCAGTGTGGAAGGTATACTATCCCAAGCTTCAGGGGTTTTGTGAACCTGATTTCAGTGATATTTCTAGGAATCTGTAAATTTTCAGTTCTTCTAAGGTGATATGATCAAAGGAGATATGTTTACTCCTCTCCTGACCCTTGCCGTGGTCTGTGAGTGACTACAAGTACTCTTTTTCTGAGGGACCTTTCTGGGACTGTGACCTAGATCCAAGAAAGGGCTAAGCAAGAGAATCCTGCCTGATTGCTAGCAAAGAGATCCCTCTGATCAGCCTCTTCATCCCTCTACCATCTGTGGGTTGAGAGCTCTGGAAGCAGCCACTACTGCTGCTGCCTTAAGGCTAGGGCCAAATTGTGCTCCTCTCTCACCAAGGTCTGGCAGATCTTTCCCAATGACCTTCTAAGTTGTCTTTGGCATTTGTGGATTAAGAAGTCTGGAAACTGCCACAACTGCCACTGTTTCAGTCCTCTGAGCCTTGCTCAGGGTTTGTTGGTGCCAGGTCTGTGCTAGTTAGTGTATTTTGTGCTGGGCTGTGCTTCCATCCCATACTGTTGCAACCGACCTTTCCTGTTGTGTTAGGTGGAAATTTATTTCATTCTGTCATTTTGTGGGTTCTTCTACTCTAGAATTTGTTTAGGGAAATTTTATGGGTATTTGGAGGGGTTGGGGAGAGAGCTCAAACAAGTCCTTACTTTCTCTCTGCCGTCTTGGCTTAGTAATGCCAAGCATAGGAATGTTCCACCCAGGGTTTGGGGATGAGGCTGGCACCAGATCACCATAGACTGAGAATTTTTGAGCAGTGAAAGGCCATGACTGGAAGGTCAGTTAAATTGAATTCAACAAACATTTATTAAGTATCCATTATGCTCTTGGTACTGGGATACAAAGAAAAATTTCAAAAAGAAAAAATGGAAAAAAATTTCCCTCAAGGAGCTTACATTCTACTCAATCCCTTTGTGAGGGGTAGTTAGAGGTCCTGGGTTTGTCTGGCAGAGTTGTGGGTCATTTGTTAGAGTCTCTTATTGTTGTCAAGTCATTTCAGTCATGTCTGACTCTTTGTGACTCCATTTGGGTTTTTCTTGGCGCAAATACTGAAGTGGTTTGCCATTTCCTTCTCTAGTTCATTTTACAAATGAAATGAGGCTGAGTGGGATAAATGACTTGCCCAGAGTCACAGAACTAGGAAGTGCTTGAGACTGAATTTGAACTCACAAAGATGAGTCTTTCTGACTCCAGACCCAGTGCTCTATCCACTATGCCATTTAGCTGCCCCATTAGATTCTATGCATACAGGTTCCTAAACAGAGGCATTAGAGGTAGAAGGTAGATCCCAGATGTATGGGTATGAAAGGATTATAGATATTGAGAGACAAGGAAAAAATTATATATACTGTTGGGTTAGGCAATGCATTTGAATACTGGAGGAAGTAAAATAGGTTCAGGTTTCACAGAGTACAAGACTTTAATTTTATTTATTTATTTGTTTGTTTGTTTTTACAGCACCAGGGTCTTAATGGTGCGTGTGTTTCTTGTGTTTATTTGTACCCAATTATGAAAGGGTGGCTAGTACCACTTCTAGTTTCCCCATTTTAACTTCCATCAACAAGCATGAGTGCTCTCAGCTGCTAAAATACCATTTGAGGGTATGGGCAACTAAGGTTAATCTGGACAGTCATTGATAACCAGCTCAAATGACTGTCATATTGACAGATAGCATCTGTGCAATGAAGAGACAACTGGACTTGGAGTCAGAGGATCTAATGCTTACTATATGTGTGACCCTGGGTGAGTCATTTCATTTTCTCTGAGTCCCACTTTTCTCATCTTTCAACTGAGGGGGTTGGAACAGATGACTTCTGAGATCTCTTCTAACCCTAAACCTATGGTTGTATAGTGATACTGTGCCCCTATGCCTGGCATTCCCTCCTCACTTTTGCCCCTTAGAACTTCTAGTTTCCTTCAAAGCTCAACTTGAATACTGGTTCTCAAAGAGACCTTTCCTGATTACCCTTCCCCCACAGCTACTAGTGCCTTCCTCCTTCCAAATTGCCTTTTTTTGGTATATATATTTTGTATATATTCATATATGTTCCTTTTGTCTTCCCCATAAGGAGTAGGAAAGAACATTATTTTCCTTTTAAAAAATGTTTGCTTTTAGTTTACAATCTTTAGTTCCACAATCCCTTAGGTTTCAAATTTTCTCCCTCTCCCTCTCCTACCACCCCTCATAGTGGCATGCAATTAAATATAGGTTCTACAAACACCTTCAGATTAAATATTAGTCAAGGGATAAAGAAGGATTATAACAAATGGAATGAACAATGAGGAAGAAGGGACAAAATAAAACAAAATAAAGAAGAGAGAGAGCAAGTAGTTTGCTTCAATCTGCACTCAGGCTCTGTAATTCTTTCTCTGGATGTGGATATATATCCCTTTCCATCATGAGTCTTTTGGAGTTGGGAAAGGACATTTTTAAAAAGTTAATTTATTTTTAGTTTTCAACATTCACTTTTATAAGTTTAAAATTTTCTCCCCCTCACTCCTCTCCATCCTCCCACAAACGGCATGCAATCTGAGAGGCTCTACATATACATTCCTATTAAACATCATTTCACATTAGTCATTTTGTATAGAAGAATTAGCATGAACAGGAGAAACCATGAGAAAGAAAACCCAAAACAAAACAAAAAAAGAAAATATTTTGCTTCACTCAGCATTCGGATCCATAGTTCTTTCTCTGGATGTAGATGGCACTTTCCATCATGAGTCCTTTGGAATTGTTTTAGGACCTTGTATTGCATAGAAGAGCTAAGTCTATCAAAATCAGTCATCCAACACTAGTTACTGTGTACAATGTTCTCCTGTTTCTGCTCACTTCACTCAGCATCAGTTCATATAAGTTGGGAAAAGCATTTATTAAGTGCCATGTGATATGTTTAGATCTGCAAATATTATCTAATTTGATCTTATAATAATAATAGGTGTTATTATTTACAGCTGAGGAGACTGGGGCAAATGAAGTTGAGTGGCTTGCCCAAGGTCACACTGCTAGTAAGTATTTGAGGCTGGATTTGAACTCAGGTGTTCCTGATTCCAGGTCCAACACTCTATCAACTACCTTGGTCCCTTCATAGAAGGTAAACTCCTTGAATGCTCATACTTAGCATGGTGCCCAACACATAGTAGATGCTCAGTAATGATTCTTGATTGATTGGCCCCATGAGCCTTTTGACAAGCATGATTTATTAACTACTATCACAAAACAGATACTAAAATAAGTTCTTTGTATTTTCATTTCTCTCCAAAATGGGAAAACAGATTATTTTCAGGTACTCGCTAGGATGCAGAAGAACACTAAATTGAGCTGTGCTAAATTCGTTCAGTCCCAGAGAAACACAGAGGAGTCACTTCAAATCCCTGATTCCTCCTCTGTTACTGACAGTTGCTGCCAACCAGGAAAGAAGCTGTGAGGAGAGAACAATGCCCAGTCCTACAGCACAATGCAGGGGAGAGCAGAGGGTCTGGGGCTGAGGGAAAAGAAAGGAGGAAATACAGTGAAGAGAACAGAATGGTACTGGAGCTGAGTGTGCTGCTTGCAAGGTCTCTGGCTTATTACTCAATGACTCCTTAACTCTTTTCTTAGCAGCAGGAGATACCCTATTTTAGAGATTAAAAATGGACCTTCTGGAATTAGTGCAAACAGCTGGAAGTTGACAGAGGTTCCCTCCCTTAATCCATCTCCTTGGCAGAAAATTTTAATGAGGATCATCTTCTGATGAAGAGAGGATACTGAGATGGGGTGCATTGGCCTGAAGGAAGGGATCCTTTTGGAAAATCTGAGAAGCTTCTCTGACCTAGGAACTCTCACAGGCTTGATCATATCAATTCCCTCCTCCAACAGCATCCTGTTGAATAAAATTCAGCCTGCTCTGTTTGGCATTTGGCAGTTACAACCTAACACCAACCTACTTTTTTCAGGTTTATTTAGGTTACTCCCATTCGTGCCCTCTACAATCCAGTTGAGCTGACAGGTAGGTATTGGCAATAGATAGAGAGCCAGGCCTAAAGTCATGAAGTCCTGAGTTCAAATCCAGTACCAGACACTTACTATCTCTGTGACCCTGAGCAAGTCACTTAACTGCTGTTTGCTCAGTTTAATCATCTGTAAAATGGGCATAATAATAGCATCTACCTCTCAGGGTCTTTGTCAAAATCAAATGAAATAATAATTATAAAATTCGTAGCACAGTGCCTGGGACATAGTAAGCATTATATAGATATTAACTATTATGATTAATATTATTCTTTTTATTCTTTCCCACATGTATTACATCTCCCATCTCCATACCTTTGTATACACTGTTCCTCATGTGTGGAATGTACTTCTTCATTGTCCCTTCTTTGAATCCCTAGTTTCTTTCAAAGCTCAGCTCAAATGTCATCTCTGTGGTCTTTCCTGATCACCCCTAGCATCTGCCTTCTCCCCCAATTATATTTATTTTGTGTATATAAACATATATTTATTCTGTGCATATATGTATGTATGTATATATGTACATACACATGTACATATGTGTATATGTATACACACATACATGCACATGTGTATGTATACATATATTCACATATACATATATGCATATATGCATATTGTTTTTTTGGATCAAATGTGAACTCCTTAAGTAATGGACCATGTATTTCAATTTGGTCTGTGTTTCCCCAGCACTTAGCAGAGTACCTGGCACCCAGTAGATATTACTTAATAAATAACTATTTACTGATTGGTTTTTGCCACTAACTAATTTGTAGCATCAGGCAAATTGCTCCAGCTTTGAGGCCTTAATTTCTTCAGCTGCAGAATTGAGGGAATTGGACTAGACACAGTTGAAGGACCCTTCCAGGCCTAAATCCTTAAAAATATGTATTGCATACCTTCTCTCTGTTAGTAATGTGCTGTATTTATTCCTTTTTTTTTTGGAGGGGAAGTATTCAGGGTTAAGTGATTTGCCTAGGTCCTCATGGCTAGTAAGTGTCTGAGGCCAGCCTTGAACTCAGGTCCTCCTGACTCCAGTCATTGCTCTCTCCACTGGCCACCTAGCTGCACCATGGTTATTCTTAGTGAAAGTGAAGGGTATAGGGAGAAATGAGTTTGGATTAGTAAGATGGTGCCCAATTCTAGCAAGCTTGAAAAGTCAGACAGAGGTATTCAATCAGGATATGGTAGAAAATAGGGAACCACTGTAAATCTTTAAGCAAGGCTATGAGACAAATCATGTTTTAGGAAGATCAGAATATTAGTGATATCTGAGCCCTATATCCTAGTCAAACTGGTCTACTTCTTGCTGTCTTTAAATGGATTCTGTCTCCCATCTCCATGCCTTTACAGCATGGAAACTCCAGGCTCTTCCAATGGCCTGGATGTCCCTGCTCCTGACCTCTGCCTCTTGGAACCTCTATGTCCCTTGAAATCTCAGCTCAAGTGCCATATCCTAAAAGAGCTTGATAATCACCCTCAAATTTCTTTGCATTTATGTTATATGTGCTTTACTGTGTTCATGCTATTTCTCCCTTTTGAGGCCAGGGGTGGTTTCATTTTTGACTTTGTACCACATGCATATGGCAATGATTAGACACACAGAAGCACTTAAAAATGCTTGTGGGATTAAATTCAGTTGAATCTGCGATAAGAGAAACTAAGTGAAAGGAGTCAAGTAAAGTTTAGTCATTCATTCATTTACTCATTCCCTCATTCATTCCTTTCAGAATTCTGGACTGGAGTAGTGGCAGCCTGAATGAAGAAGGGATGAATCTGTAAACATTTTTGAAGGAAGAGTCCATGGGACTTGCTGATAGATTGGACAAAGTATTCCCAAGATTTTAGTGAAGTTGTTTTAATAGCTTAAATCATTGATGTCAAATAGAAATAGGGCCATTGAACCATTCATAAGGATCACTGCAGGCTGCAGATTCACTGAGAAAACCAATGTTAGCAATAGCTATATTCTATTACATTTTTATTTTTTTATATTTCCCCATTACATCTTAATCTGGTTCACCTATGAGCAAGGAACTTGACACCTCTGGTTTAAATAGCTTAAATTTGTGCTAATACTTTTGGAACACCTCATTCAGGAAGTGAAGGAGAGGGAGCATTCCACAAGAATGAAAAAAGGGAATAATGATTTTTTTTTTAAAACAATGAAGAATTTGGGAAAGTAGCCAGTTGGGAGGGAAGATGGTAATATTGGTTTCACGCGTGTTGAGTTTGGACACTGTGCCAGCCAAGTAGAGACACTCAGCAGACAGTTAGAAATATGGCTTTAGAGTGCAGGTCAGGGCTGGTAATGTAGATTTGGGAGCCATCAGCATAGATACTTTCCAATATAAATTATGCACTTTGCTTGAAACTTAATTTCATGCTTTTCAGAGAAAAAAGGAAGGAAGCCCACTGAATTATGGATTATTTAACTGTATTAAAGGTGATTCTCCCCTCCCCTCCAATGTGTGGGTTGATATCCATTATGCTCCTTTCCCCTTTTCTTCAAAAGTCAGAGATGCCTTTGTCTCCATTTCTTGTGAGATTCAGAGGATTTCCAAAGAAACAATTTAGAAACCAAGGAGAAGGGGGACATTCACTGGAGAATGGAGCTGCTCTCTTGTTGATGTCCTCAGAAAGGCTTTCCATCACAATGGTAATAAGAGAAAAATAATGCATGCCTAAAGAGGAAAGAAACCATTTTTATTTATGGGGGTGGGGAAGAAGTTATTTAAAGAGCATATTTTCTCTTCCCACTGCCAGCCATCCTGTTGTTTGATTTAAAGCTTTCCTAAAATCAAGCACTGATTCTCAAGAAGAGATCAGCTGCTTGGCAGAAAATTATATCTGATGAAGAGGAGATACTGAGATGGGGTGGATTGGCCTGAAGGAGGGGATTCTTTTGGAACATCTGAGAAGCTTCTCTTTGATACCTATAGCTGAGGAAGCAGAAATGGCAAGCAACATGCAGGCATGCAGTGTGCAGACATGTAACACACACAGAGGATATGCATGCTGCATACAGATGCAGAGCCTTCTCAGGTTTGGTATTTTTTTCAGCATTATAGTTTTAAAAAACATCCACTGGGGGCATGGAGTTGGATGCACATGAAGAGTATAGAGATATGAATTGCAATTCTAACTTTGTTACTAACATTAACCTTGAGCAAGTTGCTGACTCTTCCTAGGTCTCCATTTTCTCATCTGTCAAAGGGAGATAATAATACCAGTCTTTATCAGTTTACCCTTCTGAGTGACTTAACCCTCTAGAGCTCCCACACAGGGGCCTGCACTGTCAGGACTGGTGAACTCAAACTACCATATCTAGTCAGCCCCAGTCATGCTTTGTGTTCCCAGCTGACCTTCTTACCACCTTCTGTGACTCTGTGTTGCTTCTGCCTCCTTTTAACTCCCACAAACCTTTCAGATCTGGAACCATTATCAAGTCAATACTTACAGCTCTTGAAAAGAGCATACCTATCAATTCCCCTGTGCCTCTTCTCACCACCCCAAACCAAAACACTTTTCACTGGTCCCCAATCTCCTGTATGTGTTATCTTTGCCCAATTAAGCTCCTTGAAGCCAGGAACTGTCTTCCTTTTTATATTTATACTTCCAGCACATCACACAGTACATAATAAGTGCTTATTAAATGTGTGTTGATTAACTGAAGAGATATCTTCTGGATGAGGAAATCAGAGAAGGTTTCCTGAAGAAGGAAGCCATTGAGTTTGACTTGGATGAATTTAATAATTTCATTCATTCATTCATTCATTGATACTTTTGGAGTATTTAGAAGATAAAGTGAATGCATTACATTTAGAGAGCATTTAAATATTTGTAGCTTGTATGAATGATGGATATGGAAATACTGTGAAAAGTTCAAAGTGCTAAACATACATGAGGTATTATTTTCATGAACCACTTCCTAACCTCATGGAGTTTAGAATCTAAGACAGATATATTTTTTAAAATATTTTTTCTTGAAATGAAAATTTATTGTTATGTATTTTGAATATTCTCATGTTCTGCAATGGACATGACATGATCCCTCCCCCCCCTTTCTTTTTTTTTTTTAACAAATGCTTTATTAACTTCTGGTTTATATCATTCATTTCCACCAGATTTTGAGTTACAATTTTTTCCCCATTTTTCCCTACCCACCACCCCAGAGTAGCAGTCCCACTAGATATCCTCTCATCCAATCTGTTCTCTTCCATATCTTTGCCATTAGGGCAAGGTGAATCTCTGAGCCCCAATGCCTGGACATCTTATGAAACATTTAATTTTAAAACATCGATTTTCAGATCCATTCCCTTCCTCCCTTGTCACCCACTCCCTCTGAAAAGATAAGCAATTCAGTATATGTTGTACATGGATAGCTATGCAAAACATTACCATAGTAGATATATTGTAAAAGACTGCTTATATTTCCCTCCCACCCATCTCACCTCCCACCTGGTCCATTCTCTACTTTGATCCTGTCCCTCTTTGATAGTGGGTACTTCCAACCTCCCCTCCCCCAAGAATGCCCTCCCCTCCATCCTCCATCCTCCCTCCTCTCATCCCCCTTTCCCCTACTCTCCTGTAGGGTGAGATATCCCATTTAGTATGTATGTAATTCTCTCCTTGAGCCAACTTCAATGAGAATATGGTTTTGCCTTTTTGCCTTCCTGTTCTTCCCCTCCCCTACAACTACTTCCCCTTGCCTCTTCTACATGAGATAGTTTACCCTGCCCTGTCTCTCCCCATCTCCTCTTGCCACTTTCCTCTCTCACCTCTTAACTTCACCCCTTAAGAATCATCCCTTCCCATCAAATTCAACCTGTGCCCTCTATCCATTTATACCTGTAAACATATGCCCATATACCCTTCTTCAATTATTTTCATAATTAGAAATGTTTCATCAGACACAGTTATTGTTTTTCCATGTAGGAATGTAAATAGTTCAACTTTGATAAGTTCCTTTTGATTGCTTTTCCTTGATTACCTTCTCAGGCATCTCTTGCTTCTTGTATCTGAATGTCAAATTTTCTATTCAACTCTGGTTTTTTCCTCAAGAGTGCTTGAAAGTCCTCTATTCTACTGAATGACCATATTTTTCCCTGAAACAAGATACTCAGTTTTGCTGGGTAGGTGACCCTTGGGTTTATTCCCAGCTCTTTTGCCCTCTGGAATATCATATTCCATGCCCTTCGATCCCTCAGTGTAGAAGCTTCCAGGTCCTGTGCTATTCTGATTGTGTTTCCACAATATTGAAATTGTTTCTTCCTAGCTGTTTGTACTATTTTCTCCTTGATCTGGGGATTCTGGAACCTGGCTATAATATTCCTAGGAGTTTTCTTTTGGGGATCTTGTTCAGGAGGTGATTTGTGGATTCTTTCAACCTCTATTTCCCCCACTGGGTCTAAAACATCAGGGCAATTTTCCTTGAGAATTTCTTTAAGGATGATTTCTAGGTTCTTTCTTTGATCATGGCTTTCAGGTAGTCCAATAATTTTTAAATTATCTCTCCTGGATCTATTTTCCAGGTCAGTGGTTTTTCCCATGAGATATTTCACATTGCCTTCTATTCTTTCATTTGTTTGGATCTGCTTAACAGCATCTTGATTTCTCATAAAGTCACTAGCTTCCATTTGCTCCAGTCTAACTCTGAAGGAATGAATGTCCTCAGTGAGCTTTTGAGATTCTTTTTCCATCTGTCAAATTTGGCTTTTTAAGGCATTCTTCTCCTCATTGTCTTTCTGAGCCTCTTTTGCCATTTGAGTTAGTCTATTTTTTAAGGTGTTATTTTCCTCAGTCAGGCTGTTGAGCGTCATTTCATACTTTTCTTGCATCTTTCTCATTTCTCTTCCCAATTTTTTCCCCACTTCTCTTATCTGTTTCTTAAGGTCCTCTATGGACTGTAGCCAGCTTGTATTTTCATTTGGGGCTTTTGGTGCAGGAGTTCTGACCTCACAGTCCTCCTCCATGCTTTGATCCTCTTTGCCCTTAAAATAGGAGTCCAATGTTGAATTTTTCTGTATATTTTGTTTCTTTTGCCTAGGCATGTTGCCACTTAATTACTTGATTTTTGGGCTTGCTGCCACAGTGTGACTGCCACCGGACAGGAGAGCTTCTGCTGAAACATGGGGTCTTCACAACTTCCGCAGATTGGGTGGCCTCTGCAAAGCCTCCACCTGCTCTGGCAAATTGGATACACACCCCAAACTTCCCCCCCAGACCACAATCCAGATCCAGGCAGTTTAATGTAAGAGCGATTAGCCCCCAGACTGATTGCTGAGTCTCCCTACAGTTCACAGACTAGGAGCTAGAGCCGCCACTGATGCTGCAAAATGGCTTCTGTGCAGTGTTTCTTCAGCGGCTTTTTGCCCCCAGGGGAGGAAGCGGACACATTCCCCAAATACTGGTCCTAAAGTCCATATGGTACTAACCTCTCACTTTGTCCTAGGCATATCTGTGCTGATAATTCTGGAATCACCACAGCTGCTGGTGTTCTCTAAGACAGATATATTAATGTAAGTTTTACTTAACAAGAGGTTAAGAACCAGAGTATAGAGAAATATGTTCCTGCCAAAAACATCCAAGGAGGTCCTCTCCTCCTTCCAGTTCAATTCATTTCAACACACATTTATAAAATGCCTACTATGGGTAAGGCACAATGCTAGGCACTTGGAAGTCATATGTATTCCCCATATTCAAGGTTCTTATGTTCTGCTGGGGTTGCGATTAAGCAATATGAGAGGTTAAGCAATATGAGAAAGCACTAATGACTTGGAGGAGGGTATTGGGAAAAGATTCCCATAGATGGTAGCACCTGAGCTGGAAGTGGGAAGGGAGTGCCCATCAAGGGCACAAAGATGGGAAATATCTTGCTAAGTTCAGGGGATATTAAGTAGGACAGCTTGTCTTAAATATAGAGTGTATGAAGGAGAAATATAAAACAAGTCTAGGGAGGTAAATTGGAAACAGATTATGCTTGGCTTCAAATGTCACACTAAGGAATTTATTTTTAATCTTAGAGGCAAGTAGGAGCCACTAAAGACTAAAGCAAGAGAGTGACAATGATCTGACATGGTTTTAGGGATATGAATTTAGCAGCTGTATGGAAGATGGATTGGAGAGGGATTGGAGCCTAGAAGCAAGGAGGCCAATTAGGTGACCATTGCAGCAGTCTTGGCAAAAGATTAAAAACACTTGAACTAGTTCAGTGGAAATATAAGGGAATAGATGAGAGGTGTTGGGATGGTAGAATTGATAAAACTTGGCAGATGGTTGGATGTAAGAATGGAGGGAAAAGGAAAGGTCAAGGATGAAACCTAAGTTGCTAGAAGTATGATAGTACTGTCAACCAAAATAAGGAAGTTTGTGGGAGGGGCAGAAATAATGGGTAGACATGTTGAGTTTGAGATATTGATGGCTCCTCCAGATAGAGATTGTAGGATCATAGCATTATAGCCCTACCACATTTTATAGATGAGTAAACTGAGATCCACAAAAATCAAATGACTTGATCAAGGGTACTCGGCGGCAAAGGTTTGAACTGAAGTTGTCTGATTCCAAATCCAGTGCTCTCTTCATTGTGCTATATTACCTTCTAAGATGCCTGACAGTAAGCTGATGATATGGGAATGGAGTCCAGGAGAGAGAGTAGGAATGAATCTATAGATTTAAGAGTCTTCATTGTGGAAGTTATACTACTAGGTTATCTAATCAGATCACTAAGGGAGAAAGTAGAGAAGAGAAAAGTGTCCATGGTAAAGGTTTTTGAAGAGCCTCTAAAAAGAGTCACCAAATGACAACATTGAAAAGCTTAGTTTGCTTTATAAAAACAAGCATTTTACTTAACTTTGATTCACAAGAGGGAGAGTGATGGATGGATGATGATTCAGCAAAGGAGAAAGAGAAGATATTGTCAGACAAATAGAAAGAGAGGGAAGGGTAAAGAGTACTACAAAAAATGAGAGAAAAAAAGCATAGCTTGGGAAGAGGTGTGGGGGGTGGGGAAGCACTGGGGCTTGACAGCATTACAAGCTTCAAAGAAGGCAAATTGGATGAGGACTGAGAAAGGCAATTGGACTTAGCAGTTAAGAGATTGTTGGTAACCCTGGAGAGAGCAATTTCAGTTGAGTGGTGATGTTGGAACTCATATTGCAAGAGGCTTAGCAGTGAGTGGGAGGTGAAGAAGTAACAATAAGTTTAGATGAGTGTTTGTAGTGTTTTATCTGTGAAAGGAAAAATAGCTATAGGATGATAACTGGAGGATATGACAGGGTCAAGTGTGGGCTTTTTAAAAATGATGTTTATATATATATATATATATATATATATATATATATATATATATATATTTTAAAGGACTGGCAAATGTTGGTAGGCGGTGGGAAAGGAACTAGTAGACAAAGAGGTATTGAAGATAAATGAGAGACAAGGAGTGATATAAAGGGGCAAACTCTTGAAAATGACAGAGATAGGATTAAGGTCCATGTAGAGGGGCTTGCCTAGGCAAGGAAAAGAGATGCCTCTTCCTCAGAAGCTGGAGCAAAGGAGGAGAGAAGGGAAGACAGATATAGAAGAGTTTTAAGGTATGAAGTAGGGGACTAGAGGGAGCTTGTGGCAGATGATTTTCATTTTCTCAAAGCAGGAGCAAATTTCTCTGCTGAGAGATGGGAAGGGATTGTTGTAGGGGTTTGAGGAAAGAAGGGCTAATATGGAATATCCAATCTCTCCCTGCTGTAGGGAATGTGGCAGTCAGGGAAGAATAAAAGCATTTCTAAGCAGCTGTTGAAGGCTCAGTTGAGATTAGATAGCATAAATTTGTTAATGGACACAATTAACATGGCTGTGCCACTCTCCAGTGGCTTCTGGTAAGAGAGGAGGAGGAGCAGAGAAGGTAGCACAGGGTTAGTGTTTTGAGATAACACAAAGGAACAAGGGAATTCAAGGGTAAAGGACAGTAAAACTGATCACCTATAGGGCTGTGAATATGGGTCATATAAAGACTATGGAGAAAAAATTGGTTGGTTGGTTGTTGTTGTCCTTCATTCCCAAAGAGGGCCAAAATGACAACACTGTATTAGAGTCAGGTTACTCATCTTGGTCCAACTGTGACTGATCAGACCAATGTGAGCTCAGAACATTCTCCCAATAGGTTGGGCACATATAGTTCATGGGGATATTTGGAGTGGATTCTCTAGATTTTCGCATCTCATGTTTCTTTTGAACTATTTCCATTTTGCTTTGCTCATCAAGCACAGTACCTTCTCTGATGAGGGCACACCATGCTGTGTGGTCCTCTGCCAGTGTCTATTGGGTCATACAATCAATTCCAAAGTTCTCAGAGAGAACAGAGTATCCTTGTATCGCTTCTTTTGACAACCATGTGAGCACTTGACTTGTGTGAGTTCTCCATAAAATAGTCTTTTAGGCATTTGAACAAAGGTCTCTCAAGAGCTTGGATATGTCAGTTGTTAGAGCATTAGACTTTTAATACGAGGGTCTAGAGTTCAAGTGTCTGGCTAGGCAGGGGAAAATAGGGTTAGAACAAGGGTAATATGCTAGGAGAACAGGGCACATCAATGTGTATATGTAATACCTGAGTTTGAGGTGTGGGGTTGTATTGGGATGAGTATGATTCCTTTTTGCCAGGTAAAGAGTTTAATCGAGAAAGAGAAAGAATGACCTAGAAGTCCATATATGAATGAAGTGGAATTCAGGAGAGTAGAGGTCGCAGATGCAGGGTTTGGGCATGACAGTGAGTAGAAAGGAGTTGGTTAACTCTTCTTCTTGGAGAAGTCAAGTAATGTCTTCTGACACAGATCTAGTCTGTCAAGACACACAAGAGAAGGAACACCAAATACTGGAGATTGTGTCCTGAAATGCTGTGTCTTCTAGAGTGAGCACCAGAAGCTGAAAAGGGGACAAAAAGAGGAAGCCCAGAGTCAAACATTGTGAGTCACCGAGTCTGAATATGAACCCAGGTCTTCACAATTTTGAGTCCAATATTCTCTAAGGGCTTAGCTAAGGACAAGAGAAATGGAAGTATACTTTCAACTCAGCAGATGGTGACAGGGTTAAGGGGAAGAAGAAATGGAAGTTTGCTAGACATAGGGCAGAGACAATTGACTGGGGCCCCAGCCTTCCAGGATCCCATGATGACAGAAGATAAGGCAGTATCAGCATCTTCTTATTCTAAGCCCCAGGGAAAAGGAATTAAATAGAGGAGTCGATCACGTAGGGTTCCTGCATTGGCAAACACAACACCTGGTAATTGTGTCCCCAGGATTCTCCCTGACTGAACTTGAATTCAGTGCCAGTTTCTTTGCTCCATCCTCAAATGGCCAAAGATGAGGTATACCTTGACATGACCTTGTGTTTGAACTCGTCACTCAGTTCCAAAGTCAGGCTCATGTTTGGGCCTTGGCCTTGACAGTCTTGTGGTCTGGAGACTCAAAGATCATGGAGGTCTACTGCAGTTTGGAGCACCAGGCTTGGGTAGGTACACTTTCCATAATAGTATGTTTCAGGGGGCAAATGTCTCCAATACTAGTGCCTGAAAGGATCTGGGGTTGAGGCACTACCTTTTTGGGTACAGTGCTTTGACAGAAGCATCAGATGTTAGGGCAAGAAACCATTTTGGCGTCATTAGTGGTCCCAGCTCATTGGATACTCAGTTGTTTGGGAGTGCGGAATATTTTTTTTAGTGGATAGAGCTCTGGGTCCTGGAGTCAGGAAGAACTGAGTTCAAATTGGGCTCCATCCATTTCCTAGCTATGTGACTCTTATTTATTTATTCATCTATAAAATAGGAATGATATATTACCTACCTCCCAGAGTTGTTGTAAGGATCAAATGAGATAACATAGGTAGAGTGTTCTGCAAACCTTAAAGTACTATATAAATATTATAACAAGGATGAAGATGACAATCTTCCCTGCTGCTGCACATGTACCTATCCCCCTTCTCCCCATTCTTTTTACTTCCTCTTGCTCTGGGAACACTAACCAAAACCATCGATATTTTCATTGCTACTAAAAAAGGCATGACAGTGGACAGTCCTTGTGATTGTCCAGATCAAACCTCCCTTCCCAGACCTCCACCACTTCCCTACTTGTGTGATGTTTTCCACTAGAATATCAGTTCCTTGAGGGCAGGGATTATCTCACTTTTGTCTTTGTAATATCAGTACCTAGTATAGTTCCTGATAGGTGATAGGTTATTAATAAATTACTCCTTTATTCTGCAAAATTAAGAGGAAGAGGACTTGAGCAGCACGTGGACCTGCACTAACACCCCTAGATCAGGGAACTGGCCTGGGTGCCAAAGCTGTGAAGTAAGGTGAGTAGCTTTAGGGAAGGGTGAGGGGGAAGAGTCGGTACATTAGATAGGCTGTTGGGCTTTCGGTCAGTAAGAGCTCAGGTCAGCCCATGACTCAGACACTGTCTTAGCTCTGTGGCTCCGGGTAAGACATTTAACTCTCTGAGCCTCAGTTTTCTTACTAGTGAATGGGAATAATAATAGCATCTTCCTTACTGGATAGTCTTAAGGATTAAATGAGTTAACATATGCAAAGCACTTTGTAAACCTTAAATTGATGTGTAAATGCCAATCATTGTAATTATCATTATTATTTTCATTAAAAAGAACCAGAAGCTCAAATGAAAAATGTGTCCCTAGGACAAAATAGCTTCTCAATGTCCCCTGGTGTAGATGGCATGAGGGTGGATCTCACTCTGTGCTCTCCCACTCCCTATTTAAAGGGGAGGTTTCTACTTAAAGAAATAGAAAAGTGTCTTTCATTGAGTTTTTTTGAAGGATGTGGTACAAGGGGAGAGACACATTTCTTCCTGTGGTACAGTGGAGTCACCATTGGTTCTGGAGTCAGAAGGCCAGTGTTCAGATCCTTCCTGATTCTTACTGCCTGTCTGACCTGAGACAGGTTCCAACCTTGTTGGGCCTCAATTTCATCATCTTAAAAGGGGAGTTAGACCAAAATGACCTTTGAGGCTGTGGCTCTTTAGTAGCTTCCTCCCGTCTGCTCTGCCATCTCATCCTCCGCAGTCTTCTTGGCTTCCTCCTCTGTTCCCTGGCCTCTCTTTTGGTCCCTGTCTCACAATCCTTCTCTCTGAGTGCCACTTTTTCTCCCCTCATTTGTTGCCATAATCAGGTAATACAGAGAAGTTGAAATGCAGATGCAGGAAGGCCACAGCTGCTGCCCATCACCACAATGAGGGTCTCGGTTTTTCTCCCTCTCTGGCTGCCATTATCTGACTAGTCCGCTTACTGTGCCTACAGAGCTGCATATCCTGAAGGGGGATCTTGGGAGCCAGAGAACCAGGTAATACCTAGTCAGAACAGAATCTTGCAGCTTGGGGAGGCTAGGTGGGGAAGTGAATAGAGCACTGGCCCTGGAGTCAGGAGGACCTGAGTTCAAATCCAGCCTCAGACATTTAACAGTTACTAGCCATGTGACCTTGGGCAAGTCACTTAACCCCAATTGCCCTGCCTTCCCCCCTCCAAAAAAAATTTGGGAATGAGAATTGTAGGCTTAAAGATGGGCAAATGTTCTGCCTTTCAAAAAAGCAGAAAGAATGAATTCTATAAACTCCAGAGTTATCTTTACTTCCATTCCTGGTAACATTCTAGACTGTTTATTAAAAAGGATGGTTAGTGAACAAATAGAAAGAAAAACAGTGGTCAGAAAGAACCACAGTTGCTTCAAAAAGAATCAGACTTTCATTTCCTTTTTTTTTTTAGTTATAAGACTTAAATCAGAGGAATACTATAGATATAGTTTATTTAGATTTTTAGGAGAACATTTAATACTTTCTTAGTCTATTTTTGTGGACAAGAAAGATGTCGAGATGAGGCCTGTGCAGATGGAATTGAAACTGGTTGAATGGTTGGGCTCTGAGTGTGGGCATTAATGGTTTGATGTCCACTTGGAAGGAGATCTCCAGAGGAGTATCCCAGGGACCTCTGTTGAACCCCATATTGTTTTATCACTTTGTTTCAATGAATTATATAAAGTCATAGATGGCATGCTTATTCATCAGTTAATTAGTAAGCATTTATTAAGCACCTACTGCATCAGGCACTGTGCCAAACACTGAAAATACAAAGAAAGGTAAGAGAGTCCCTGCCCTTAAGGAACTTACAGTCTAAGGAGAGAGATAATATACAAATAACTATGTATAAACAAGATCATATACACACAAGTAGAAGTTGGGATTTTAGGTGGAACTTCAAGGAAGGCAGAGATAGGGAGGAGAGTGTTCCAGGCATGGGGGCACAGCCAGTGAAAATGCCTGGAGCTAAGAGATAGTGTTTGAAGAACAGTAAGGAGGCAGGTAGGTGGTACAGTGGATAGAGTGCTAGGCAGGGAGTCAGGGATTTATCTTCTTGAGTTCAAATCTGGCCTCAGATACTTATTACCTATGTGACCTTGGGCAAATCACTTAATCCTGTTTGCCTCAGATTCCTCATTTATAAAATAACCTGGAGAAGAAAATGGCAAATCATTCCAGTGCTAAGAAAACCCCAAATGGGGTAACAAAGACATGACTGAACAACAAGGAGTTTATTGTCACTGGATCGAAGACTGTATATAGGATAAAAAGTATAAGAAAACTGGAAAGGTTGGGGGAGGGGACTAGCTCATGAAGAATGTAGAACAGCAGAGAGAGGATTTTGTATTTAGTTCTGGAGGTGATAGGGAGCAACTGCAGTTGGGGTGACAGTCTGATCAGTTGTTTGGGAATTTCACTTCGGTGGCCTGTCTGGAGGATAGACTGTCAGAGGGAGCAACTTACAGCAGTCAGACCCACTAGCTGTTCTAATAGTCCAGGCATGAGATGATGAGGTCTTGTACCAGGAGCATGGCAGTATCAGGAGAGAAGGGTGTATATTAAAGAAATGTTGCAAAAATAAAATAGACAGGTCTTTGCAACAGGTTGGCTATAGCAGGAATGGGGGTGAAATATAGTGAGGAGCTGAAGATACCTAGGTTGCAAGACTGTGAGACTGGGAAGATGGTGAAGCCATCCACAGTAAGGGAAGTCTGGAAGGCAAGAGGGTTGGTGGGGGGAAGATAATGAGTTTGGTTTTGGATATGTTGAGTCAGATTTGCTCAGAAAACTGGAAAAAATTAACTGACATGCTGACTCGTAGAATAAAAAAGATTTAGAAAAAAATTTAAGTGGTAAGATCTAATATAGCATTTAATAAGGATAAATATAAGTCATACACCTGAGTTAAAGAAAACTTTACAAGTGTAAGGTGCGGGAGGCATGTCTAGACATTGATTTGTCTGTCTGAAAAAGATCTGGGAGTTTTAGTGGACAGCAAATTAACATGAATGGAAAGTACAATATGGAACCTAAGGATGGTTGCAATCTTAGGCTATCTTGGGAAATCTTGATATCAGGATCAGGGAGGTAATAGTCTTTTTGCACATTGGGTTAGTCATACCTCATTTGGAATATTGCATTAGCTTCTAGGATTTTAGGAAGGTCATTGACAGATTATAAAGAGCCCAGAGCTGGGCAACCGGGATTGTGACGGCTCTCAGAACCTTACCATGTAATGATCAGGTGAAATAACTGGGAGTGTTTAGCCCAGAGAAGAAAAACCTTAGAGTAGACAAGAATGCTGCCTTCAAGTAGTTGAGGAGTCATCAAGGGAAAGGGTTAACCTCCTTTTGCTTGGCCCCACAAGGCAGAACTTGTTTAATTGAACTCAATTCACTAAACATGTATTAAGTGCCTATCATATTCCAGGCACTATATTGAGTGCTGGGGATAAGAAAGAGAAACACGTTTCCTGCCCTCAAGGAACTTACAATCAAATACAGGAAGACAACACACAAGAGGAAAAGTGGAAGCAGGATGGGATGAGGAACCTTGGGCCAAGGGGCTATCTTATTCCATAGAGATCAAATCAAGAAGAGCTGCAGCTGGAAAGTGGAGAGTGAGCTACCAAGTTCAGATCCTGTCCTCTGTAAAGGAAAACTTTGGGCAGAATTTAGTGCTATAGGAAGAGAGGAGTCTGAGTGAGGTGGGAAAGTGTTAAGTATCTAAGGCTGAGTTAAGGCATGATGATAAGATTTCAGGTGATCAGGTAACCTGGGAGAGTCATCTTGTTTCCTGGAGTTTGAACTAAGCAATGTGGTGGAACCATGGTGGGCAGTGTCACAGGACCTTGATGCCATTTTTATATCCTGAGATTGGAGATTGGTGGGAAGCAGGGAAGGAGGAGGAAGAAGAGAAGAAGCAAAGAAAGAAAGGGGATTATACTGCTCCATGTAGGTCAGCTCCTGGGTGGGGCCTGGGCCAGGGGTGGGTGAGAGACATGGCTGCAATAGGGTCCATGGTCTAGCATGAATCTTGTCCTGGGAATGGAGGATAGAGGCAGGTGAACTTCAGTGCTATGGAATTAGGTAATTAGGTTCATTATTTGGGAAAGCACTAAGGTAAAAAGTAATGTCAAAGATGGTGGCAGGTTAAAAAGCAGATGCTAGAGAGAGAATTCCTACTGAGAGGCAGAGTCTAAGTTTCAAGCTGTAGCAATTCTGTATCAGAAGATAGGTAATAAGGTTAATGGGTACATATGAAATTTCATCATTTACCCAAGCCTCTTACATTTCAAGAGCTTCTTGTGCTCTCATTGCCTTCATATTCTATGGAAATTAAGTGGAGGGCAGGGAGGTGTAGTTTCACTTACAACCCTCTTAATTGAAGCAGACTCTGACACTATCACTTTTATTAACTTCCACGGAATTTACACAATGACCAGCAGGGTCATGTGTCTCAATGGACACATATACCTTTATTCTGTGTTTCCTGAAGGAATCATACTATTACAAATCAATTTTATAAAAAGGAAATTGTAGTGAGTTGTTTCAGTATTGATCACAAGTTACTAGAATTTTGCTTTGCATGGGGTCATTCCCAGCAACTAAAAAATGCTCTTCTTCATCTTTGCCTTCTAGAACCCCTAGTTCTGTTCCTGGCTTAGCTTAAGGGACACCTCCTTCAAGAGACCCTTCCTTATTCCTCCAGACTTAGTGGTCTTTCCTATCCCTTCCGTTCCTCTCCCCATCCTGGGATTTTTATTTTGTATGTATCTTTTATTCACTTCTATCTTATAGACTCACTGTTTCTCTTTGAGTAGGCTCCAAATAAAAACAGTTGACTACCAGTGTTCCCCCCCATCAAGTTCACTTCTATGGTGGTGTAGCTGGTGGAAAATTTTCTCTGGCTTACAGGATAAGTGTGTCAGGTGCCAGGTTGTTAAACTGTGGGACTAGGTCTAGCTGGGTACCCCTCTGGTCTGGCTCCTCATTGGGTTTGGCTGCTATTGCCACTTTTGCTGATTTTTCCATAGTTTTGGAGTTCACAAGGTTGTAACTTACTCTATGCATCTCTAGTACTCATTTGCCTAAGATCATGGAAGAATAAACTCAACAGGGATATCAGAAATTATGAAGATTAAATTTGTTCTGTATCATTTTTTAAATCAATCCTGTTTACAATTACTTGATTTTGTCCTTTGGCGGACTAAGTCATGGTTCTTTGTTTCTGAACTTAGTTCAGAAGTTTAGCTGGCCTTTAATGAGTTAAGTTTAGAAATCTAATTCTCCTCCTAATCACTGTTCTATTCTTGCCTCAAGGAAATCTTCTATCCTTGAAGTAGGCAAGTGGACACCAGGGAATCTGATCTAGTATCTTTATACCACCAAGCTATCCTTCAAGGATGTTTGCTTTGTTATCAGAAGAAGTCTGGTCCACTATCTCTAACCTTGCAGATGGACTGAAATAATGAAATTTTCTTAGTCACAGGAGAGAAGGAGGGGGGTGTTACTAGTCCCTCATTCCCAACTTCCAACCAATCATATTGTTCCCCATGTCCCAACTTTGTAACCAATTCTTCACCCCCATGATGCTGCCAACCCTATAACCAATTGTATTATTTCCTGACCTACTCAGTTCTGTTCTTTCTGTTAACTTATTGCTATTCTTCCTAAAACATGGTACCCAGAGCAGAACAGAACATAGTACTCTAGATCAATGGTTTCAACCTCAAATAGAAATGGAGGTGCACTAACCCTTATATAAGAGTCCCGACAGCCTACATGTTGACTTAGTTTTTAAATATAGTTAATCTATGTCTTTTTATATTTTTATTTTGTTAAATATTTCCCAATTGTTTTTTAATCTGCTTTGGAAAGTTCTAAGAGGTGCTACTGGATGTGTGTTTGACACTTCTACCGTAGATAAAGTCAAATGAGGGCAGAATACAAGGGAATTATCACTTACATATTGGTGAATGATGTGTCCATTTTAATGCAGGTCAAGATCTCATTAGTTTTGGGGACGTGCCATAGCACACTGCTCATTCAAATTGCATTTGCAGTACACTAAAAATCCCAGACCATTTTCATATCAAATACTGTTGTCTGTTCACATCTCCTCTATATTATGTTTGTGAAGTTATTATTTTTTTTATCACAGTACTAGACTTTACATTTATTCCTGTTGATTCCATGTTATTAGAGTCAGCCCAGTGCTCTAGCCTGCTGAGATCTTTTGGGCTCCTGACTTTATCATTCACTATGTTCACTATCCATACTAGCGTTATACCATCTGCAAATTGGATAAGCCCATCATATGTTCCTTTATCCAAAGAATTTGTGAAAATGTTAAACAGCACAGGCTTAAACATATCCCTTGAGTACCTCCACTAGATACATGTTGTCATGTTGATATCAGACTCTTTGTGTTCCGACATCCAACCAGTTTTGAATCTGATTGTGTTTAATGTATCTTTTGTTTAATTATTTTTAATAATTAAATTATAAATATAAAAATAAAAACATGACAATATCATTTAATTTATTTTTCTCTCTTCTTCAAGAATAGAATGACTTTATCAAAGTATTTTTTCAAATCTTAGCAAACTATATCCACAGCATTCCCTTCATCTCTGGCTCTTTTTAATTATCACTTCCCTTCTAGATGTTCACTCAACCATCTGTTTAATGATCTGTTCTAGAATTTTCCCAGGAATCAAGTCATTCTGATTGGTATATACTTTCTAGATTCTCTGTCTCTTTTTGTCTTTCTCTGTGTCTTTGTTGCTCTCTGTCTCTGTCTCTGTCTCTCTCTCTCAATCAGGGTAGTAATGTTTCTCTAATCTTGTGGTCCTTATCCTGTTTTTATAGTCTTTCAAATATCACTAATACTAGTTCTCACCATTCACATGTGCCAGGATCTGAAAATGTAATTCACCTGGGCTAAGTGACTTGAATTTATTATCTGCAGCCAGGCGCTGTTTTCCTATTTTCCTTATTTATCTTGGATTTCAACTCCCTTTTAGTCATTCTTGTTGTTTCATTTAGAGTGTTGGGACCATTCTCTTTTGCAGAGAAAACAGAACCAAAATAAGAATTAAGCTGCTCTAGGTTCTCTCTTGTGTTCTGTCCACCCCAGGCAAAAATCCTGTGCTTCCATTGATCTCCTTTTTCTCTCTCTCTCTCAGTATAGTTAAAACAATCTATTTTGTTATTGTTGTTGTTACTGTTTTCAGCTTTCCTTTTTAGTCCTAACTCTGAGCTTTAATGGTCCTTCAGTTATAATTTCTGTTTTAAAAAAAATCAAATAAATATCTTTCTCTTTCTAGTTTTTTTTTTAAATAGTCTCTAAAGGAGTGCTAATTTATATCATAACTTGTCCTTTCCTTGATAGTTATTTACCTTTCTTGTCTTTCTGTTGTAGAGATGTTTGCAAGTTGAATTATCTGGTAAATTCTGGGTTTTTTTATGTAGAGAATCTTCAAAGTCCTTCTTTCTACCCAAATATCCATCTTTTCTTCATTGATGATTAGGAACAAGTTTATAGGGCATGTAATTTTAGGTTGCATATGGAGCCCTTTTGCTTTTCAGAATACATTATTCTATTCCCTTCTGTGGTTTCTGCTGAGTCTAGAATACTCTTGTGTTATTCAGCTTTCCTTGCGTTTATATGTTAAGGTATTTCTCCTGATTTCTTGTACAATTTGTTTGTCATTGGAACTGTTAAATTTAACCACTACGTGTCATGACGTTTGAAGCATAGGGTTTTTTGTTTTTATCTGGAGGTGATCTGTTGATTCTTTTGATTAGTTCTTTGTTTTCTGTATTCAAAAGTTCTAGCACTAATTCAGGAGTACTTTTATTATTTCTTGCTTTGTGGTATCCTGTTTTTTATGTACCTTCTTCTGAGAGGTCTGTAATCTATAATTTGTCTGTAGGCATCTGATCTTCTAGATTGATGTATTTGCTCATGTTGAAGTTTTGTACTTTTCACACTATTTCTTTTTTGTTTCTCTTCTTTCAGATTGCCCTTCACTTTAGCATATTTTCATTCTCAATCTGTTGTTTTTTCTTTTGTTTCTTTCTGGGGAGTTGCCACCATAAATTGAATTGTTATTTTTTCTTTTCCTATTTTGTTAATGATTTATGATACTTAGGCTATAAACTCTGCCATTCATTCCCTTTTTATTTCTCTCATGGTTATGATTTCTTTCTTGAACCATTCTGGAATCTCCTTCTTGGTTCCATGCTCTCTTGGGAATTTACAGGGTCTGTGTTTCACCATGTGTTGATTCAATTTTATTTGTCTTGTATTATTTATTTAGAGAGGTTTGTAGTCTCTTAGATGTTTTGACACTTATTTTCCTTTCTAAATTTCTGTCTTTTCTATTTATTTATCTGCTAGTGCTCCAGGTTCTTAACTGAACTTTCCTTTTCTTTCAGTCCTTCATGGTTTTAGTTTTTTTTTCCCAAAAAAATCTCTGGTTCCTCATTTTCAAATTCTATTTGTTAATTTGTGTTAGCTGCTGGAGAATGGAGGCTGGTAGGTGAGAAGTGCTGAATGAACCCATTAAGTATTGGCATTCTCTTTTGTTAATTTATAAGGTGTACTTCTTGTTTTCTTGCCGTAAGTAGAGTTAATGAATACTGAAGAAAATATCTCATCTTCCATCTTGTTGATCATATCACTTAATATTAATTTTTAGCTTTAGTATTTCTGACACTATTTTTATAGGATCATCCACCCTTATAATCATTCATCTCCTGTTATTTGGCCTTGCTTCCATTTTCCATTGGAAAAAAAGTCTGAATTGATTAATTGATTTCCTATCTAGTCATATTGTTCTATTCAGACAGATCCTACTTTTTCTTTTCACTGGATTCATCTTTCTTGGTGTCTTAAGAATTTCTTTATTGAGTGACTCCCATCCCTCTTTTATTTAAGTTATGTTTCTAACACATACTAATTCTGTGATCATGGGCAAGTCAATTTATTTCTTTGGGTATCTGTCATGTTAAATAATCATCCTATGTTGGTGGTTAAAGTTTCCATACTCATTGTTACCTATTCAAATGAATTCACCCACAATCTCCAAACACACACACACACACACACACACACACACACACACACACACACAGAAGCATTTATACCCTAAGAATGAAGCCTTTTGTGCCTTCTAAGGTTATCTAATCTGGGTTGCTGTACTAATGGTAGATTGCTATTAGGCTCCCTCCCAATAACTTAAGTACCTTCTATAGACTATATGCTCACTCTAAGGACCTTTAGTTGTCTAGTTCAGGATTTTTGTCCAACTACAATGTGAGGACCGAATCCAGCCACTGCTGTTTTTGTATAACCCATGAGTTAAGAAAGGTTTTAACGTTTTAAAATACAATAAAACTTTATTTTAAAAATGTAAAAAACTTTTCTTAGCTTGTTGTGCTGGATTTGACTGAAGGCCATAGTTTTCTGACCCTTAGTTTAACTCAGAAATGTGTTGAATAATAGAAGTTTGGCTCAGGGAAATATTTAAAAGCAAGCAAGATCATAGAATTTCATCTCTCAAATTATGCAATGTTAGTAGAGGCTTTTGGGATGCTTGTCCAAAGCCAGCTCTGGATAGTTGTAAGTGTATTGAAACACTCAGATGTAGAGGTAAAAATTCAGCAGTTACTAGATATTTAATATAGATGATGCCAAGCATCTGGATTAGTAAGATACAGCCTGATTTTTTAAATGTGTTCAAGAAAGAGATAGAGAGGGGTAGGTGGCAGAGTGAATAGAGCACCAGCCCTGGAGTCTGGAGGACCTGAGTTCAAATCTGTCCTCAAACACTTAACACTTACTAGCCATGTGGCCTTGGCAAGTCACTTAACCCCAACTATCCTGCTTTCCCCCTCCAAAAAAGAAAAAAGAGAGAGAGAGAGAGAGAGAGAGAGAGAGAGAGAGAGAGAGAGACAGAGAGAGACAGAGAGAGACAGAGAGAGACAGAGAGACAGAGAGAGACAGAGAGAGACAGAGAGAGAGAGAGACAGAGAGAGAGAGAGAGAGAGAGAGAGAGACAGAGAGACAGAGAGACAGAGAGACAGAGACAGAGACATAGAGAAGATTGAGAGTGAGTCTGGGCATAAGGATGCATCAAGAATTCTTGGGTTCAAGTTCTACCTCTAACAACCAAGTCTTTATCAAGTGGTTATTATGTTATAGGCACTTGGAATACAAATATAAAAGCAAAACAGTCCCTGCCCTCAAGGAGCATACATTCTTTGGGATACTTACTTGCCCTGTGACCCTGGAAAATCATTCAATCTCTATGTTCCTCAAACAACTCCCTAAGAATTATTTACTAAGTCACAGATGGGTTAGAATCTATTGGAGAAGGGAGCTCCCACACAAGTAGATCTTCATGTTGACAAAATCATAGATCCTTTGCATATTGCCTATAGAGGTTTGGCATTGTATAGACATGGGCCTCATTCACATTGGTTTTTAT
Organism: Gymnobelideus leadbeateri; assembly: GCA_011680675.1. NCBI lineage: Eukaryota > Metazoa > Chordata > Mammalia > Diprotodontia > Petauridae > Gymnobelideus > Gymnobelideus leadbeateri. The sequence goes on along the minus strand of WOXC01004457.1, from coordinate 316,588 downwards.
ATCTCTTAAAATTTGGGTGAATTCATAGACTTAGACTTACAGAGCTAGCAGAAACCTTAATGATCAAGTCCAATTACAACATTTTATAAATGGGGAAACTGAGGCCTAGGGGATTTCAGTGATTTGCCTAAAGATGCACAGCTATCTAGTTGCAGGACTGGGGCCAGGCCTGGGTCTCCTACATTAATTAGTATTTGATTTCCCTGTCTCTTTTTCCCCCCAGTGACTAATTTGGAATGAGAAGGAAATTTAGAACTTCATTTTTTAAAACTTTGGGGACTGTAAGTTCCCTCTTCAGCAACTGCTTATGGCCCATGAGTTGGGAGGTCTCCCTGCTTGATACCCAGTCATTAGAGAGCATGATGCTGTAGTTACTTCTAAATGGAGTCATTATTGATGCTAATTAAACTTGAAGATAATGAGAGAAGATTATTTTCCAGGGCTTGAGAAGAGGCCAAAATTGTTATTACAGGTTAATTATTCTTTTTAAAAGACACCATTTTCACCATGATTCCATTTTATCAGCATTTTCTTTTTGGTACTGCAAGGAATGTCTTCAAAGGTAGACTGAAGATATAATTACTAAACTCATCTAATCTTAATGACCAATCATTTTTCTTCTGTTAAAGGTTAATCAGATTTGTAAGCATTGGGTCCTCTGTTGTAACTGCATCGGACCAATTTCAGGGAACCCCTCCTTTCTTCAACTTCCCTTGAGAGACTTGGCCAATCTCAATTTTTTCAAATGGGGACTTTGGTAAAGCCATCCCATTGAGCTCTTGGAGAAAACCAATCAATTTCAATTCACACTATCAGCTTTTTATATTGGTCCTGGGGAAATGGGTAAGAGCATCTCCATCACCTGTTGTTTTTTTTTCCATTTAGTGTTGCAGATTAGGAAGCACGTGATTTTGAAGTAGGTCTTTTGGCTTCTTTTCTTCACCTCTGTCTCCTTTCTCTGTTTCACTCCCTCTCTCTTCACTTTCTTCCTCTTCTTCCCTCTTTTCATTCTTTTCTCTCTTTTCATCCCTTCTCCTCTAACTTGTTTTTAACATTTTTTTTCAATTAACATTCATTTTTTTCTTCCTCCCATTCTCTTCATTGGAAAAAAAGAAAAAAAAAGGATCTTTGTAAGAAAGATACATAGTCAAGTTAAACAATTTGGCACATTGGTTCTATTAATAAATATGTTTATTTTGCATCTTGAGTTCATAACCTTTCTATCAGGAGGTGGGTAGCATGGTATATCATTGCTCCTTTTGAATCATGTTACATTCTTCTCCGTTATCTTCCTTTCTTTTCATTTTCCTCTTCATTCCTTTCCTCCATTTAAAATTTTTGTCTCTTCAACTGTTTCCCCCCAATCTTCCTCTTCTCTTGCCCCATTTTTATCATCTTACATTTTATTTTGTTTTATTTATTTTTGTGCTTCTCTGCCTTATGGCAAGCTGGAAATACTAGTTCTATCTAATCAGCTACTTTTAATAGCAATGGCTAGTTCTATTTAATTAACTAACTTTTGTAGCTATGATTTGGTTAACTGAACTAGTGGTAGAGAAAATATATAAAATGAGAGATAAAGACAATGGGGGTAGGTAGTCTAACCTTTAAACTCCTTTCCAACATAGAATATGATTCCATTTGTAGTGCCCCCTGTAGGGCAATACTCCAATTTACAAATTGAGTTGAGGGCAACTATCTTGGAGATCAAGGTAATTGTGGGTAATTATAACTCACAAACCTCCACTTGTATGGTTATGTTTAATAACTAGAGACAAACTTAGCTCAAAATGAAGGCATTCACTGAGATGGCATCGTATGAATAATAGTAACAAAATATTCCCAGCAGAAATCTCCTGTGGCTGCATAGCTACACACAGAATCAGTGGGAAGAGTGAGATTGCAACAGAGTACAGCAGTGGAAAAGCATATACTTAGGGAATGTATAAGACCAAGGAAACTTGTATCTCTGACCCTGTTGGGCCTGATGTCCTCTCCCTTCTCAAGGGGTCATCATGCTGATACCCCTGAGGCAGGTCTCTGCTGCTCAGGTTTCTCACCTTGGCTTCTTGGCCATATACCAGGGCTGGCTCTCTTTTGAATCAGAGGTATATTCTTCAAAGACATCTCTTGCCTTGATTCTCTAGTCTGCTTTCTGATGAAGAATATGTCTCCTACTGGGCAAATAGTTCTACATCTAGGTGTGAGAATGGGAAGGAGAAAGAAACCCCCTCTTCCTTCCTCTTACAGATTAAAGAAAAGTAGCAAATAGCAATACTTTCTCAAGAGTTGGGTTCTTCCCTAGCTGGGTTTCTTCTCAACTGCTAGAGCTCACATTCATCACAATTATTTCCTGTCTGGACTGGCTGATTCCTAGATATGTTCTCAAAGTGGGTTATACCACTTCTGGGGTGGGGTGCTAGACCAATCCAGGGTTATAGTAGTAGCCTTGGGTGCAACTGGGGGGTGTTGAATAAAAATAAGGTGGTAGTAGAAGCATAAAGTATGAAAAAAGAAAATAAGAAAATTTAAAAAATTTGTACACGATTCATCTGTTATATAATAAAATCATGGTGATTACATTGTTTTCCAAATAAACACACCAAATGAAAGTTATAATGTAAGTGTTCAAGTCCAACAATAGGTTTTTTTTTGGAGGGCAATTGGGGTTGAGTGACTTGCCCAAGGTCACACAGCTAGTAAGTGTTAAGTGTCTGAGGCTATATTTGAATTCAAGACCTTCTAACTCTGGGCCGGTGCTCTGTTCACTGCACCACCTAGCCACCCCTCACCAATAGGTCTTTACAAACCAGTGTTGGCAACTGAGCATGCCATGCATTGTTGGAAAGTCCAGCATTCATCAGCAGGAATATGTGTGTGTAATGACTTGCTTACAATATGATACTATACAGTTACATGATGCAGTATTGCATTATCAAAATTTCAATGCAAGAAAAACCCCACAAATTTACAATAAATTATTAAATTTAAGATGTGTAATTTTAAAAATATATTTTACAGATTTTGAAATGACATAAATAAAAAAAAACATAATAAAAGGTTAAAGAAAGTAGATTTCCAAGGGAGTGATGAATAATTTTTTTTTTTGAAAAGGGGGTAGTAAGCCAAATAAGTTTGGGAACCTTTCTCTTAGATGGTATTTTACTTTTTGAAGGGCTATGGAAAATCCTTGGCCAATCAGTGTGTAGCTTTCCTCTAATTCTATAAGTTTTCATCAGACACTTTCTTTGTACCTCATAAAGGGGTGATCATATTGATAGGTCTTCATATTTTTGTGATTTCTTTGTTTAGTTTATTTTTGTTTGTTTGTTTTAAGACATTAATGTTTGATCATCTCTCTTATTTGTCCTATATCTTCAGTGATTTCATCAAATGGGCTGGGAAGAAATAAACTGTTTAGTCAAATCCTTATCAAACTTCTCCTCACCCCTCAATTATCCCAACCCCTAAATCTAGGAATGACTTTTCTAGAAACTTTATTAAAGACAAGTCCCAGTACTCGCTTCGGCAGCACATATACTAAAATTGGAATGATACAAAGATTATCATGGCCCCTGAGCAAGGATGACACGCAAATTCGTGAAGTGTTCCATATTTTTGCTTCGTAATCCTGAGGAAGAACCCCAACCATGATCTCTGAGTGGCTCTGGGGGCCCTGAACTTCGACTTGAGTGGGAGACTGGGCAATAACCCCTATTCTGGGGTGGCTCTCCAACAAGCTTTTGGGGAAGCTGTTTCTCTCCTTTTTTGTTACAGAATGAGATGACTATGTTGAATTAAAGACCCTTGTGCCCTCAAAAAAAAAAGATAAGTCTCAAACCACACTATCAACATTTAAACAGAAACTTTAAAAGGGTTTTAAAAGTGCAATAAAATGTTTGAACCACAATGACAAATAAAAGAAATTACTACTTTATCTTGTAGGTAGAAAATGTAGGGCTCATTATTCTGATAGAGGGTGAAAAGATAATTAAATTAAATAGATATAGATGAATTATATATGACAGGTTTAATGGGTTATTAGTGGGAATTAGGATGTTTTGGGGACATACTTAATGTCATGGATTTTCCCTGCTGCTGAGCCACTCTCCCTAGTAATGGGGAGTTTTGAAGGATCTATTAATCAATCATAGATTTAGAGTCAGAAATTACCTTAGAGGTCTTCTAGTTTATCCCTTCCCACCCTCCACCCCCACCTCCTTACATTTTATATGTGAGGGACTGTGGTCCAGAAAGGAGAACTGAATTGCTTGAGGTCACACAAGTAGGAAGTAAGGGATAATGCTAGGATATGAAATAAGGGACTCTGACAAGGAATCTCTTGCTGTTTGCACTCCACATGTTACCTGAGTTTGTAGGACACATGTCAGCACTCAGATTTGACAGAGATTTTTGTTTTATTGTTGTTTGTTTGTTTATTGATCATAAGTTTTCTTTAAAAAATAATATTCATATAGTGCTTTAAAGTTTCAAAATGCTTTACACACACACACACACACACACACACACACAATATGATATTTGATTCTAAAAAGATGGGGTAGATAATTATCCCCATTTTACAGGTGAGGAAACCGAGAGAAAAAGAGATGATGCTTGCCCAAAATCACTTAACTGGTTTGTGGTGGAATTCAAACTAAACCCAAGTCTTCTTGCCCTTAGCACAAAGGTCTTTTAACTAAAGATAACTCCATTTGTATTGGAATTTGAGAACCATTAAAGACCAAACAAATGTAAGATGGTAGTATTATCCTGGAAGAGTTTAAGCCCACTTCACTATAGAGAGGGAGCAGTGCTATCCAGGTCTTTCAAATTGGACTTGGTTAGTCTTTCAGTACATTCAATAAATACTTAATAAACACCTACCTAATAGTAAGTAGCATGTTATAGCAGATAGAAGGTGTATGACCTTAGAGTTGATAAGTCCTAGGTTCAAGTCCTGCCTCTCCTACATACTAGTTGTGTAAGCTAGTTACCTCCCTTTCAGTGCTGCTCTCTCCCTCCCTATCAACAATCATTTATTAAGTGCTTACTGTATGCTAGGCACTCTGGTAGGTATTGAAGATACTCAGTATTACAGTAGCTCCAATTTGTTTTTATTGGATTTTCTTTCTTTTTTTACTCCTAGTCTTTTTTTTGCACTTAATATTTTATTTTTCCCAAATAACATGTAAACATAGTTTTCTCCATTCATTTTTGTATAATTTTTGAGTTCCACATTTTTCTTCCTCCCTCCCTTCCACACCTCAAGAGAGCAGGAAATCTAATATAGGTTTATCAATTAAGCAATCATGTTAAAAATACTTCTACTTAAGTTATGTTGTGAAAGAAGAATCAGAACAAAAGGGAAAAACCCATGAGAAATAAAAAGCAAACAACAACAACAAAAATGGAAAATAGTATGCTTCATCGTGCATTCAGACTCCATCATTCTTTCTCTGGATGTGGATAGAATTTTCTATATAAAGCCCCTTTGTCTTGAGTCTTGGATCATTGTGTTGCTGAGAAGAGCTAAGAGTCAATTTATTTTATTTTTATTTGGTCATCACACAATGTTGATGTTGCTATGTACAATATTCTGCTGGTTCTGCTTACTTCACTTAGCATCAGTTCATGTAATTGTTTCCATGTCTTTCTGAAATCCTGCTCATCTTTTCTTATAACAGAACAGTATTCTATTATATTCATATACCACAACTTGCTCAACCATTCTCCAAATGATGGACATACTGTCCATTTCTAATTCTTTGCCACAACAAAAAGAGCTACTATAAATATTTTTGTATATGTAGATCTTTTCCTCTTTTTTATGATCTCTTTAGGACACAGATCTAATAGTGGTATTGCTACATCAACGGGTATGCACAGTTTTATAGCCCTTTGGGCATAGTTCCATAGTGCTTTCCACAATGGTTGGATCAGTTCACAACTCCACCAACAATGCATTAGTGTCCCAAATTTCCCACATCTCCAACATTTCTCATTTTGCTTTTCTGTCATATTAGCCAATCTGATAGGTGTGAAGTAGTACCTCAGAATTTTATTAATTTGTATTTCTCTAATAAGTAATGAATTGGAGCACTTTTTCTTATGACTACAGATAGCTTTAATTTATTCCTCTGAAAACTGCCTGTTCATATTATTTAACTATTTATCAGTTGGGTAATGATGTATTCTTATAAATTTGACTCAGTTCTCTCTATATTTGAGAAATGGGACCTTTATCAGAAACACAGGCTATAAAAATGGTTTCCCAGCTTTCTGCTTTCCTTCTAATCTTGGTTGCATTGGTTTTGTTTGCGCAAAAGCTTTTTAATTTAATGTAATCAAAATTATCAATTTTTCATTTCATAATGTTATTTATCTCTTGTTTGGTCATAAATTCTTCCATTATCCATCGATCTGACAGGTAAACTATTACTTGCTCTCCTAATTTACTTATAGTATCAGCCTTTACATCTAAATTGTGCACCCATTTTGATCTTATCTGGGTGTATGGTATAAGATGTTGATCTGTTTCTACTATTTTCTGCCATGCTATTTTCCAGTTTTCCCAGCAATTTTTTGTCAAGTAGAGAGCTCTTATTCCAGAAACTGGAGTCTTTGGGTTTATCAAACAGATTGCTATAGTCATTGACTGTTGTGTCTTTTGTACCTAACTTATTCAACTGATCCATCACTCTATTTCTTATCCTGTATCAATTTCAATGACTTCCACTTTATAATATAGTTTTAGGTCTGTCTTGGATAGGCCACCTTCTTTTACATTTTTTTTCATTAATTTCCTTGATATTCTTGACTTTTGTTCTTCCAGATGAATTTTGTTATTTTTTTTTTAGCTCTACTAAATAATATGTTGGTAGTTTGATTGGTATGGCACTAAATAAGCAAATTAATTTAGATGGAATTGTCATTTTTATTATATTAGCTCAGCCTACCTATGAGCAATTGATATATATTTTTTCCAGTTGTTTAGCTCTGACTTTATTTGTGTGAAAAGTGTTTTGTAATTGTGTTCATCTAGTTTCTGGTTTTGTCTTGGCAGGTAAACTGCAAAATATTTCATATCGTCTACAGTTATTTTAAATGGAATTTCTCTTTCTATCTCTTGCTGCTGTGCTTTGTTGGTAATATATAGAAATACTGATGATTTATGTGGGTTTATTTTATATTCTGCAACTTTGCTGAAGTTATTAATTGTTTCAAGTAGTTTTTGAGTGATTCTCTAGGATTCTCTAAGTATACCATAATAACTTCTGCAAAGAGTGATAGCTTTGTTTCCTCATTGTCTATTCTAATTCCTTCAATTTTTCTCTTATTGCTATAGCTAACATTTCTAGTATAATATTGAATAATAGCGATGATAATGGGCATCCTTTTTTTATCCCTGATCTAATTGGGAATGCTTCTAGCTTTTCCCCATTACACATACTGCTTACTGGGGGTTTTAGATAGATACTACTTATCATTTTAAGGAAAACTCCATTTATTCATATGCTACCTAGTGTTTTTAATAATAATGGGCACTGTATTTTGTCAAAAGTTTTTTTTTTAGCATCTATTGAGCTAGTCATATGGTTTCTGTTAGTTTTGCTATTGATATGGTCAATTATACTGATAATTTTCCTAATACTGAATCAGCTCTGCATTCCTTATATAAATTCCACCTGGACATAGTGTATTATCCTCATGATTATTGTTGTAATCTTTTTACTAACATTTTATTTTAAAATTTGCATCAATATTCATTAAGGAAATTGGTCTATAATTTTCTTTCTCTGTTTTGGCTCTTCCTGGTTTAGATGTTTGAATCATATTTATGTACTAAAAGGAATTTGGCACATTCCTTCTTTGTCTGTTTTTCCAAATAGCTCATGTGGTATTCGAATCAATTGTTCTTTAAATTTTGGTAGAATTCACCTGTAAATCCATCTGGCCTAGAGATTTTTTCTTAGGGAGTTCATTGTTGGCTTGTTCAATTCCTTTTTCTGAAATGGGGTTATTTAAGCATCTTACTTCCTCCTCTGTTAATCTGGGCAATTTATATTTTTGTAAATGTTCATCTATTTCACTTAGGTGGTCAGATTTATTAGTATACAGTTGGGGAAAATAGCTCCTAATTGTTGCTTTAATTTCTTCTTCATTAATGGTGAATTCATCCTTTTCATTATTGATATTGGTAATTTGATTTTCTTTCTTTTTTTAAAATCAAATTAACCAAAAGTTAATTTATTTTCTTCTTGTTTTTTTTTTTCCCAGTAAAACCAGCTCTTAATTTTATTTGTTAGTTCAATAGTTTTCTTACTTTCAGTTTTATTGGCCTCTCCTTTGATTTTCAGAATTTCTAATTTGGTATTTAATTGGATATTTTTAATTTGTTATTTTTCTAGCTTTTTTAGTTTCATGTCCAATCACTTGATCTCCTCTTTCTCTATTTTATTTGTGTAGGCATTTAGATATATAAAAATTTCCCTAAGAACTGTTTTGGCCACATCCCATAAGTTTTAGTATATTGTCTCATTATTGTCATTCTCTTAAATTATTGATTGCTTCTATGATTTATTGTTTGACCCACTCATTCTTAAGGATTAGATTTTTTTTAGTTTCCAATTAATTTTTAATCCATGTTTCCATGGTCCCTTATTACTTGTAATTTTTGTTGTATCATGTTCTGAAAAGGATGCACTTAATATTTCTGCCTTTCTGCATTTGATTATGAGGTTCTTATGTCCTAGTTAGATTTGTGTAGGTGCCATGTACTGCTAAGAAAAAGGAATATTTCTTTCCATCCCCATTCAGTTTTCTGCAGAGGTTTATAATGTTTAACTTTTCTAAATTTCTATTCACCTCCTTAACTTCTTTCTTCTTTATTTTGTGGTTAGATTTTCATAGTTCCTTTTTATTTATTTATTCATTTATTTATTTGTTTGTTTGTTTTTTGGAGTGGGCAGGGCAGGGCAATTGGGGTTAAATGACTTGCCCAAGGTCACATGGCTAATAAGTGTGTCAAGTGTTTGAGGCTGAATTTGAACTCATGTCCTTCTGACTTCAGGGCTGGTGTGCTATACACTGCACCACCTAGCTGCCCCAGATTTTCCTGTTTCTGAGAGGGGGAGGTTGAGATCCCTCACTAGTATCTTTTGCTGCCTATTTCTTCCTGTAATTCCTTTAACTTCTCCTCCAAGAATTTGGGTGCTATACCACTTGGTGCATATGTTTAGTATTGATATAGCTTCACTGTCCATGGCTTTCAGCAAGATATAGTTTCCTTCCTTATTTCTTTTAATTAGATATGTTTGTTTTTGATTTGTCTGAGATTAAGATTGCTACCCATGCTTCTTTTTTACTTCAACTGAAGAATAATATAGTTTGTTCTAGCCTTTTACCTTTACTCTATGTGTATTTCTCTGCTTCACATTTGTTTCTTGTCAATTGGATTTTCTTCCCAGTGACTCAGATCATAACTCATCCATTCTTGCTCAATCTGTGTGACTCTTGTTCATGCTGTATCTTTAGTTTGCCAAAGGGAGTCCACACGAGGTCTTCTTTTTTCTCTCTTGATAACCCCTGGGTACTAAGAGAACACTCTGTCTACTTGCCATCATGCCCCACATGACCAGTCAACATTTTTCTTTCTGTTATGTAGTTTTATGATGGCATATTTCATTCCTTTTCTTTTATCAAGTTCCTCATTTTTTATAAGCTGCCAACCATCGATACTCAGCACATCTCCTTGGTCTTGCACATGATATCCATGGTCAATTCAGAGATTATTTCATGTTATCCTGTCATGTTTTCATGAGAGTAACCAGAGTTGCCATACTGAGAGAACATTGGTATTGAAATGATTGACCTTTATATTCAAGCTTTTGAAGGCATTGAAGGAACCTTGCAATTTTCTGAAGGCAAAACAGTTGGCTCTTCTCCTGCCCCTCTTCACTTTTGTGCCCAACTTACTGTCCATGTGCATTGTCTGTCCCAGATACTTATTGATGAATATACTCTATAGGTAGTTTATCCAAATACATTTCAAAATCTTGGCAAAAAAATATATTCTTCATCTACTTGTTTTTTCTTATGTGGATGGTTAAGACAAACTCTTAAATAGCAGGAATCTCTAGTATGCTGGGGAACTAGGGATAGAAAAATGAAGAATTTATATTCTAAAGACTACATTACTCATGAGTTGCCAATATACATCTGAGGAAACATTTGCTACATTGGGAATTCTATATACAAATGAAATCATAGGTCTGAGACATCCCTTGACCCCCAAAAGGTAAGGGGTTGGCACTGAGGATACAAGGTTGAAAAAAACATTTTATTCCCTTTACTTATTAAAAGTCAGAATGGCATGATGCACAGAGTTGGCCTCAACATCAGGAAGACAGAGGTCTGAAATATATTGACTGTGTTATCCTGGACAAATCCCTTAACCTCTCAGTGCGCTAAGCAACTGTCTTAAGACTCTAAGTGGCAGAGAATGTGCCAACTTTAATTAGTAGAATGAATTTCCTCACATGGGAGTTCCCTATACCAATGAAATTATGGGTCCTGTCTATTCTTTCCTTGCCCTCAAAGAGTTTATAATCAAATAATGGGTCTAAGATGTGTACACATGTGTATCAAATGAGGTAGAATATAATAATGCCAAAGGAGAGGCCTATTATAAAGTACTATAAGAAATGAAGGAAGGTCAATCCCTTTTGGTTGGGAGGAATCAGGAAAAACTTCATGGAGAAGGTGCTACCCTAGATGGACCTTGAAGGAGGAAGAGAAATTCAGCAGGTAAAGATGGGCATGAAGTGTGATCCAGGTCTAGATGACAATGCAGTTTGCCTACCAAGTTATACAGCTGGTCCTTACTCAGGGCCCTGAATTCCTGGTTCTGGTCTTGTGTTATTTGTTAGCTGGAAAGTCTTCAGCATCCCCACTTTCAAACCACTAGCCACTCCCTTCTATGGGAGATAACTCAATCCCCCAACTGACTGTTGAAGAAACACAAAGAGGAATTGAATTCCAATTTCCTCCAGTATGGTCAGTCTTCTCACCAATTTAAAGACACAGTTGCCATTGCTTCCATTCTGAATGATAGCCTTCTGGGGTAATTAAGATTTTAAATCATCTCAAAGAATTAAGATCAGCCAACAGTCTTTATGCCTCCTGCTATAACTTGCCAAACCCAAATCCTTTCTTATCTTCAGACATAAAAACCACATTAAGTTTTAAGACCTGATTCAAAAACTCTTCCTGGATAATGATGAGAACTAGATATTAAGTTTTCAGGACAGAGCTTGGGCATAAGGTTTAACATATTGAGGTTTATCGTTAATTCATTATGTTAGAACTTTTATAGTTCTTTTTGATTGTTAAATGCTGCATACTTCTGTAGAAATTATTCAACCCCACCCTTCCAAAAAAAGCACATTTTAATAGGTGTATGTGTGGTAGGTGTGAAGCACATTGACCTTATGCTTCAGAATCATAGGACCTTAGGAGCTGTAAGAGCTCTTAATCATTTAGTCTCTTTCCCTTATTTTACATAGGAAGAGACTGGATGGTCATTTCTCAGAGATGTTATAGAGCAGATTTAAAGCTAAGGTCATTTAAAAATATTTTATTTTATTTTACTTTTTGTTACATTTTAAATTCCAAGCTATCTCCCTACTTCTGTCCTTACCTGGAACTAGAGAAGGCCACCATTTGACACAGATGAATATATATATATATATACATACATATATACATATATGTATATGTATACATATATATGAACTAATACATATAAAAACTAATATTTATAAACTATATATAACATATATAAACATATACATATAAACTAATAATTACTATAACTAATAAGTAGAGAATGCATAGTATGGTTATATATATATATAATGTATAAATGTATATATGTGTGTGTGTGTATAAAACCATAGTCTGCACACTTCTACTTATTAATTCTTTCTCTGGAGATGGATAGCATATTCCTTTATAGGTGCTTTGTAGTTGATTTTAATATTTATAATACTCAGAATAGCTTAGTCATTCACAGCTATTCCTTGAGCTAGATCCAGGTCTGTTCATTTTACTCTTTATTTCATGCAAGTCTTTCTTTTTTTTTTTTCTAAAATCAACCTGCTCATCATGTCTTACAGCACAATAGTATTCCATCACAATCATATACCGCAATTTATCTAGCCATTCACCAATTGATGGGATACCCCTCAATTTCCAGTTCTTTGCCATCACAAGAATAACAGCTTTAAGTATTTTATAACATAGATTATTTTCCTTTCTTCCCTGGAATCTTGGGATACAGACCTAATAGTAATATTGCTGTATCAGAGGTTATACACAGTTTTATAACTCTTAGGGCATAATTCCAGATTGCTCTTCAAAATGTTGGATCAGTCCACAGTTCCACTGACAGTGTATTAGTGTCCCGGTTTTTTTACATCCCCTCCAAAATTTGTCATTTTCCCCTTCTATCATTTTAAACAATCTGATAGGTGTGAGATAATATTTCAAAGTTGTTTTATTTTGCTTTTCTCTAATCAATAATGATTTATAGCATTTTTTCATATGACTATATATAGCTTTGATTTCTTCCACCAAAAAGCTGGCAGTTCATATCCTTTGAACATTTATCTTTTGGGGAATGATTCACATTCTTATACATTTGTTGAAATTCTCTATATGTTTGAGATATGGGGTCTTTATCTGAGAAACTGTCTATAAACTCCCCCCTCCTAATTTCTTGCTTTCCTTCTTATCTTGGCTACATTGGTTTAATTTGTTTAAAATCTCTTTAATTTAATGCAATGTAAATTGTCGCTTTATATCTTGTATTGTTTTCTATCTCATTGTAGGCCATCTTATCTAATTGCTGGTTGCTTATCTTTATTAATTATAGCAATCATAATGACTGAAGCTTATAGTGTATTTCATAGTTAACAAAGCATCCTAATTTCATTTGAACCTCAGAATGATCCCATGAGATGGAATGATATAAGTAATATCCCTGATTTACAAATGGACGAGACTGAGTCTAAGAGGAAAAGTAATTTCTCCAAGGGCAAAGAGTTGACCTGTTTAGGGTTGTTCTGGAGCTAACTGGTAAATCAGGTGTTAAATTTTCACTGTCAGCATTTACACTTTGGAAACTGGCCATTGCTACAAATCAGGGCTTGGTTTATTATATTATTGATTACCTAGACTTCAGAAAGTGATAGAGAAAATGTTCCTAATGCAGATTCAGCTTAAAAGACATGTCCTGCATTTTCAGAGAGCCTGTTTTTAAACATTTACCAGCACATTCCTACCTATGGCAGAAAGAGAATTAAGAGAATCTAAATCTCTCTCTTTCTGGAACAAAGAAGGAATACTTACGAATTTGAATGAGGCCTGCTGCCAGAAAATATACTGTACAGAAGAGTCCTCAATCAAGAAGAATAAGAATCTCTGAGCCTCAGTTTCCCCATATGTAAAATAAAGGGACTGAAGGAGATGATCTTTAAGGTCCCTTTCAGTTCTGCATCCCTGAATCCTGTGATTTAGAACTGTAAAGGACATGAGAGATCACCTTGTGGGGGAGTTTTAGAAATTATGACCCGAAAAGAATTCCTAAAGCCATCAGGCAGCAGGTGAGACAACGCACCAGGAACTTAGCTGAATGGATAGGAGAGATATATCAAGGGAAGATGGCATTATAGCTGTTGTAAGGCACTACCCTGCCCTAATGGGGAGTGTGATGGAGGGCCAGAGAAGCCAGTACTTACCATGCTACAGGAATGATTGAGTTGACCACATCAACCTCGGCAGTACTCAAAATTCAACCATCTTTTTAAAGTGGTATTTTGGGTCCTTAGATCATCCTGAAGAGTCACAAGCCATTTTTCTCCTCCTCCAAAATCTATTTAAAAGAAAAAAGATGGTATGCTCCATTGGGAAATAGCACCGTCAGAGAGTAGGAAATAGACACAGGGCCTGCTGGCTTTTTTTATAGCCTGGTTCAATAGGGACCTTTGGAAGGGAGGGTGATATAACCTCCCATTTATGGAGTCCAGATTAGGAGAATTGGTTTTATACCCAAGGGCAGGCTTGGTCATGATCAGCATCATACACATAAAATGTCAGAGCTGGGAGGGTCTTAAGAAATTATCTGGTCTAAACTCTTTATTTTACAGATGAGGAAACTAAGACCCAGTCCCAGAGGTAGTAATGACTCTCTTTTTTGCACTTTTACATGCTTGTCCCTTACACACTACGTGGAATATTCCTCCTTCATATCGTTGCCCCGACAATCACCCCTGACTAGAATGCTTCAATTTTCTTGACTGTCTTATAGGATTCCCTGGCTTCGTCTAAGTCCAGTTCAGCTGCTGCCTCCTATGTGAGCTCTTCCACATTCCTTTTCCCCATCCATTGTTAGCATACTCCTCTCCCACCTCAAAAAAAAAAAAAAAACTGTTTTGTATCTAAATTGTATTTGCTTATCTTTGGAATGGCTGTTTTCCCCTAACTCGTGGAGAGGGAATATTTAATTTTATTCCTTGCATCTCGTGTAGTTAATGAAGTGCATGACATACAGGAAGTACCCCAAATATGCCTGAATAAGGTGCCAGAGGCTGCATGGATACCTAATCTGTCTGGTGGAAGAAGGGAAGGGAAAAGAGCAGTGCCTGCTATATGCTAGACACAACAAATATTATCTCATCCCATCTTTGCAATAATCCTGCCAGTTAGGTGCCATTCATATCCTCATTTTAAAGGTGAGAAAACTGAGGAAGAAAGGTAAAGTGATTTCCCCAGAGCCATACAGCTACTAAGTGTCTTAAGGCTGGATTTGACCTTAGGTTTTCTTTACTCTAGGCCCAGCACTCTATCCAGTGAACCACCAAACTGCCTCAACCATATCCAAAAGGCTGGATCTTTAAAAATACAGCTGATCAGGTGACTTTGTACCACCCATCTGCACATTGGTGAACCTGGTTATTCTGCCCTATCTTATTCTGACTGCTGTGTCTTCTGGCTTCTTCAGGAGCACCATAACAACTGGAGTCTGTCCTGGGCTGTTCACTATCTGAACTCAGTAAATTGCCCTCCCCTCTGAGAGAATCTGGTTCCCTGGTTCTGCTTCCTCCCACCTCTGTCACTCTGTGAGCCTGTGAATTTGGTTTACTATTTTTAAAAATTTGTTGTGTGGGGTGGAAGAAGGTGCTAGATTTTGAATCCGAGGATTTGGATTCAAATCCTGGTTCAGTCACTTGTAAGCTATGGGACTTGATTTCTCTAGACCTCAGTTTTCCTAGTTATAAAATGATGGGCTTGGATTAGATGACTTCTAAGGATGCTTCCAACTCTAAATCTTTGATTCTATATATGATGTTCCAGAAGATTAATGTAGTTTCTAAAGATGCCAAACAAGGGACCAGCTTTAGTCATAGGAAGAGTATAGCCCATTATTAACAGAACTGGGGTGTGACCCAGCTTTGTTCTCTTTTATATGTTCTAAAAGATACTAGGCAATAGAGAAGAAAGATGGAGAATCTCTGTGGAATGTGGCCACAGCCTTGGAGTCTCAGTTGTACACTCAGCTGTGTGGCCATCAATATATGCTTATTATAACTCTACATTGTGAATGGCACTGTACTAGCTGAAACAAATGCAAGAAGATGTATAAGGCAAGGGTCTTCTCTCAAAGAGTTATTGTGCTATAAGAAATAATAAACAGGAAGATTTCATAAAAACCTAGGAAGACTCACATGAACTAATGCAAAGTGAAGTGAGATGAACCAGAACACTGTATGCAGTAGCAGCTGCAGTGTACAAAGAATTGTGAATGATTTAGTTTTCACAGCAATGCAGTGATCCAAGACAATCCCAGAGGACTCATGATGAAGCAAGCTATCCTTCTTCAAAAAAAGAACTGATAACTGTCTGAAGAGACTGAAGCATGCCATTTTTCACTTCCCCTGTTTTAGTCTTTTATTATTCAAGTCTTCTTGGACAAAATGATTAATATGGAAATGTTTCACATGATTTCACATATGTAACCTGTATCAGATTGCTTACCATCTCAGAGAGGGAGGGAGGGAAGAATAGAATTTGGAACTCATTAATTCCCTTGATATTCTAGACCTTTTGTTCTTCCAAATTAATGTTGCTACTATTTTTTCTAGTTCTATAAGGTAATTTTTGGTAAATTAATTGGTATGGCACTAAATATATAATTTAATTTAGGTAAAATTGTCATTTTTATTATATTAGCTTGACCCAGCCACAAGCAATTGATGTTTTTCCAATTAGTTAGATCTGACTTTATTTGTGTGAAAAGTGTTTAGTAGTTGGGTTCATATAGGTCCCAGGTTTGTTTTGGCAGGTAGATTCCCAAATATTTTATAATGTCTACAGTTACCTTAAATGGGATTTCTCTTTCTATCTCTTGTTGTTGGATTTCATTA
Organism: Gymnobelideus leadbeateri; assembly: GCA_011680675.1. Taxonomy (NCBI): domain Eukaryota; kingdom Metazoa; phylum Chordata; class Mammalia; order Diprotodontia; family Petauridae; genus Gymnobelideus; species Gymnobelideus leadbeateri. Next base: position 300,101 of record WOXC01004457.1, on the reverse strand, counting down.
GAAATATACAGGAATGCCAAGGATTTATGTGGGTTTATTTTATATCCTGCAACTTTGCCAAATTTATTTATTGTCTCAAGTAGTTTTTTACTTGATTCTCTAGTATTCTCTAAGTATATCATCATATCATCTGCAAAGAGTGATAGCTTGGTCTCTTCTTTGCCTAATTTGATTCCTTTGATTTCTTTTTCTTCTCTAATTGTCACTGCTAACATTTCTAGTACCAGATTGAATTAAGAGGGGTGATGGCTAACATCCTTGAAAACCCTGATCTTATTGGAAATGCTTCTAGCTTATCCCCATTACATATAATACTTGCTGATGGCTTTAAATAGATGCTACCTATTATTTTAAGGAAGGCTCCATTAATTCCCATTCTTTCTCGTGTTTTTAATAGGAATGGATGTTGTATTTTATCAAAAGCTTTTTCTGCATCTATTGAGATAATCAAGTGGTTTCTGCTAGCTTTATTGTTGATATGATCAATTATACTGATAATTTTCCTAATATTAAACCATCCTTGCACTCCTGAAATAAATCCTACCTGATCAAAGTGTATTATTCTTGTGATGAGTTGCTGTAGTCTTTTTGCTAATATTTTATTTAAAAAATTTGCATCTATATTCATGAGGGAAATTGAATTATAATTTTCTTTCTCCATTTTATCTCTTCCCGATTTAAGTATCAGTACCATGTTTGTGTCATCAAAAAATTTTGGTAGGACTCCTTCTTCACTAATTTTCCCAAATAGTTTGTAGAGTATTGGAATCAATTGTTCTTTAAATGTTTGATAGAGTTCACTAGTAAACCCATCTGGCCCTGGAGATTTTTTCCTAAGGAGTTCACTGATGGCTTTTTCAATTCATTTTTCTGAGATGGGATTATTTAAGTAATTTACTTCCTCTTCAGTTAATCTAGGCAATTTATATTTTGTAAATATTCATCCATTTCACTAAAATTGTTGAATTTATGTGCATACAATTTGGCATAATAATTCCTAATTATTGTTTTAATTTCCTCTTCATTGGAAGTAGATTCACTCTTTTCATTTTTGATACTCAATTTGGTTCCTTCTTTTTTTTTTATCATATTGACTAATGGTCTGTCAATTTTCTTGTTTCTTCATGAAACCAGCTTTTAGTTTTATTTATTAATTCAATAGTTTTCTTAATTTCAATTTTATTAACCTTTCCTTGGTTTTCATTATTTCTAATTTAGTATTTAATTGGGGATTTTCAATTTGTTTTTTTTTCTAGCTTTTTCAATTTCATGCTCAATTCATTGACCTCCCTTTTCTCTAAAATATTCATGTATGCACTCAGGGATATAAAACTTCCCCTAAGAACTGCCTTTGCTGCATCCCATAAATTTTGCCATGTTGTCTCATTGTCATTCTCTTGAATGAAGTTACTGATTATTTCTGTAATTTCTTTTTTGACCCACTCATTCTTTTTTTTTCACATTCACATATGTATTCACATGACCAAACACCCTTCTTCCATTATTTTCATAGTGAGAAAGATTTCCTCAGTTACAGTTATTGTTTTTCCATATAGGAATGTAAATAGTTCAACTTTGATAAGATCCTTTTGATTTCTTTTCCCTGATTACCTTCTCAGGCATCTCTTGCTTCTTGCATCTGGATGTCAAATTTTCTATTCAATTCTGTTTTTTTTTCCTCAAGAGTGCTTGAAAGCCCTCTATTCCACTGAATGACCATATTTTCCCCTGAAACAAAATACTCAGTTTTGCTGGGTAGGTGACCCTTGGGTTCATTCCCAGCTCTTTTGCCCTCTGGAATATCGTATTTCATGCCCTTCGATCCCTCAGTGTAGAAGCTGCCAGGTCCTGGGCTATTCTGATTGTGTTTCCACAATATCGAAATTGTTTCTTCCTGGCTGCTTGTAGTATTTTCTCCTTGATCTGGGGATTCTGAAACCTGGCTATAATATTCCTGGGAGTTTTCTTTTTGGGATCTTTTTCAGGAGGTGATCTGTGGATTCTTTCAACCTCTCTTTTGCCCTCTGGATCTAAAACATCAGGGCAATTTTCCTTGAGAATTTCTTAAAGGTTGATTTCTAGGTTCTTTCTTTGATCATGGTTTTTGGGTAGTCCAATAATTTTAAAATTTTCTCTCCTGGATCTATTTTCCAGGTCAATGCATTTTCCCATGAGATATTTCACATTGCCTTCTACTCTTTCATTTGTTTGGATCTGCTTAACAGCACCTTGATTTCTCATAAAGTCATTAGCTTCCATTTGCTCCAGTCTAACTCTGAAGGAATGAATGTCCTCAGTGAGCTTTTGAGATTCTTTTTCCATCTGGCAAATTCGACTTCTTTTTTTGCCTGGACATCTTATGAAACATTTAATTTTAAAACTTCTATTTTCAGATCCATTCCCTTCCTCCCTTGTCACCCACTCCCTCTGAGAAGATGTACATGTATAGCTATGCAAAACATTACCATAGTAGATATATTGTAAAAGAATGCTTATATTTCCCTCCCACCCGTCCCACCTCCCACCTGGTCCATTCCCTACTTTGATCCTGTCCCTCTTTGATAGTGGGTACTTCCAACCTCCCCTCCTCCCAGAATGCCCTCCCCTCCATCATCCTCCCTCTCATCCCCCTTTCCCCTACACAGGAGAGTGAGTGAGGGTAAGATATTCCATTTAGTATGTATGTGATTCTCTCCTTGAGCCAACTTCAATGAGAATATGGTTTTGCCTTTTTGCCTTCCTGTTCTTCCCCTCCCCTGCAGCTACTTCCCCTTGCCTCTTCTATATGAGATAGTTTACCCTACCCTGTCTCTCTCCATCTCCTCTTGCCACTTTCCTCTCTCTCCTCTTGACTTCACCCCTTAAGAATCATCCCTTTGATCCAAGCCACTCTGCCCCCAGATTCCCCCCAAACTATGTAAAAGGGGACTCTGAACAACTTCTGGAGCCCCAGCACCCCCAGAACGACACAGAGAAGCTAACCTCCCAATGAGGACAGCCCAGCAGCCCTGCAGGAAGGACCAGTGCAGCACTCTGGGAGCCGGCAGCTCGCAGAGTGCGGGGAGCTGAGCCGAGCACCGAGGTTTTAGCCCCAGGGTGGCAGGGCCAGCAGCCAGCTGGAGGAACACCAGAACACCAGCAGCTGTGGCAATTCCAGAATTATCAACATAGACATGCCTAGGACAAAGTAAGAGGTTAGTGTCCTATGGACTTTGGGACCAGTATTTGGGGAATGCTTCGGCTCCCTCCCCTGGGGGCTAGAAGCCCCTGAGGAGACACGCCATTTTGTAGTTTTCCGAGGCAGCTCCAGCTCCTGGCCTGCGAATTGTAGGGAGATCCAGCGATCAGTCTTGGGGGGTAATTGCTCTTGCTTTAACCTCCCTGGATCTGGATTGTGATCTGGGGTGGAAGTTGTAGGTGGGTTTACAGCTTGCCAGAAATGGAAGTTGCCCCACGTTCGGGACGAAAATTCCTCTATCTGGCCTTAAAGCCATAGTGTGGCAACAAGCCCAAAAGTCAAGTAATTAAGTGGCAACATGCCAAGGCAAAGGAAACAGAAAAATGCAACCCTAGACTCCTATTTTGGGGGCATAGAGCAGGAAAAGGACTGTGAGGTCAGAAGTCCTGCTCCAAAAGCCCCAGGGGAAAACGTGAGCAGGTTGCAGGCCATAGAGGACCTTAAGAAGGACTTTAGGGGCGGAGCCAAGATGGCGGAGTAGAAACAGCTAGTCCAAGCCTCTCTGCCCCCAGATTCTCCTCAAACTATGTAAAAAAGGACTCTGAAAATCTTCTGGAGCCCCAGCACCCACAGAACGACACAGAGAAGCTAACCTCCCGCTGAGGACAGCCCAGCACTCTGCAGGAAGGACCAGCGCAGTGGTCTGGGAGCCGGCAGCGCGCAGAGCTCAGGAGCCGAGCCGAGCCCAGGTCCACGTGAGCCGAGGTTTTAGCCCCAGGGCGGCAGGGCCAGCAGCCGGCTGGAGGAACCCCAGAACACCAGGAACTGTGGAGACGCCAGAATTATCAACATAGACTTGCCTAGGACAAAGTAAGAGGTTAGTGTCCTATGGACTTTGGGACCTGTATTTGGGGAATGCGTCAGCTCCCTCCCCTGGGGGCTAGAAGCTGCTGAGGAGACACGCCATTTTGTAGTTTTCAGAGGCATTTCCGGCTCCCAGCCTACAAATCGTGGGGAGATCCAGCGATCAGTCTTGGGGGGTAATCGCTCTTGCTTTAACCTCCCTGGATCTGGATTGTGATCTAGGGTGGAAGTTGTGGGTGGGTTTACAGCTTGCCAGAAACGGAAGTTGCCCCCACACGTTCGGGACGAAAATTCCTCTAGCTGGCCTTAAAGCCATAGTGTGGCAACAAGCCCAAAAGTCAAGCAATTAAGTGGCAACATGCCAAGGCAAAGGAAACAGAAAAATGCAACCCTAGACTCCTATTTTGGGGGCATAGAGCAGGAAAAGGACTGTGAGGTCAGAAGTCCTGCTCCAAAAGCCCCAGGGGAAAACATGAGCGGGTTGCAGGCCATAGAGGACCTTAAGGAGGACTTTAAAAATCAAATAAGAGAAGTGGAGGAAAAATTAGAAAGAGAAATGAGAAGGATGCAGGAAAAGTATGAAATGAGGGTCAACAGCCTGACTGAGGAAAACAACACCTTAAAAAATAGACTAACTCAAATGGCAAAGGAGGCCCAAAAGGGCAATGAGGAGAAGAATGCCTTAAAAAGTCGAATTTGCCAGATGGAAAAAGAATCTCAAAAGTTCACTGAGGAGATTCATTCCTTCAGAGTTAGACTGGAGCAAATGGAAGCTAGTGACTTTATGAGAAATCAAGATGCTGTTAAGCAGATCCAAACAAACGAAAGATTAGAAGGCAATGTGAAATATCTCATGGGAAAAACCACTGACCTGGAGAATAGATCCAGGAGAGACAATTTAAAAATTATTGGACTACCTGAAAGCCATGATCAAGGAAAGAACCTAGAAATCACCCTTCAAGAAATTCTCAAGGAAAACTGCCCTGATGTTTTAGATCCAGAGGGACAAAATAGAGGTTGAAAGAATCCACCGATCACCTCCTGAAAAAGATCCCAAAAAGAAAACTCCCAGAAATATTATAGCCAGGTTCCAGAATCCCCAGATCAAGGAGAAAATACTACAAGCAGCCAGGAAGAAACAATTTCAATATTGTGGAAACACAATCAGGTTAGGACCTGGCAGCTTCTACACTGAGGGATCGAAGGGCATGGAATATGATATTCCAGAGGGCAAAAGACCTGGGAATGAACCCAAGGTTACCTACCCAGCAAAACTGAGTATTTTGTTTCAGGGGAAAATATGGTCATTCAGTGGAATAGAGGACTTTCAAGCATTCTTGAGGAAAAAACCAGAGTTGAATAGAAAATTTGACATCCAGACGCAAGAAGTAAGAGATGCCTGAGAAGGTAATCAGGGAAAAGAAATCAAAAGGAACTTATCAAAGTTGAACTATTTACATTCCTATATGGAAAGCAATAACTGTGACTGATGATATCTTTCTCACTATGAAAATAATGGAAGAAGGGGGTGTGGTCATATGAATACATATGTGAATGTGTGTGTATATGGTTACAGTTATATATGGATAGAGGGCATAGGTTGATTTTGTTGGGAAGGGAGAGTACTCAATGGATGAAATTATGAGGTGAGAGAGGAAAGTGGCAAGAGGAGATGGGGAGAGACATGGTAGGGTAAACTATCTCATGTAGGGGAAGTGGGTGCAAAGGAGGGGAGAATAAGGAAGGCTAAAAAGGCAAAACCACATTCACATTGAATTTGGTTCAGGGAGAAAATGACATACATACTAAATGGGATATCTCAACCTGCAGCAGGATAGGGGGAAGGGGGATGAGAGGAGAAATGATGGATGGGAGGACATCCTTGGGGTGAGGGGAGGTTGGAAGTACCCACTATAGAAGAGGGACAGGATCATGTAGGGAATGGACCAGGTGGGGGGTGGGATGAGTGGGAGGGAATTATAAGCAGCCTTGAACAATATATCTACTATGATAATGTTTTGCATAGCTAGACATGTACAATATATACTGAATTACTTATATCCCAAGAAGGAATGGGTGACAAGGGAGGAAGGAAATGGATCTGAAATTCAAGGTCATAACATTAAATGTTTCAAATATATATATAAATACTATTATTAATACTCTTGCCTATAATTGGGAGATAAGATGTGCAGGCATTGGGACACAAAGATTCATCTTCCTCTAATGGAAAAGTCGATGGGGGTATGGGAGAAGGTATGGGAGAGAGCAGATTGGAGGAAGCGATATCTTGTGGTACTGCTATTCTGGGAGGTTGGGTAGGGGAATAACGGGGGGAAAATGATTGTAACTCAAAATCTGGCGGAAATGAATGATGTAAAACAGAAGTTAATAAAGTATTTGTTTAAAGAAAAAAAAAAAAAAAAAAAGAAGGACTTTAAAAACCAAATAAGAGAAGTGGAGGAAAAATTGGAAAGAGAAATGAGAAGGATGCAGGAAAAGTATGAAATGAGGGTCAACAGCCTGACTGAGGAAAACAACACCTTAAAAATAGACTAATTCAAATGGCAAAGGAGGCCCAAAAGGGCAATGAGGAGAAGAATGCCTTAAAAAGTCGAATTTGCCAGATGGAAAAAGAATCTCAAAAGTTCACTGAGGAGATTCATTCCTTCAGAGTTAGACTGCTTGCTGGATCTCCCTACAGTTCGCAGACCTGGAGCTAGAACCACTACTGAGGCTGCAAAATGGCTTCAGTGCAGCTGTTTCTTCAGCAGCTTTTCACCCCCAGGGGAGGAAGCCACGTGTTCCCCAAATACTGGTTCCAAAGTCCATAGGGAACTAACCTCTCACTTTGTCCTAGGCATATCTGTGCTGATAATTCTGGAATCGCCACAATTGCTGGTGTTCTGGGGTCCCTCCAACCGGCTGAAGGCCTGCCCCCCTGGGGCTAAAACCTCGGTCCTGGGCTCTGCTCTGAGTGCTGCACTGTCGGTTCCCAGTGCTGTGCTGTCTGCTCTCAAGTGCTGCACTGGCTGCTCCTTGCAGGGCTGCTGGGCTGTCCTCAGCAGGAGGTTAGCTTCTCTGTGCTGTTCTGTGGGTGCTGTGCCTCCAGAAGTTGTTCAGAGCCCCCTTTCACATTGTTTGAAATTTGTGTGGGGCAGAGCACATTGGAAATGCTGTTTCTACTCCGCCATCTTGGCTCCTCCCCCTCGACTTTTTAAGGCATTCTTCTCCTCATTGCCCTTTTGGGCCTCCTTTGCCCTTTGAGTTAGTCTGTTTTTTAAGGTGTTGTTTTCCTCAGTCAGGCTGTTGACCCTCATTTCATACTTTTCCTGCATCCTTCTCATTTCTCTTTCCAATTTTTCCTCCACTTCTCTTATTTGGTTTTTAAAGCCCTTCTTAAGGTCCTCTATGGCCTGCAGCCTGCTCACGTTTTCCCCTGGGGCTTTTGGAGCAGGACTTCTGACCTCACAGTCCTCTTCCCGCTCCATGCTTAGACCCTCCTTGCCCCCAAAGTAGCAGTCTAGGGCTGCATTGTTCTGTTTAATTTGTTTCCTTTGCCTTGGCATGTTGCCACTTAATTACTTGACTTTTGGGCTTGTTGCCACACTATGGCTTTTGCCGCCAGATAGGGGAATTTTCGTCCTGAACATGTGGGGGGCAACTTCCATTTCTGGCAAGCTGGAACCCCATTCATTTAACCCCAGAGATCTATCATATCTAGCCTCTCTAAAATTCTATTCACCTCCTTAACTTCTTTCTTATTTATTTTGAGGTTAGATTTATCAAGTTCAGAGAGGGGAAATTTAAGGTCCTGAACTAGTATAGTTTTGCTATCTATTTCTTCCTCTAATTCCCTTAACTTCTCCCCTAGGAATCTTGACATTATACCACTTGGTGCATATGTGTTAAGTAATGAGATTGCTTTATTCTTGGTGATGCCTTTTAGAAGGATATAGTTTCCTTCCTTGTCTCTTTTAATTAGATCTAGGGAAGGTAGACTAGCTATATTGGCTTTTAATCTGTATTATAAAGCAGCAATCATCAAAACTACTGGGTTACTGGCTGAGGAATATAACAGTGGATCAATGGAATAGACAGGGAACAAGAGGCTCAGAAGTCAATGATTATAGTAATCTAATGTTTGATAAACCGAAAGACCCCAGCTTTGGGGATAAGAACTCTATTTGACAAAAACTGCTGGGAAAAGTGGAATATAGTATGGCAGAAACTGGGCATAGACCATTATCCAACACCATATACCAAAATCAGGTCTAAATGAGTGCATGATCTAGGTATAAAGGCTGATATTGTAAGCAATCTTGGAAAGCAAGGAATAGTTTACCTGTCAGATTTATGGAGAGGGGAAGACTTTATGGCCAAACAAGAATTAGGAAGCATTATAAAATGCAAAATGGGTAATTTTGATTACATGAAATTAAAAAATTAAAAAGCTTCTGTACAAAGCCAATGTAACCAATATTAAGAGGGAAGTGGAAAATTTGGAAAGAATTTTTGCAATCATTTTCTCTGATAAAGGCCTCATTTCTAAAATATACAGAGAATTGAGTCAAATCTATAAGAATACAAGTTATTCCCCAATTGATAAATTGTCAAAGGATATGAATAGGCAGTTTTCAGAGGAAGAAATTAAAGATATCTATAAGCATATGAAAAAACGCTCTAAATCACTACTGCTTAGAGAAATGCAAATCAAAACAACTCTGAGGTACTACATATTACCAGTCAGATTGACTAAGATGACAAAACAGGAAAATGACAAATGTTGGAGAGAATGTGGACAATTTGAAACAGGAATGCATTGTTGGTGGAGTTGTGAACTGATGCAACCATTCTGGAGAGAAATTTGGAACTGTGCCCAAAGGGGTATATGTAATTTCACACCCTTTGACCCAGCAATACCATTTCTAGGGTTGTATCCCAAAGAGATTATAGAAGTGGTAGGAAGACCCATATGTACAAAAATATTTATAGCACCTCTTTTTGTGGTGGCAAAGTATTGGATACTAAGGATATGCCCATCAAATGTGGAACATCTAAACAAGTTGTGGTATATGAATGTAATGAAAAACTAATGTGCTATAATAAATGAGGAGCAGATGGATTTCATATTTACCTGGAGAGGCTTATATGAACTGATGCTGACTGAGAAGAGCAGAACCAGGAGAATTTGTACACAATTAAAGACACAACGTATGTGTGACAACCAACTTTGATAGACTGGACTCTTCTCAGCAATGCAGGGTTATAAGTCAACTCCAAAAGACTCATGATGGAGAGAGATGCCTACATTCAGAGAAAGAACTAGAAAAAAAGAGAGTTTTAATGCAGATTGAAGCAAACTACCTGCTCTCTGTCTTTTTCTTGTTTGGTTTTGTTTCCTCTTTCCCACTGTTCATTCCATTGGTTACAATCCTTCTTTATAACCTGACTAATGTCTGATGTGAAACTATTTGCAGATCCTATACTTGATTGTATGTTGCCATGAGGGGGGAGAGGAGAGGGAGGGGAAGAAAATTGGAACTCAAGGAAATGTGGAATTGAATCCTGTAAAATAAAAGTAAACAAACAAATTAATAAAGAACAAAAAATTTAAAAAAGAATTTTGAACTCGAAACTTAAAAAAAAAAACATTAGAAATTGTTTTAACATGTAATTAGGGGGAAATAAAATAATATTTAAGAAAAAAAGAGTTTACATGGTGGCATAGTGAATGGAGCACTGGTCCTGGAATCAGGAGCATCTGAGTTCAAATCCAGCCTCAGACACTTAACACTCAGCTGTGTGACCTTAGGCAACTCACGTAACCCCAATTGTCCTGCCTTCCCCCCTCCAAAAAGCAAACAACAAAAAAGGGTTTACTTTCTAAGTGAGGGAGACAATCTAAACACTCACAATACAATGATGGAGCAAGATGAAACAATAAATAATTAGGTCATGGATTGTGAACCAGTAGTTGGAGTAGTGACAGAAAACTTCACCATAGGTACTTCAGAATTTATAGCATTTTTGGCTTGGTATCAGGAAGACCTGAGTTAAAATATAGCCATAGACACTAACTGTGTAAGTTCAGGCAAGTCAAACTCTCAGCTTCAGTTTCCTCAGCTATAAAATGGGAATCATAATAGCTAGGTAGAATAGCAGATAGAGTCAGGAAGACCCGAGTTTAAATCCAGCCTCAGATATTTACTAGCTGCATGAGGGCAAGTCACTTCACCTGTTTGCCTCAGTTTCTTCATCTGTAAAATGAGTTGGGCAGGAAATAGCAAACCACTCTAGTATATATGCCAAGAAAATCCAAAATGGGGTCATGAAGAGTCTGACTTGGATGAAACAACAATAGTGTCTACTTCTCAGGAGTTTTGTGAGAAATAAATGATATATGTAAAACACTTTGTAAACCTTAAGGTGTTGTGTAAATACTAGTTATTATTATTATTATTATTATTATTATTATTCATGGAAAATGAGGGGCTTGAGCTTGGCCTTGAAAGAAGGAAGCATTTGGAAAAGTAGAGAAGATTGGATCTGCAGGTTGATATTAGGGAGTTGTCAGAAATAAGTGGGAGAAATAGATATTCATAAATGGGATAACTTTGTATTCTTGGCTCATATTTTATTCAAAGTTAAGAATTTGTTAATATTTTATGTCACATAAATCTTAAACACAATAAAATAATGTAAAATTCATGAATGTTTATTGATAAAATTCTTTATAATTTTATCATTTATAAAATAATAATCATAGCAGTATTATTAATATGTTAGGTGAGCTTGTTTTTCAGCACAAAATTTCTTAAAACAGGGTGTCCTCGATGATATTTTTACACATAATTCTTTTTCAGCCACTAATCTAGATCTATATTTTATCTTTATAATAGCTATGGAAATTTTTTTTCACAGAAATAAGGTAGTATAAACAGTAGTAAAATGTGTATCACTTTGCTTACCAAACCAGAGAACTCTTTATTAATGGGATGACATGTAATTGAAACAGGCATATGCTGGTAGATTCCCTAATGGAGAATAATCAAAGCTCTTCCTCCTCGCCTCCACTTTTTAGAATCCCTGGTTTCCTTTAAAAACCAGCTCAAATACTTCTACATGAAGCCTTTTCAGCCATGCTATGCTCTTACTCTGCCACCCCCTCACCAGCTGCTAGTCCCCCTTCTTAATTACCTCATATTTATTTTTATGTGTTTTCAAAGTATTTATATGTGCACATTTTGTGTCCCCCCATAGAACATAAGCTCCTCAAGGGCAGGGATTGTTTCACTTTGGTCTTGGTATCCTCTAGGTATAGAACATTGTAAGTAATTAACGAAGACTCATTGATTGATTAGGGGATAGATCAAGTACAAATAGAGATGAAAGACGATATAAGAGTTATAGTTGATTTTGAACCATATACAAGTTGAGTAGCATTATAGTTTCCAAAGCAAAAAAGCTCTTTAGAAGCAACATGATTTAGCAGAAAGATAGCCCCACAAGGAATCAGGAGGCTGGACTCTTAGACCAGTTTTTGCCACTAAATAGTTGTGTTCTTTTCTTTAGGCAGATTGATCTCTCTGGGCTTCATTCTTTTTGTCTATAAAATGTTAGGTAAAGGTTGGTCTAAATGATTCCAGAGGTCTTTTCCATCTCTGAAAGGCAATAATTCTAGGTTAATCAGTCAGTCAAAAAGCATTTATTAAACACCTATTATGTGCAACGCACTATGGAGTTAGGTTATACAGAATCTTGAAAACTACAAGGGAATATGGCTTCAGCAAGGAAGCACCTGGGGTTTCTGAGTAGGATGGGAAGAAGATAGAATTGATGTTTTAAGCACATTAAACTGGAAATAACCAAAAGTAAATGTGGAGAGGGAGAAATGAGAGGTGAAGATTAAGTGTAAAACCAGTGAGGAAGCTCTTACAGATGCCCAAACCTGATGTGATGAGTGCCTAGCTCTGTGCCTTAACTGTACCATGTACTGAAATATTTGAATGTATAAAACCTTGGGGTACAGTAGGGAACAGTGAATGGACAACTCCAAGAGAAACTGTACCTCAAAGGAAGAAGCAAAAGGACTTGGTAATCTTGGATTGGGACCAACCTAGGACTTGGATGGAGAAGGTGAAGGAGGGCTTCTTATCCTAAAGGGTGTGATGGTCTGTTTAGGCAAGGGGAGCTTAAATCTAGTCATCAGGAAGCCTGAGAGGACCAGGCTCTGCCCTTCCAACTTCTTTCTGAGGTACTACTCTCCCTTTGAAGCTCTTTGGTCTATAATGCACTTAGCCTCCTATGGGAGCGCTTTATTTAAAATATCTTATTGTAACTCCTTTTGTAAAAGCAAATACTACCTTTTAGAAACTAAATAACCACCCTCTACTTCCTTTTGTATGTATGTGCATTTTTATTACATGTTGGATTTACTTAAAGTTGGAGGTTTATCTGGACGCTGGGGGTTTTTACCTGTATGAAGGGAAGGTTGCCCTTTCATTATCATAATGGGCACACCACCAGTTCTTATGTAAGCAGGGTTTAGGAAAAAGAAAAGGGAATCTAGTTCCTAATTTAAAAGGTCAGTAGTTCCACCTCTGCTGCCACTTATCCTGCATTTTGGCTAGAAAACCTGATGACTGAATCCTCTCTTTCCTCCATGTGTTTGCTCTGTGTTAAGGCAAACATATGAAATGCCTTGAGAATATTTGATTAGCAGACTGAAGATTTCAGGGCTATCAGTATTCTTTAAGAGTATTTCTTTAACATATTTGTAAAATACCATTCTGTCATTTTTTTAATCATACAATTTTGTGTGGAAACTCTGGTTCAAATATGTGATAATGTTTAAAAGATAAAAAGACAGAAGTTTTAAAAAAACAGGAAACTGTTAGGCTGGTTAAAGGATAAGCTGTATTTTTCTTTGTTAGAGTAATATGAATAAAAACGTCAGAGTGATTTGTGTAAAGCAGAGGGTAATGTATAAATTAGAACATCATGGAGGTTCACTGGCCAAGGTTACCTTTACTTTTGCATCACAGAAGTCAGGCATCTTTGATGGTCTTGATGTTCTATCTGGCTATTTTAAGATGTAAGGGCTTTCCTAAGTTAGAAGAAAATAATTTATTTCTGAAATTCATAGGGACTGAGTCATTAGCCCTAGACCTAATAAGGCAAATGACAACTTCTCGTGGAACAGTTGTAAGTGGGAATAACTAAAAGCTTTTGACTTCAGGTTGAATCTGAAGTCTGAAGAGGGTGAAAGATGCTGAAGTGGTAACCCTTAGGAAAGTTTTAGGTTGGGTAAAGTTGGGAGGAATCATACATAGAAAAATAAGTTAAAGGTTCTTCAAAATAGGGATAAGCAGGTTAATATGTTAAAGTTTAGTTCAAAAGACACTACATTATATCTAAGAGCATGTCTTTCTTTAAATCTTGCTCTCCTTTGGATTGCTTCTTCAAATATGTGTGAAAAAGTTAACTTATTTTTAACGTTGACATTAAAATTTTAATAAGGTTTTTTTTTAATAGAAGAAAACAAAACTGACTAGATAATGCATCAAATACTATTAAACTCATCTACTCCAGGGTGCCAATTCTTTAAACATCTGTGATTTTATTTGGATATGTAACTAACAGAATTCGGATTCAAGTTCAGGTTTTTGGAATCCAGCCCCAATGCCATGTCTACTACAGGGCATTGTTGTAAGTTGTCTCTTTGCCCAAGGCTTGAGGAGGAAGAATAAAAAAGGAATACAAATGACTCTTGGGACTCCAGGTTCTGACCATTCTCCTTTTCTGATTTCTATGCACATTTGGCCCTTTAATGCTACTCATGATTCTTTCCATTTAGAGCCAAACACTTTGAGCATAACCACCCTTCCCCTTCTCTTCTAATAAGCCTGAAAAGAAATTAGCTGGGATGAATTGGGGATTAAAGAAGTTGCCAGGGGTTGGGATACTTTAATAAACACTAAAAACATGGAGTACGGTCCTTAATATATTGTCAAAAACAGCAGAAGTGAACAGGTCAGGTGATATTCAGGGGTGTTCAGGGAAGTACACTGAGGGAAAATGAAAGATTGGATTGGGCTGATTTTCCTTTAATCTTGGATAAGCCATTTTCCCTCCATTCTGCTCACCTTATCCATACCACAGAAGATAGGAGAGGTCTTTGGAGACATTCTGGGGCAGGTACCAGCCACACAGTGTCCAAATCTCCCCCTCTGGCCAGGTTTGGCTCAAATGTGGCATTAGAAATGTTCAGATTCTGGGACTTGAGCAAAAAAAAAATCCATAAAGGTTTCCCTGTCACAATGCCTGCTACATAGTAAGCACTTACTAAATGCTTTTTGACTTGGTGACTTTTCTAGATTACAAAATTAGCAGATGACTAGAAGGGTAGATACCTCCCACAAAACCAGGAGAGGAATTGAGACTAGGAAAGTAGCTGTAGCATAAGAATCACACAGGTGTTTGTGGAGTCAGAATTAACAATGATTAGATTAGGGCATACAAGAAGAACCAGGTTCAGAGCAAATCAGAAGGGAGGTAGACAGACTTAAAAACTAAGACCAGAGGACAGAGCTAACCAAGAGGTCCAATACTGTGACAAACTGTCAGAAATCAGCAGGCATATATAGGAACTAATGTTACATATGTAAGAGAAGAGATTCAAGGTACCAGTGATAAGGAAGGATGTTGATAACAGAGAAAAGATTGCTTCCATTTAATGTAAATGTATATATATATATATATATATATATATATATATATATATATATATATATATATATATATATACATGTAAGCAGTAACAAAATAAGTGATAAAATAAAACATAATCATAAATACTTGGCTAAAACATTATCTAAACCTTAACAAAATAATAGAATTTTATTTGCCATCAGCAACTCTTATATGCTATCTGTGAAGGCAGGAACCAAGACTTAAGCATGGCCTGAGGTTGATAAGCAGAAGAAAATTTAGGGCACCCAGGTGGAAGTTCCCCATGTGATGATAGAAAGGGTGTTCCTGGCAACCTTCACAATCAGCTGATGATAATCTGTCAAACAATTAGTATTTATTAACCTCCTGCTATCTGCAAGGCAGTATTTTAAGGGTCGAGAGTTCCATGGGTAAAGGACAGCCAGTGAAAATGCTTGGAACTGAAAGACAGAGTATTGTATATTGGGAGCAGCAAGAAGGTAAGTGTCACTGGATCATAGAATATGGGATAGAATGTAAGGTCTAAGAAGACTGGAAAGGTAGGAAGGGGCCAGGCCATAGAGGACTTTACAGGCCAAAGATGGGATGTCACATTGCATCCTGGAGACACCGGGTGGCCACTGGAGTTGACTAAATGGGGGAGTCTGTGTGTGACATGATCTGATTTTCACTTTAGATCTAGTTAAAGAGACTATAACCTCATTGAAAAGAGACCATATTCATTCTTGTTTAATTCTTATTCATTTAGCTAAGAGATCTGGCACAAGTTACTTAACTTCTTTGCCTGCCTCTTGGTGTACTCAGTCCCACCATGCTGCCTCTGTACCCTACAACTGCTGGTCACATCTATCTCCCTTACTTGTTGGAAAAAATAATTTTTATGCTTGGAACACTGTAAAAGTACCCACCTGCCAATCAAGAGCCAAGGTTATAATTAATGATAATAGTTGAGTTTTAATTATAGCTATTTAGCGAGTTAACAGAACAATACCAGTAATTCAGTTCCAGAATATATGAGTCTTGTGTAGTCTGTCTTGTCTCAGCAGCCACACATCATTTTGACCTTTTTTAATCATTTCTTTCCTGCACCTAGATTTTCTTAAATCTCCCCCTATTCTAGTAAAGTCCTCCCTTGCTTTTTGCCATAACATACACATGTGTGTGTGCATCTGACACAGGAAAGTGATATAATAGTGGAAACCTATGTATGCCTATGAGGGTATGAGACTCAAAAGCAGGAGATGACCAGGAATCTCTAGGCCAAATATGGCCCTTACTAAAAATGATAAAATGGTAGAATGTCAGAACTAGAAGGGACTTTTGTTGTGGTTCAGTTCTTTCAGTCATGTCTGACTCTTCATGACCCCATTTAGGAATTTCATGGCAAAGATGCTGGAGTAGTTTTCCATTTCCTTCTCCAGCTCATTTTACAGATGAGGAAACTGAGGCAAAAAGGGTTAAGTGACTTGCCTAGGGTTATATAGCTATTAAGTATTTGAGATAGATTTGAACTCAGGTCTTCCTGGCTTCTTTCACTGTGCCACCTAGTTGCCCCTGGAAGGGACTTTCAGAATCATCTAATCAAATTGGTACTCCACTGAACATACGTTGCTTCATTGTTTGAACCAGATGAAAATGTGCTGGATAAATCATACGAAGTATCCTCTAGCCTTAGCCTTTTTGTGTGAAAATAAATTATTTCTAAGGTCCCTTTGAGCTCCATTGTTGTAGAAATCTATGTTTTATGTAGAGCCGTAACTCAAATTTTTCGTACCTGTGACTGGTGAAGGCAGAAGGTGAAAAAACACATGCTGGGACACCAGGATGTTTCTAAACTACTGAAAGAGAAGGCTTGGCCACTTTCCCAGTCCTTAAGAGAACCCACTAAATTCTCTGTGTTTCATCTCCTTCTAGACTATAAGAACCATCAAGTTAAGGACTAGGTCTTATCTAAAATTTCTCTCCTCAAGTCCTAGCTTACCCTGGAATAAAACTTACTGGTGCATGTGCAGGGCAGGCAGGATGAGCACAGAATGGTGCTGTCAATATCTTCTAAATTTCTCACCCTATGGCAAAGCTCTGATTGCTCTGGCTTGGTTATAGCTCTCCTCTAAGTGAGCTGAATGGCTTCCCTGAGGTCACATGGCCAGTAAAGAAGTGGCATTTGTGCTCTTGGCGTTCTTTCCACTGAATTGCTGACTTCGAACTCTTAGCTTAAGAAGACCAAATGAGTCCAGATGGTCTTTGTTGTTCCCCCAGTGTGTTAAGCAAGAAAAAATCAAAGTCCATAGCACTGGCCTGTAATTCAGGAGCCCTCATTTCTAGACCTTGCTATATAAGTTACTAGCTGTATGAATCTGAGCAAATCATTTAGTCTGTTTAGATTATAATTTCCTCTCTTCTATAAGATAGGACTGGAGTATATGATTTCTGAGGCACCTTCAAGTTCTAATGTTCTAAGATAATGGGGAGAAATTTCTCTGCTAGTTTCAGCAGAATAAAGTCAAGGCTGTTATCCTGACTGGGTGGGGCACAAGTCACCAGTCTTGTTAAGCTGGCCCACATCTGGCCACTTTGCTTTGTTACTGTCACTGAAGCTAGGTGACTGGTAGGGACATTTAGGTGGTACAGGGCAAAGAGTGATAAACTTGGAATTAAGGATATCTGAGTTTGAATCCTGTTTCAAATACTTATTAGCTATGTGATAATAGATACGTGTCAGTCCTCAATTGCTTTACAAGTAACCTCTGCCTCAGTTTCTTTACAAGTAAAACAGGGATAATAATAGCACCTACTTCACAAATGAGCTAGGGTGGAAAATGTTTTACAAACTTAAAGCAATATATAAATGCTAGCAATTTTTATTGTTATTACTGAAGCTCACTACCACCATCTAATTCAAGGTAGAACAGGTAGACAAGACAAGTAGCATAATTGGTGTGAATGTTGAGCTGGATGGGCATGAATGTTGAGAATTTGGCTTCCTCATTAAATGGAGCAAACAGTTCTCCAAGGATGAGTCAGTGGGGAAAGATGTCATTTTTCCAATCCCATCTCTGACAAGGAAGTGAATTTCAATAGATGCAAGATGAAAATAGGTTGTACAAGAGCCTCTCAGATCTGTTTTAAATCTTTCTGGGAATGAAATGAAGGAGAAACATCAAAGAGGTGATAGAATGTTAGATGAGCATTCGAGGCATTTTGATATAAGGGAAATAACTGGGTTTATAGTAAGAAGACCCTGCGGCTAGGTGGCGCAGTGAGTAGGAGCACCGGCCTCGGAGTTGAGATGACCCGAGGTCGAAACCGGCCTCATAAAATGAGCACCCACACATAAATCATGACTAGCCATGTAACCTTGAGCAAGTTACTTAACCCCAATTGCTTTAAAAAAAATAAATAAAAATTAAAAATACAGTAAGAAGACCCAGGTTCGAGTCCTGACTATCACAGCTGTGTGAACTTGGGAGAATCACTTCCTAGATTCCCAGCCTCAGTTTCTTCACCTGTATAATGGGGATAATAATTCTACCACCTGCCTCCCAAGGTTTTTGAGGAACAAGTAAAATAAAAGCTGTGAGAGTATTTCTAAAACTGATCAGTGAAGGGATATAAAAAAGGAACGTTTCTAGAAGCAGTGTGGTACAGTAGGAAGAAAACAGTTTGGGGAATAAGAATTGCACCTAAAACACAAGGCAAATCACTTTACTTCTTTTGCCTTAATTTCCTTATCTGTAAAATGAGTTTTAGACTAGATGACCTTCAAAATAACTTTCAGTTTTAAACCTTTGATTCAATGTACTCTAAAACAATTCACTTAAAAATTTCAGGCAGACCTAGCCCTGTGACCTTGGGCAAGTTACTTAACCCCGATTGCCCTCCAAAAAGCCAAAAAAAAATTTCAGGCAGCTGGGGGAGAGGGTGGCCAGAATTCCATCCTATGAAATTTTATCTCTGTAAGTTACCAGAATAACAGGAGATTTGCCTGGCTGGCTCACTCACCAAAGTAGAAATGCATCGCTCTTGAAAAGCCACAACTTGGCAATTTTCCTTTCTCCTTTTGAGTCTCAAGTGGGCACATCCTTTTTGTTTCCAGGGAACAATATCTCTGAATGTCTCGGGAGCAATGGTCTATAATCAGCTGGTCTTGTTCTAGCCACACCATCTTTTGAGTCAAACTGAAAGGTCTATTGTCTAGCCGAGAGAGCCTTCAAGGCCCCATCCCTTTCACATAGTCAGGTTCTGGTGTGACTCAAGTATAGCAGTAGCAGTGGGGGACATCTGGGTCAAACTGGCTACAGCTACAGAGAAGTTTCAAAAGAAAGTGCCAACAGCATGACTATATGGATTACTCCTCAGAGCTGACTGGAGTTCTGCATTTAGTCAGTGCTTAATAAATGTATATCATATTGAGGGAGGAGGTGGGATCAAGGAGAATGATGTTGGATCCTCTGATACCAGGTCTATTTTCTCAGGTACCGTTTTGTCATTAAATATCCTCTGACCTTCCCTAGGATAAAGGAAAATCAGACAGACTTTAATTCAGTATTAAGAGGTATAAAAAATTATGTTTCCATACAGGTGCAGGGAAGTGGGTTTTCTTCTCAAAGAAGTAACCTCTCAGTAATTCTTAATGTTTTTTAGAAAAACAATTCTTAGACTAGGGGGAAACCAGTTTCAACTAGGTCAGTGGTTAAGATTGGGGAAGTAGGTCAGTCAGGCTCTAACTATGCATGCTTAATTGCTTTGTGAACATATATGAAGGGAAGGGGGGGGGGAACCCTGAGGGAAACATAAAGTAGGCATGCCAGGAAGTTGTACACCTCAAGGTATTCAGCCAATGAGGACACGAGGGAGGGACTTGGCATTCAGGACAGGGATTTAAACCACCAGCTTTGTCTTTTGGTGCGTGTTGCTGTGTAGGCAACACACCTATTTCTTGCAAGAACTGTAGAATAAACGTGCTTGCCTCCTCCACCTCAGGAGTCTTTGTCATTCCTCTGGAATTTTTTTATAAATAACAGTATGGTGTGGTATATTGGGTTTTCAGTGAGCACTAGCACCTCTGGTGTGAGAGCTTGCCAAGCCCTTTTCAGGACTGTTCATCCAATATTATTGTTCATCTGTCACCCAACTTTCACCTATGCCTCCAAAAACTGTAGCATGAGCAATGGCCACACCCTGGTAAAACCCTGGCTTGTGGGCTAAACCAGGTTGAGGGTAACTGCTGGGAAGTGGGAGTGGATGTCTCCCCCAAGCATCTGAAGGCTTCCCCTGACTGAATAGGTGGATGGGAGCAATGTGTTCCAGCCGCCATGGAGGCAGCTGGGGCAAGCTTAGACCTTGATCAGACATCCAAGGAGCCAAGGTCATCCCCTGCATCCTGGGCCACTGCAGTCATCCTGACTTTTGTCTTACCTCTGGATTTCAGTGACTCAGGGAGACAGAGTAAAGCTGATGCTTTTGTACAACTCTGCTTCTCTTACACCCAATTCACCTGCAAGTCAAGATATCACCCAGTAACGTCATTGAAGTATTGACAACAACAGGTGTAGTAGCCTCAGGTCATAGAAAATTTTTCTTTTGTCTACCAGTCAAAGATCCTGGGCTTGAGTCCTAGAATGTCTGCTTATCCACTTGTGGGCCCCTGGAAAGTCTTCAACTATTCAAGCTTCAGTTTCTTTGTCCACAAAATGTTGATCACCCCTCCCCCTACCCTCAATCCACTTCGAGGAAAATGCTTTGAAAATCTTTAGGTAACCTAATTGTCAGCTGTTATCTGTTGCTGTTGACCTAGGCTTAGTCTGTTTCCATGCTAAAGTGACATTCTTCAAGCTCAGGTCTGCCTTTGTTACTCTCCTTCTCTAAAATTGAATACCAGACTATCTTTGAAGGCTCATCTCTCTTCACTCCCTTCATACACCACAGAGTTTCACATCGTGAGGCTTTGTGCAGGCTGGTTCACATGCATGGAATATATCCCCTTCTCTTCAGAATCCCTAGCTCCCTACAAACTGGAGTTCTTCTGCCTAGGTTAAGTCTTTCCTGAACCCATCCCCCTTTCCCCAAATTATTTGGTGTTTACTTGTTTTACATTTTGTACTTACCTTCACAAGGGCAGGAATCGTTTTGTTTTGTTGCTGTATCTCTAGTGCCTAGCATGGTATCTAGAGGTCAGAACAAAAACTGGGTTGTTTTGCTTAGGGGTGAGAGAAATCTACCTTCTCCTGCCTACCCCCCCAGTAGAACAGCTGTGCTCATTCACCCTCTAAACTTTTAACTTTCTATAGGACCAGACATCTAAAACTGGACAGTACCTGACAAGCCAACTAATTCAGACGCAGGAGTAGGGAGCAGACCTGTGACTTCATTAGTATTGGGAACTTCCAAGTGAAGAGACTGCCATTACCAAGGATGGTGGGAACCTTCTCAGCAACTCAGTCTTACAGAGTTATTTAGACACTGAGAGGTTCAGGGCATTGTCCAAGGTCACAGAACCAGTATGTGTCAGACACAGGATCTGAACCCAGATCCTTCTATTCCAGAGCTTGGATCTATTTGCTACAGCTCTGCCAAAACATAGCAGCTTCATCTGAAGCTCTCAGAGGATTTTACAAATAGTGGTGTCTTGGTTATCTGGTACCCAAGAAGGCTAAAATTTCAAGGGTCTAAACCACCAAGCATCTTTCCCCAACTTTCATAAATTAAATTCAAAAAACAAACTTCTACCCCCTTCCAAAACTAACTGAATTATTTCAAGAATGTGAATATAATTTTTCAGACATCAAATGCAAAGCCTCAATATTATAATCAATTTTATTAACTTAATTTTATACTCATTGTAATAATAGCTCATATTTATGTAATGCTCTAAGGTTTATAAAATACACCCCCTCCCCCGCACACACACACACACCCTATGCACTATGTACCAGACGCCATACTAGGTGCTGGGTATGCATACATAGCCTCATTTAAATGTTTAATATTAGTCCAACATGATGATTTACCCACTAGATTACTCATTCACTGAGCAGACTTTTTAAACCCTCTTGTCTGTGAATGCTAGAATCAGATACTCAAAGGAATCTCTGTCTTCAATTCAGGAGTTCCCAGAAATAATGCAGGTTGCAAGCCACCAATGTTTATCCATCCTGTGTGACTTTTGTCCATGTTCCCTCATAAGTTCACATGAGAAGCCAGGTTTTTCTTTACTATCCCCTGACCAGAATACCAGGGGAGCACTCTGGTTGTTTATCTGCCATCCCTTGCTCTCACCATTTGACTCGGAAACTGGACCACATGGTAGACATGGTGGGGAGAAGCACATTTTTGATAAGACACAGGCCCTCCCCTCATGGTGCTTACTGTCTAGCAGTACTACAAAGCCTCACAGGTATGCACATGATGGATGGGCCAAAGGAACTTTGGATGGACCAGGATACAGGAAGCCTGGCTTATGTTCTGGAATCATTGTTTACTCAGAGCAAAAAATTTCCCTCGCTCCATTTGTTTCTCAACCTAAGGAAAGTAATAGTGTTTACTCCCTCTCTCCCTTCTTAACATATTGTTAATCTGTTCTATAGTGTGAAGTCAAACTGGAGAAAAGGTACCAGGGAAATGATTTATTTTACAGATTCATGTTTTTATTCTTGCTGCCATGGGTTCTCCCTGTGGAGGTGCAGAATACAACTTTTCCATGACGTGAGAGATGGTCTTTCTGAATTGCTCTGAGAAAATTCCAAGTTGCTAGTGATAAACCTTTCCAAATCAGTGAAGCTGATTTCCATCTCACAAACATAAATTGATGCTGATTGATGATTAAAGCTATCCCTACTCAGTAAAAACTGCCAGAACTCTGTTCTCTTCTGACATAATCTTTGAAAACCCCACTGCTGCCTTCATATCAACCTCAGAAGAGATCTATTTTTCAGATGAGGAAATTGAGGCAGACCCAGAGAAATGAAGTGATTTATCCAACAACACGTGGTACTTGTTGCTTGGAGTCTATATCTGGTACTTAGGGTAGGATTTTAATCAAGGCTAGAGAAATATTAAGTATAATTTCCCAGGGCAACATGGGTAGGGAAGTTAATCCATCCTTTCTTGTCACGTGGTGTCACATGGAATACTGGGTGGGATCCAGCTGCGTCCAGACCCAGGAACAAGTCAAAATGTTTGTGCCAATTTCTGCTTCACTCCTGTATAAGGAAGGACACATCTGACTTGGCAGAGTTGATCTTGTACGTGGTCCCTTTGGACTATGCCTGTCATTTCTGCAGCTGTTTTTTTCAAGTGGCCTAGCTTTTGTCACACCAGGGCCACCTGTGCTTTTTTTGTTCTTGGCTTGAGTTGACAGACTTGAAGCAGTTACTTGGTCCTGTGGGGTGGGGGAAGGGAGGGAAGTGGAAGAGGTTGAAATAGTCTTGTAATCTTTTGATGTCACTAAAAAATGATCACAAAATGCTTTAGAATATCACACATCCTGAGGCAATGAAAAAAAAATAAGAATTTGTACATTTTCACACATTGGTGGATTTTGAACAAATGGACTTTATTGATGGATGAGAAAATGGTACCTCTTAGAATCAATCCCTCATCCCAACTGCTACAGGAGCATTTCCTCACCACTCTTGGTTTCTGTACCTCCTCTTAAAAAAACCAGGAATTAATCTATATTTGTTATTTATTTTATCGTATTTACTATTACATTTAAATAAATAGGGAATTATTTCCTATTTACATTGTATATAGTTTCATTTGAATATATTTGTTAGCACATTGCCTCCCCTATTAGATTATAAGTAGGGACTGTCTTTTACCTTTTTTTTTTTTTTTAAATTTCCGGCACTTAGCACAATGCCTGACATAGAAGATGTTTAACATATTTTTATTTATTGTTTGGTTGATTTGCTGCGAGACACAGCTTAGATGCCAATCCCTAGTCTTTCCTGATCTATTGGTATATATTTTCTCTGGAAATTACTTTGTATGTCAAATGAAATTACCAAGCATTTATTAAGCACCAACTGTTTGCTAGGCGTTATGCTAAATGCTAAGTGTACAAAAGGACAGAAAAAAACCAGTCCCTGCCCTTAGAGAGATTACAGCCTAATGAGAGATCTGTAGACATCAATCTATGTATACACAAACTATGTAAAGGATAAATTGGAGATAAGTCATAGGGGAAGGGTAGCTTTCTTGTAGAAGGTGGGATTTTAACTGAAACTACAGGGAAGCCAGGAGATGCTAAGAAAAGGAATTTGAAGCCTACAGGGTAGCCAGTGAAAATACCCAGATTCAGTATGTAGAATATCTTGTGTATGTACTTTTTATCATCTGTGAATATATTATAACAAGCCCCTGTCTACACAACCCTGTGGGACGGAAGCTCCTTGCAGTCAAGGATCATTTTATCCTTTACAGTTTTGTCCTTTGGTGTGTTTTGGTGTGTGTTTTCAAGGCATCCATAGTGACTGGTAGCCAAGAGGTGTTTAATACGTGCTTGGTGAATTGATCTGGGGGAAAAAAGAGGGAGAGGGACAAAAAGGGTTCTCACTAGGAAAAAACCTGAATTTTGGAACCTTCCTCATCCTTGCCAACCCTACTCTTCCCTTTTTTACAGATGAAGAAACTGAGGCAAATAGAAATTAGGTGACTTGCTCAAGGTTGCACAGTTTCTGAGGCTGGATCTGAACTTGTCTTGTATAAATCTGACCTTAAAGCCATTGCTTAGTCACATATGTAGTTTTCATCCACTGTGTATTTTCAGTGTAGTTGAATTTCTTTCTCAATCCTGTGGATTTCACTGAGGAGAATTTGTACTGTCCTAGGGCTTAAGGGACTAAGGTCAGGTTTATTCAGGACAAAATGACAGAAATGATGACTTTCTGATATATCTACTCTGTATAAACAATTCACTCAAAGGATTCTAGGCCAACAATCTAGTCATTGGATATTTTCCCCGTCCCCCACTTTATTGCTCCATTGTCAGAGTTTTTCTACTCTTCTTGGCTCTCCTTTCTATCATAGGATTACAGAGCTAAGAATTGGTCATCTATTCCTACCCCTTCGTTTAATAATTGAGGAAACTGAGATCTGGGTAAGTTGTGACTTGAACAAGGTCATGTAGCTAGTAGGCATCTGTGGTAAGATTTGACCCCAGGTATACTTGCCCCAGAATTGATGTTTGTTCCATTGAATCGGGAGTGGTAGTAGGCTGCTAAGTAGAACAGTGGATAACATGCTGGATTTGGAGTCAGGAAGATTGCAATTTAAATCTGACCTCGGACACTAGTTATCTGACCCTGGGCAAGTCATTTAATGGTATTTTATCTCCCACCTCCCAGACTTCTTGTGAAGATAATACTAACAACAACAGCAACATTTATAAAACCCCTACTATATGCCAGGCACTGTGCCAAAGTCTTTATAAACATCTCATCTGATTTTTCACAACAATCCCAAAGGCATCTTATCCCCTTTTTACATATGGGGAAACTGAGGCAAACAATGGCTAAGTGACTTGCTCAGGGTTACACTAGCATTCTGTCCATTGCCCCACCTAGCAAGTTACAATAAGGTAGTATTTGTAAATCATGCTACATAAATACTAATATTTTTATCATCATCATCATCATCATCATCATCGTGATCATCATCACCTCAGGGCCTCCTTTCATAAAATCCTGGTCTGCCATATTACTTGTGCTTTGAAATAGTCTCTTCCTGTGATATCCTCCTTGTTGCCCTGTGATTTTTTCCCACAACTTAACCCTAGCTTTTTCTTTAGCTCTTCTCTGACACATGACTTTGGTGACCTCTTGAGTTCTGACTTCTGTTTGGAGCCCAGGCATATAAAAAGCTGGCCTTAGAATCCATAGGTGATTGAGTAAATGGAGTGCTGGACCTGGAGTGAGGAAGATCTGACTTCTGACACTAATGTGTGACCCTGGGAAAGTCACTTAACCTCTGTTTGTCTGTTTCCTCAGGTGTAGGGGATAACAGCACCTACCTCCCAGGATTGTTGTAAAGATCAGATAAAATAATATTTAAAAAGTGTTTAGCACAGTGCTAACATTGGATAAGTGTATGGCATAGCACCTAGCACATAGTAGGTCCTTAATAAATGCTTCCTTCCTTCCATAGATATGAATCAATCTCTTTTCCCCCTTTGCCTCCTGTCACATGGGCTCATGAGGCAGTCCTCAGAAATGTCACATTGAAGAGACAGCTGGAAATCAAGCTATCAAATTCTTGGCTCTTTATCACTGATCATGAAAAATGACACTTAGGCCTCTGCTCTGTTTGAAATGGGCCCATGGCACTGAGCTGTCACTTTGATAAAACATCAGAGTGAGTGGCCAAAGCAGTCAGTGGCAGGCAGGCCTTCGCCCCCTTGCTGCCTCAGATCCCTGTGGGTTGATCATATGGGGGGTGATAAGTAGACTCAGTGAACTGATGAAATATATCTAAACAGCTTCCGGAGAAACCTTTACAGATTCCCTGGGCTTTTCTTCCTTGTTTGTCAATGGAAAGAAAGATACAGTCTCTATTCAATGCATGGGAAAAATCCTCTTGGAGCTTGAACTACTTACTTTTCAGCTGATGGTGTTCTGGCAAGCTGGATAGGGGAAGAAGAGAAAGTGTGTCAACAGGAACAATGACTTTGATAGTCAGGCCTTCAATGGATGGGCGTAGGAGAGGGCAGGCGAGGTGTCACAGAAGCATAGAATGAGAGAGTAACTACTGGGCTCAGTGACCTCATGCAAATACCTCAATCTCCCTAGACCTCATCTGTAAAACAAGAGGGCTGCACCAGACTAAATGACCTCTGAAGTCCCTTCCAGCAGTAATCCTATGATCCTTTGGAACTAAGGCCTAATAAAGAAAGTGATGTCTAAGCAACCTGCCCAAAGTTGTACAATATGCTATCATTCAGATTCTCACATCCCAGGCTCTGGTTCTGGAACTGGAAAGGACCTTAGAGATAGTCTGTTTAAAAAAAAAAACAACTTGGGGAAAATCCCCAGTTATGTGAGAACAGTGACTGCTTTTGTTTTTGTTTTGCCTTTTTTTTTTTTGCATCTCTTAGAACTCAGCACAGTGTCTGACACATAGTAGGCACTTAATAAATTCTTGTTGCCTGACATGGAAAGGTGAAGCTAGATTTCAGGTGCCTTAACTCCTATTCCAGTACTCTGAGATATATCCTGCCCCTCCCCACTTTTCTGTCTTTATATGCAGGTCCACTTATCATATGAAAATTGCATCTATTTCTTTCCTCTGTGAGTTACATCTCCCACTTTCTACCTTCTTATGATATTCTGGTTATGTGTTCCTATTTTCAGTTGAGTTTTATCTATATTGGTTTGACTTCAGTCTTCTGGGGCCTCCTTCAAATTTTGTCTTTTCTATCCCTTTCTGATGCCTCTTGTTCTTATCTAGAATTCTGATCTATTTGCCTTCTGTATTTCTAATTCTTACTGAGTCAGAAGAAAGATCATATAGTGCAGTAAATAGAAGAATGGGTCTCAGAGTCAAGAAGACCAGGATTCATGTCCTACCTTGGGCCACTTAGAAGTGGCTTGATTAGTAAACCTGCTTTCAGTGCCCCGGGAACCTCTCTAAGAGTGTTTGCAAAATTATTGTTGATTCCTATTAATGGAAAGTTTCCACACTGGAAGCTCCCTGTACTAAGAAGTTAGTTCATAGGTCTAGAAAACAACAACAACCACCTGGGATTTAAAGCTTGGCTCTGTGCTGGACTTGAAGTCAGAAAGACCTAAATATGAATCTGACTTCAATTACTAGCTGTGTGGCCCTGGGCAAGTAACATAACCTCTTCTTGCCTCAGTTTCCTCATCTGTAAAATGGGGATGATAATAATAGCACCTACCTCCCACGACTGTGCGGATCAAATGAGATTATGATCGTAAATTGCTTAGCATGGATTCTGGCACAAAGTAAATTCTCTACAACGGTTGGTTATCATTATTATTAAAATCGCACCTCAGGCAATTTCTTAGCTGTGCAACTCTGGGCAAGTCATTTAACTCATGGCAGCCTTGGTTTCCTCATCTGTAAAATGGGATTAATAATAATGTTAACTTTTAGTTTAGTGTCTTTTGTGAGGATCACATGAGATAATACAGGTAGAACACTTTGCCAACCTTAAAGTACCATAGAAATGCTTTTTACCTTTGTGGACCTTAGTTCCCCCCCATTTGAAAAATGGGTACAATATGTTGTACCACTTTTCATACAAGGCTACACTGAATATCAAATGAAATAATGCATGTAAATTACTTTATACATCTTAAAAGATCTAAAGAAACACCAGCTATTACCATTGGATTTATTCTCTTTGCCCACTGCTCCCTGGATTTCTTACCTGGTCTCCCTCCTCCCCGTCTTCCTTTATGAACTGCAGAAAAAGCTCCTTCCTCACCAAGACAGCCCAACCCTGTCTTCTTTCTCCTCTGTTCTGTCTGGATTGCTGTTCCCATTGGCTATGAAATGGCTCTTCACTCACTCCTGTGCTCCTATCCTCCTGCCATCTCCTTCCCCCTCAGAAACTGCCTAGCTTGTCTTCCCCCTTCTCTCTGTCTTGTTCTGTTCCTCTAGCCCTCTCAATACATGGCAACTGCATCTCCTGGCACTATCTTCTTTATTTTTCCTTTTTTATTCACTCTTCTCCATTTTACAACCTGTCCCAATTCACCAATATTTCCTTCTGAAATTCCCCATGCAGGAAATTCAAGTCCCATGTGCCAACTCTCTAAAACCCCACAGGTTGATAACTCTTGTTGGTA
Organism: Gymnobelideus leadbeateri; assembly: GCA_011680675.1. Taxonomy (NCBI): domain Eukaryota; kingdom Metazoa; phylum Chordata; class Mammalia; order Diprotodontia; family Petauridae; genus Gymnobelideus; species Gymnobelideus leadbeateri. Next base: position 271,511 of record WOXC01004457.1, on the reverse strand, counting down.
TACTTATAGATCTTTTTCTCTTCCAATTACCTTTTGATTTATTCCCAAACCATATCCTATACCTCCTCTTTTTTCTTGGGCTTCCTGAATGAGTTACATCTTTTACCCACATACCTTCCTACTTAGACACATTGTCTTTTCCCATAGTGCACCAGTTGTGGGTACACACACTGATCTTCAAAACATTACTTTGAGGTCGGGAAGGCTAGGTATTGTCATCACCATTTAACAGATTGGCTAACTGAGGCTCAGAGGGCTTCAGTGATTTAGTACTGTAGGATGATTTTGATCCAGAAAGGCCTAAGAGAGTAAAGGACAAAGAAAATAAAATATTACTTCATTTAGCTTCCTCATTTTTAAATAAGGAAACAGGGTCTAGAGATGGGAAGTCACTTATACAAAGTCACACCAGTGGTGCCATTCAAAGCTAAGTATTTTTTACTCCAAAGCCAGTGCCCTTCCTGCTTTGCCACCTTGACTCCTCAGCCACATTGAGACTGAACACCCCAGGTTTCCTGACTTGGAGTCCAGCGGTCCAAGTATCAAGTCACAGTTTCCTGCTATATCATTACTGTCTTCTTTTGTGACCCTGGGCATATTTCTCAGTCTCTTTGCGTCTCAGCTTCCCAAAGGGGAATTAAAAAGCATCTCTAGCCATAAAGCAACCTCGAGCCATTGGGTTGTCAGGGACAAAGTGGCATTGTTGTAAGTGATGAATCAGTTGAATAGCATGTACATGAGCAACAAAATGGTTGAATGTCTTTTTAGGACAAGTGAACCTTGTAATTTGATCAAATTACCTTCCAGAAATACCATTTTGACTATTTTTAATACAGATGTTACACACTGTCCAAATGAGTATTTTCACCAGCACTCCTTTGGCCCTCTCTTCCTTTCTGCTAGAGAGCAGTTGAAGAATGCCTTAAAATTATAACGACAATAACAAACCTAAAAATACTAGAAGCAAGGAAAAAGTGTGCAAGAGAATAACCTAATTCTTTTTCCTTTGGAATATTCATTCAATTCATATGCTGTAAGTGGAGGGTAGGAAGAGGGGGGATGAACTAGAGATTTTGAGCTCTAGGCCATCTAGTACACCTCACTGATTCCACAAATCACATCATCATGGGTCCAGAGCTAGATGGGACCTTGGACAAGGATGCTGATATCCCAAGATGTTCATTGACTTGCCCTAAGTCACAGGGTAATAAATAAATGTTAACAAATGACAAACAGCAAACCTAAAAAAAGCAGCATTTGCTGGCAATCAGAATTTTTTAAAAATTAATTTAGGTAGTCAACAAGCATTTTTAACTACGCCAGATACTGAGCTAAGCATTAGTGATACAAAGAAAGGCAAAAGATAGTTCCTGCTCTCAAGTAACTCAGAGTCTAATGGGGGAGACAGAGTAAATTGGAGATAATCAACGAAGGGAAGGCACTAGCATTATCCATAACACCCCCTAATCTACTCATTAACTTGTCCTGTCTCCCAGAGAAATGAGATTAGCCTGGCATGGCTTGTTCTTGATGAAGACGTGCTGGCTCTCTGGGATCACCCCTTTTTGTAGAGGTATACAACTGTCTCAGCAGGTATCCTTTGGTTTCAGGCCTCTTTAGATCTTGCCTCATTTATGCTGATCTTCCAAGTGAGACAAGTGCCCTAGCTTTTCAGTGACAGAACCAACCCATGTTCACAGCCCTCCTTTAATACAAATTGCTTGGGTCACCTTGGATAAGTCCTTTAACTTCCCTGGACCTCAGCTTTCTCATCTGTAAATTAATTGGATGCCTGAGGAAGTTCCTCAAGTTTGAGATCCAGAATCCTAAATTGTTTCAGCATCTCTTTCCTGTGATTTGGTTTATCCTCTCATCAGAGAGGTGGGCCACATAAAGTGCTTTCCTCTCCATTTTACAAGTAGGAAAAAAATGGGGACAGGAAGAAATTCCCAGAACGAGTCAGTGCCAGGTGAGACTGAACATTAATCACATTTGAGTCTAATGGTTCTTCCCCCTAGATCTCCATCCAATATTATAATCCATGAGTTTTCAAATGATGGCCTATATGCCAGAACCTGCCTACTGCCTTTTTTGTATGGCCTCCTAGCTAAGAATGGGTTTTTACATTTTAAAATAGTTTTCTTTTGCTGACCCCTGTTATAATCCATGTGTAGAAATGAGCCTTTTTCTGTAAAGAAACAGAAAGGATTTATTCAAGTCTAGAGAGAAATCTGATTCAAGGTATAAAGTCTGCACTAATGACCTTTCCTACAATTCCCTACATTCCCTAGTGCATTCAATACTACTTGGTGAAATTCTGATTCTTGCAAAACGAGTGGGGTATATTGCCTTCCTCCCCTGCTGCAGTAACCATAGAATCATCTAGCTGGCCCACATTTCCTGAGCTGTGCTGTAGATGAGAGATAACTCAGAGGGGAGTGAGACATGTCATTTGAGAAAGGTGCCCCTTTCTCGCTCTTCCAAGAACCTATTGAACTTGGCCCTCTGACCGGTTGATCTTGGGGTCAGTGCCTGAGTAACGTCTCCATTTCTCTTTTTCCATTATAGATAAGTCAAGGAAAAGGAGTTTGTCCATAGGAAGTTTGTTTCTGCAGTTCTAGAAAGAGAAAAGCAGAGTTATGATTGATCATTTAGAAATATATGGGATATAAGGGAATTTCTTTTCTTTTGAAAATAACCTTGATATTTTATTTTTATACCAGTCATTTCTGTACATGTCCACCTCCCAGTCCTGGAGGTGAATTCTCCCATGTAATAAAGAAAAACAGTTAAGCAAAAAAATACGGTGACTATTAATGACGGTGCACACAATGATCTGCCCCAGCAGTAGTTTGTTTCATTCTCTGTTCTCCAGGAATCAATATTGTTCATCTTCCCTTTAGGGTTCTTTCCTTTCCCTTTTTTGCATTGGTAAATCTTTTTTTTTAATTTAATTTAAATTTTTTTTCTTTTTGAGTTCTAAACTCTCTCCCTCCCTCCTACTCCCTCTCCCACCACTTAGGAGGCAAGCAATACGATATCAATTACATATGTGAGTTCATGCAAAATATTTTGTATTAGTCATATTTACAAAAAAAGCAAGAAAAATAAAGCGAGAATTACATTTCAATTTGTACTCAGAGTTCATAAGTTCTCTCTATGGAAGTGAATATCATTTTTTCATCATAAGTCCTGTGGAATTGTCTTGGATCACTATGTTGATCAGAATAGCCAAGTCTTTCCCAGTTGGTCATCATTATACTATTGTTATTACTGTGCACAATTATTTCTAGGTTCTCCCTTCACTTTGCATCAGTTCATATAGTTCTTGTTATGTTTTTTCTGAAACCACCCTCTTCATCACTTCTTATAGCATGATAGTACTCCCATCAAAATCATGTGCTAGAACTCGTTCAGCCACTACCCAATTGATAGGCATCCCCTCAATTTCCAATTCTTTGCCACTACAAAAAATAAATATTTTATCCATATAGGTCCTTTTCATTTTTCTTCAATCTCTTTGTGATTTAGGCCAAGTAGTGGTATTTCTGGGTCAAATGGTATGCACAGGTTTTATAGCCCTTTGAGTATAGGAATGGTTGAAATAGTTTGCTACTCCACTAGAAGTCCATTAGTATGGGGTGACTAGGTGATGCAGTGAATAGAGCACTGGCCCTGGAGTCAGGAGGACCTGACTTCAAATCTGACCTCAGACACTTAACACTTACTAGCCATGTGACCTTGGGCAAGTCACTTAACCCCAACTGCCCTGCCTTTCCCCCTCCAAAAAAACCCAAAAAACAAAAAAAAGTTCATAAGTGTACCTATTTTTCCTTCATCCCTTCCCTTCCAGCGTTTGTCATTTCTGATAGGCATGAGGTGGTACCTCAGGGATGCTTTAATTTGCATTTCTCTAATCATTAATGATTTAGAACATTTTTTTATGACTGTATATAAATTTGATTTCTTCTTCTGAAAGATCTCTGTTTATATCTTTTGACCATTTATCAACTGGGGAATGGCTTTTATTTTTATAAATTTGACTCAGTCCTATACTCGGTATATATTTGAGAAATGTGATCTTTGTAAGAAACTTACTGGGAGGTGACTAGGTGGTGCAGTGAATAGAGCACTGGGCCTGGAGTCAGGAGGACCTGAGTTCAAATCTGGCCTCAGACACTTGACACACTTACTAGCCATGTGATTTTGGGCAAGTCACTTAACCCCAATTGCCCTCCAAAAAGCAAAAAAAAGAAAAAAGAAAAAAAGAAACTTACTGTAATATTTTTATATTACTTCATTGTCTATGGTATCTTTTAGCATAATGTAATTTCCCTGATTATCCCTTTTAATTGTCTGTTTTTGCTTCTGCTTTTTCTGAGATAATTACTATCCCTGCCTTTTTGTTTGTTTGTTTTGCATTAGCTGAAACATATTAGATTCTACTTTATCATTTTATTTTAATTCTGTGTGTGTCTTTCTGTTTCAAGTGTGTCTCTTATAAACAACATATTGCTGAATTCTGATTTCTAATCCATTCTGCTAACTCCTTCCATTTTATGAGTGAGCTCATCCCATTCACATTCATAATTATAATGACTGTATTTTCCTCTATCTCATTTTCTTCTTTTTCTTCCCCTCTCTCTCTTTGTATTTTGTCCCTCCTAAAATGTTTATTTTGTTTCTAACTACTGCTTCCCTTATCTTTCTACCCTTTTATCATTCCCCCTTCCCATTTCCCCTTCCCCTTTTATTTCCATATTGGGAATTTCTATACACAACTGTGGGTGTATACACATATACACATATGTGTATACACACCTAGACATATTATATATATATATATATATATATATATATATATATATATATATATATATTCTTCCTCTTTGAACCAATTCTACAGAATGAGATTTAAGCATTGCCTGAGGACCCCCCCCCCATTTTCTCATTGTCTCCTCCATTGTAAGAACTCTTCCTTTTGCATAATTCTTTTATGTGAGAAAATTTCCCATTTTACCTCTCCCTTAATCTTCCTCCCAGTTGCATCCCTCTTGCTCTCCACCTCATTTTTTTGAGGGATATCATTCTGATATAATCAACTCACATCTGTGCCCCCTAAACATTTTAGCTGCCCTAATAATGATAAAGTTCTTAGGAGTTCATAATATTCTTGCCTCACTCTCATTTCTTTTCTAAACTTTTCTTTTCCCAATCTTCATTGGAAGTGTTCAAGCAGCAGGTGGAAGATAGTTTGTCAGGGATATTCTGGACCAGATTCATGCTGAGGGGGATTAAATGGCCTCTGAGTTCCTTTCAGTTGTAGACCTCTGAGGTTCTACAACTCCACTGTTCAATGGGAAGAACATGGGGTTTGGATTCCTAGCATCATCATTTCAGAGCAAGGTAAAGCCTTAGTTGTAGTTCATTTCTTTAATTTTACAGATGAAGAAACTGAGACCCAAAAGGTAAGGTGAGTTGATGAGAATTACACAGCTACTAAGTGTCCAAAATATGAATTAAAGCCAGGTCCTCTTAATTCTAAGTTCAGTGCTGTTTCCACTAAATCATATTGCCACTATTGGACTAAAAAAAACCCAACAACCCTGTGTTCAAAACTTGGCTCTGCTACCTGCTAACTGTATGATCATGGTCAAGTTCCAGTATCTTTCAGGTCTTAGTTTCTTCATCTGTAAAATGAGAGGCAGTGGATTAAGTGATCTTTAAGTTCCTTTAGCTCTGACAACCTGTTTTCCTATGACATGGGGCTCTAGGTCCATGAAAAGGTTAATTTTCTCTTCCCAGACCACTTCTAGACCCCAAATCCATAGGCTCTCAGATCAGGCAGGGTAACAGCTGAAGAATGTTGAGTAATAAATGTCTTAAGTGCCTGGGGCTCTATAGTAAGTGGCCCCATGGAAATGTTAGGCAGATTTGATTTAGTTTCTGACTGTTTAGACTATCATCTCCCTGTTAACTTAATTGTTGATGGCAGAATCCTGCCTTTTGCTGTCTGGGGGCAGTCTTACTAGTTAAGTACCATCAGGCCTCAGAGTGGCTAAGAGGGGTTGTCTGACATCTTTGATAGATATCAACCATACTTGATCTCCAGTGTCCTTCAGAAGAGAGGGGAGGTGTTTGTTACCAGTACGTGTCTTGAATGCCCGAGTCACATTTTATCTCTCTTGATCTCCACAAAAAAAAGGAAAACACTTCCAGTCCCCCTAAGAGTGGGGAAGTGTCCAGGGCAACAGACTCTGACAATCTGAGCAATCCCACCAAGGGGACCTTTTTCCTTTTTTTTTTTTTTTCATGGAATCAGAAAAACTTAGGTCTCCAAGGCGCTTTTGAGAACCCTCTCATTTTATGGAGAAAAGAACTGAAGCTCAGACAGGTGAACTATCTTATCCAGGGACACCCAGCTAGTTTAAAACTAATACAGAATAGAAACTCAAACTTTGTATGAAGTAGTTAGCAGAACTCTGACAAGATATGAGATTGTGCATAGGTAAGTTTCTTGTTTTGTTTTTCTTTTGAGCTTGGATATATATTGCCCAGGCTGGAAATGCAGCAGTAATTCATAGGCTTGACCTCACTACAGATTGGTACAGGATCTTTGGCCTGCTCCATTTCCAGACTGGGCCTTTAGCCCAGAGGTGAGTTTCCATCAGGATCCTGGAAGGCTCCAGAGTATGGAGAGTCTATAAACTTCTTGATGAAGAATCACAGGACAATAGAGTTAAAGCTAGAATAAATCTCAGAGGCAATCTGGGCCACTCATTTTACAGATGAGGAATGAGGTCTAGAGAGTTTGTGAATTTCTTGAGAGCTTACAGGTAGAAAATAATTGAGTCAGAATTTGAACTCAGGCCCATGACTCCCAGTTCAGCACTCTTTTTAGCAAAATTTTGTTTCCTAATAGAGAAAAGCTCTGAGAAGCCAAAGTACAGCATTGGGGTGGGAGGGTTGGGGATAGGGCACTCATGGGGAGAGGAACACCCAAAGTGAGAGGGGAGAGAGATCAAAAGCAAGCTTCACCCATACCAAAGTTATACAGTTAGGACTTCTTGTTCAGTCATTTCAGTTGTGTCCAATTCTTTGTGACCCCATTTGGGGTTTTCTCATCAAAGGTACTAGAGTGGTTTTCCATTTCCTTCTCCAGCTCATTTTACAGATGAAAAAACTGAGGCAAATAGGTATAAGTGACTTGCTCAAGGTCACACAGCTAGTAAGTGTCTGAGGCCAGATTTGAACTCAGGAAGATGAGTCATACTAACTTCAGACTTGGTACACCTAGCTGACCCATATCCAGGACTAGCACACGAATGCTATGATCTGATCACATTACTAACAGCTCATCTGGACAGAATGTTCTATACAATGGATAAGTTATATTATCCATGAAGGAGGAGCAAATAAGATCCCTCTCCTTAAAGAGTTTATAATCTAATGGGGGAGATTAGATAGAAATAAGGGCACTTAAGAAGCACTAGAATATTTTAAAAGCACTGATTTAGAATAATTAATGGAAGGTCAGGTTGAATTGGCAAAAAGTCTGAATTATAGAATGGTTCTGTAAAGCAATGCAGTTTTATTGCTTTCCAGGATAATAACAAAAACAGTAACTCACATTTACACAATGCTTGAAGATTTACAAAGTGTTTAAGCTCCTGACTAATGGTGCTGCCAAGGATCTGACCTAGTGAATCTACTTTAATTAATGCATAGAATTCCTTAGAATTAACTCACTGGTGGCTTCATGCATGTTCATGCAATAAAATAAGTTAATAAGTGCTGGACAAACATCCCTGCTCCCTCCCCAAAGATATTCACTAACCTTCAATCTTCTACTCACTTTGAATTGGAGCTGAAAACCGTCTTTTTCAAAGCTCCACTGATATCTGACTATTCAGATCCTAGCCAGAGTTATTACTCATCCAACTAAGTGCTCTGCCGTACAGTAGAGATTGCTCTCCTCTGTGCCAGCCTTCTACTTCAGGGAGGATGGACAATGTCCCAGTTTTCCTTAGTCATATATTTGTCATAGATGAGTTCATCTAAATCTTAGCATTGGTTCTGCAGATTGAAAGGACCTCTGGGGTCATCCAGTTCAATACCTTCATTTTATAGGTGAGGAAATTGAGGCCCAGAGAGATGAAATAATAACTCACCCAAGGTTATATATGGAGTAAGAAGAACCACCAGGATTCAAACCTAGGTCCTCTGGCCACAAATCCAGCACTGCTTCAACTACAACCCACTGCCTTCCTAGAGTCTGCTTATATTTTCATTGTTCATTACTTGTTGGAGCCAATTTAGTCTGTCTGTGGCTCATATATTACTTCTCTTCCTGTTCTAAACTTGTCGTTTCAAGGTCACCTTCTACCTTTTACAATTATCACCCTCCCCCAAACTCCTGCACTTGAAGATTTAGTTAGCATGTGGATTTTTCCTCCTTTCCATGTCTTTATGAATTTATAAGCTCCAATCATATCCCCTTCAGCCTCATCATTCGATTAAAAATGCCTATATATTATTAGTCTGACCCAATAAGACTCCCTCCTAATACCCAGTTCCCTTTCCCGTTTCCCCAGTGCCTTAGTTACTGTATTTCTGTTTCTTCAGTTCTTCTCCAGGTCTATTCTATTTATCTTGAGACCTGATGATAAGAACTACCAATAATGTTCCAAGTATGGATGCACAGGAAATCTGCTTAAGGACATGGTAATGCTTCTTCTTTTGTTTCCATTCTATTTCTTGTTCTTGTTCTTGTTCTTTTTTTTTTTGCTTTTTTTAGCCAAGGCAGTTTATTAGTCTGATTTTAGGTGAAAATCTACAATGATTCCCTTCTAGGTAATAATTAAGAACTTAACACCCTTTATTCTATAAGAAGAATTTAGATTCCTTTTCTTAAATCCTTTGCCTTGTATTTTGTCCACAATTAAACTCATCTGTTACCTTTATCACAAAATCTTCCTGCAGATTTTTCCCATAAATGTAGTTTATTACCCCAAATAATTTTGTCATCCATAAATATGGATGTTTCATTATGCCTTTCCTCTTCCTAATTATTAGATAAATACTTGTTGTATGTGTTCAAAATATTTGTTTCAGTGCTGGTAACTGTGTTAAATCACATTGCACTACTTTCTCCATTGAGAAATGTCCATTTGTCCCTACATTTGTATCTTGTCTCTTTATACATGAAACATTATTCCACAACTTTAGTGACTCAACATATTTTCTTGCTTGATCTCCTCCCATTCTCCCTTCGCCTCTCTTGTCCCATCTCTCCTTCCTTCTCTTTTTCTCTCTCCCTTCATCCCTGCCTTTCTTCTCCCTCTTTCCCTTCCCCTCACTCTTTGTCTCTCTATCTCTTTTTCTCCTTAGTTGTGAAACTTATTTAGAGTATGAGACTTGGAAGCCTCATCATAGACCATTTCATTCATATTGTACCATTTCAGAATATCTTTTACCACATTTTAAGCGAATGACATCAGGTCTTTATTTGATGACTACTAGTGAAGAGAAACTCATCACATTGCAAGGCAGTCCATTCTACTTCTGGATGGTTAATCACTGTTATTTTTGTTATTGATTTTGAGATTTAGTCTTACTTTCTCTTCCAAGTTGAATGCAGTATGGTGACTACTTATGGGCGCACCCTAGTGCTAATTGGAACAGAAGCTTTGACCTGTTCTGTTTCCTACCTGGGCTGGTTCACTCCTCCTGAGGCAGCCTGGTGGTCTTTAGATTTTCAGAGGCTTACCAGATTGGTGCCACCCTTAACCCTCTTGCTACTCAGTACTCATGAATCAAAAGATCTGCCTGCCTCATCCTTCCCAGTAGCAGGGATTACAGGTGTAGGCTACCACACTAGGCTGTTGTTTCTTCATCTCTTCAATCCTACTTCTTCCTCCTCTGCTTCTCCACCTCTTCCTTCTTTCATATTTAATTGTTATGAATTTTTTCCTTCTATCAAACACATATCTGCCACTCTCAGAATTCTATTCATTTCTGAGTTCTGCCCTGTGGGTCTAAGCTGAACAGAAGCAAAATTGTAAAGGTCACCTTGTCTAAGCTCCCAACTAATGCAGCAATTCCCACTACAGCATCCCTGGCAGTATCAGTCAGTCTCTGACTTCTAGTGACAGGTAACTCATTACCTTCCAAAGTAGCCCTTCTATTGTTGGAGCAGTTCTAGTTGTTGGAAAGAAATATGTTTGACTGTCACTTCCAATCTGTAGTGCTCTAGTCTTAAGGCAACGTAAGAACATGTGTCCATGAATGCATGCAGACACACACACACATACACAACCTTATCTCTCCTTTACATTATAACTCTTAGGGTATGTAAAGAGATATTTCATTAGCCGAATTCATATTTATTTGACATTTAAATGTGGAAAATAAAATAAAATTAATTTATATGTAGAGTTTCCATTTTGAGTCCTATAACCTTGTAAAGTAAGGAATTCTGGAATTATTTTGCCTATTTTGCATTTTAGAAAATGGAGTCACATAGAGCCTAAACGAATGGGCTAATGGACTTATCTGTGGTCAAAAAGCTGGTTAAAGCAAATACCAGAGGTAGGATTTGGACCTGGGTATCTTCTGACTCCCAGTCCAATAATCTAATCGATAAGCTTTTGTCAAGTGCTCATTGGGTGCTAAAAACTCAAGTAGTCTCTGGAAATACAAAGATAAAAAACAGCCCCTGACCTCAAGGAGCTTTCATACTATCTATAGAAATGACTCCCAGAGTTGTAAAGTAAATAGAAATAATGTTATATAATTACTATGGAGGATCTGGAAGACCCTCATTAAGATGTAATGTTTGAGTGGAACTTAGAGGGGCACTAGGATTCTAAGAGGTGGAGGAGAGGAAGGAGTGCATACCAAGCATAGGTCAGCCTGTGCAAAGTCATGGAGGTGGGAGATGGAAAACTGCCTGTGAGGAACAGCACAAAGGCAAGTTTGGCTGCAATGTAGAGTTTGTGAAGGTCAATCATGTGTGCTAAGCTTGGAAACGTCAGCTGGAGCCAGGTTTTTAAGGGCTGTAAATGATAAACAGAAGAGTTTCCCAGTATACACCAAGACATGCTGCCTCTCAACTGGATTAGTCAGCTATGATTTTCCTTTGAAGGAACTGTATTGTCTTTCCTACAGTCAATGTTTGCTTAATCACCACGTATTCCAAATTAATGGGATTTGTGGTATTAGCAGAAGAGACAAAAAACAAACGTGTTCTCTGAGCTCCTTTCTAGCTCTAGTATTCTTTGATTCCATTAAACACAACCATCTACAAAGAAATCAAGGGAATAACTCAGGAATAGGGAAGACTGGACAGAGGGGAACTTGAGGTCATAGTCTTCCTAAGAACTGAGCTGGAATCCATTCTTTTCTTTAAAGAAGGAAGCAAGATGTAGGAATGCCTGAAGCTACTTATTTTTAGTGAGCCATGTGTATTCTCATCAAAGATTGTGATCTATGCTAATTATCTTAGGGTGATCTTCATTAATTTTCCTCAGAGTTCAAGAGTATAATTTTAGAGTACTGACCAATTAACCAAAGGTTATATATGGCCCCATTAATTAACATTTCCATATTCCCAAAGATTTGAAGCAAGTATCTCCTAGTAAATGGAAGAAAGGAATAATTTTCCCCATGCTTCTCTCAAGGGATGAATGTTTCATTGCATAACCTGATGTGAGGTTTAGTTTTGGATTTTTCCATTTATGAGATCTCTTTTCATGTCTGCACATTTAATTTGGTTATCAGAATCAAAAGCACTTATTAAGGAGTGGTTGACTTGTCGCGTGTGTGCTGAGCAAATGTTTCCAGTGTCCTGCACATAATAGACTCTTAGGAACTATTTATTAAACTGAACACCAAAGGTGGTACAGGAGATGTCTTTGAATTGAGCACCTGTAGTACAGGTGGGATAGTGTCACAAGTATCCACTAGGGGGTATTTGAGAACTAGATAGGAGTTGTTTAGCCAAAAGAAGAGTTGGGGGTGGGGAGAGATGGAAAGGCAATATAACACTTGTCTCCAAATATATGAAGGGCTTGGCTTTCCCAAAGACCATGTAGACCATGTATCATTTAGAATAGAGATTAGAGATGTTCTGCTTGTACCTAGAGGGCAGAACTAGAAGCTAAGTTATAGAAACTGCAGAGGCAGATTTATGCTCAACATAAAGAAAAACTGCTTAAGTAACAGAGCTGTCCAAAGTGGAATGGGTTGCCTCCAGAAGTCATTAATGGGTGGCTCTTATTGGAGGCCTTTCAATAAAGGCTGGATGACCAAGACTTGTCAAGAATATTGTGGAGAGGATAACCAATCAGGCATGGTGGGTTGGATTAGGTGTTCTCTACAGGCCATTCCAACCTGTGATTCTAGTTACATGCTCCTTCTGAGAGTGAAGAACGTTTAAAGGAATGTGCTGAGGGAAGGTTGTGGTGCTAAGATGGTAGGCAGTACAGGACTGAAATCCAGAAGGTAAAAAGGGGTCACCCCCAGCAGGTGAGAGCCAGACAGAAGCAGGGTGGTTGAGGTGTCTCTTTCTGAGGTCAAGAACATTTGAGAATGACTCAGGAAGTTCAAGACCTGTTAGAAGTCCTGAGGGGAGGGGAAAGAGTGTACCTCAAGCTGGATTTGTATGATACAGAGCTATAGTCACATCTGAAGGACAAAAGGACAAATGGAAAATTGTATGACAATCTCATTTTGGAGATGACAGGAATGGCCAAGGATTTTTAACGTTTTTTTTTCTTTTCCAACAAAAAGCCACAGTGTTATTAATTGATAAAGGCAGTACAAATTCAAATCGGGTTGCATTTAAGCTCCAAAATACTGCGAAAACATCATCATTTCCGGATAGTTACATCATTACTTCCATAACAGGATTTATGGTATCATTACTGTTGTTCTTCAGGTCTCAGACAGCCTTTACTCTGGATACATTTGATTGGTATGAGACCAGTTCTATGTCCTTGACTTCTATGTTTGTTTCATCATTCTCTTCCTCCTTACTTTCTTCTTGGACACTGGGAGTTTATACGTATTCTTTTGCATTTGGAAATTCTTCCTTCTGAACTTGAAATTTTCAGTGGCAGTTAGCTGCACCTCCTGAGAGAGAAACTATGGTTTGGCTTCCCCAAAGACCACGTAGGGATCTGAAGCTGGCGCCTGCAGACATCTGGCTTTTTGATGACAAAGAGGAAGTTCTTAGGTTTCCAGATGGTAACTTGTAAGTCCTGTTTGGTGTCTGAGGTTCAGCTTGGAAATAGCCTTTTGTGTTTTCTTTGAGTCCCTGCTTTGCTTTACTCACCAGCTACTTAGAAAATCTCAGCTGCTGCCACGAGTTTTTCTCAGCAGAGTCTTGTTCCTCAATGTCTGAATTTTTTTTTTCTTTTTGGAGGGCAATTGGGGTTAAGTAACTTGCCCAAGGTCACACAGCTAGGTTTTTGTTTGTGTGTGCGTTAAGTGTCTGAGGCTGGATCTGAACTCAGGTCCTTCTGACTCCAGGGCTGGCACTCTACTCACTGCGCCACCTAGCCACCCCGTTGTTCCTCAGTGTCAAGTACTGATTTGTCACTGTCAGATTTTGTTTGGGATCCTGTTTCAGCCTGGGTTTGGGACAATTCTGGCCCTATGGCTGGGACAGATGGTTTTTGTCATTTCCCTGGACGTTTAATGAGGAGAAACAAAAATCAAAAATGGTTGGAAGAACAGACCTGGATGGTAGCCAGGGTTTTAACTAGCTCTTTTACCCAGGGAGTTGAGTGTGGAACCTTACCCATGGGTTCAATACTCTACAGAGTGAGTAGAAGCAGGGAAAGAATTCTGAGGGCTTCCAGGATTCTAAGAGCTGTTTGGATTTTTATCAACAAACAGGCATTTATTAAGTACTTACCATGTGCCAGTCAGTATGCTAAGGGCTACCTTTAAACTATGCCACCTGATCTTGGGAATTCTCATTTTTCTTCACTAGCACTCAGGTCCTGTACCTGAGATCTTAATTTGGAGGGCTTTTATCTTCTCTTCCCTAGTTCTGTACCTATCATACCATTTGTTAGCCAACTCCAAGTGATACCTTCTGTACTCTGGCCTCGCCCTTTAGAATAGTAGCCCCTTAAGGGCAAAAATTATTTCAATTTTGTCTTTGTGTCCCATTGCCAAGCACAGAGCAGGCATTGAATAAATGCTTGTTAATTGATTGAAGGATGCTGGCCAATAGCAGGTAGCAACAGTGATAGCATCTACTGCATATGCCTTTATTACTGTTGGCACTGCTGTCTCTGGTTGGCATTTTCCTGGAAGTAGCCAGAGTAGTTTGGGTTGATGTTAGAGAGAAAGTCATCCTCCCTGCCTTTCTCTGACACATCCCCTAATTTACCTGCTTGTGGCCATCTGGATCAAAGTTTGCAGTGTTAGGGACATTAGATATCTGTGGGAGTCACACAGTTCTTTACCACAGGGACTCAGAATTCCTTGGAGTATTGTTGCTGTCATTTAAGTCATGTCCAACTCTTTGTGACCTCATTTGGGTTTTGTTTTTTGTTTTTTGTTTTTTTTTTTTTTGGCAAAGCTATTGGAGTAGTTAGCTGTTTCCTTCTCCAGCTCATTTCATAGATAAGGAACTGACACAAACAGGGTTAAGTGACTTGCCTAGGGTCATACAACTAGTGTCTGAGGTGAGATATGAACTTATAAAGAGGATTCTTCCTGACTCCAAGCCTAGTGCTCTATCCATTGTGCCACCTAACTTTCTCTTCTTGAAGGGTAGTACCACTATTGCATTTTGCCAGAATTGGCTAAAGGTGTACCCAGGTGAACTGGGGCCCTGGCATGGGACTAGGAAAGGATCTTCCCTACAGGGCTGGACAGAAAGGTTTTAAGATTAGATATCTCACAGATGGCTCTGGTTCAAACTCATTCTTTCCCTGCCTCAAACTCATCCATCTTCCTAAACCCCCAGTTTCTGTCAGGGGCACCACTATCCTTCCCAGGCACTTAGATTCACAATCTGGTTATCATCCTGTGCTCCTCGCTGTTACTCTACAAATCCAACTGGTGGCCAGATTTTTTCATGTCTACCTTCCTTCCTTTCTTCTCATGCGGCATCACCCTCGCTCAGATATTCATCACCGCTTGCCTCAATTTACTACAACAGCCTCCCATTTGATCTTCCTGCCTCAGATCTCTCTCTCTCTCTCTCTCTCTCTCTCTCTCTCTCTCTCTCTCTCTCTCTCTCTCTCCCCCTCTCCTTCTGTCTCTCTCTCTCTCCTTCTGTCTCTCTCTCTCTCCTTCTGTCTCTCTCTCTCCTTCTGTCTCTCTCTCTCTCTCCTTCTGTCTCTCTCTCTCTCTCCTTCTGTCTCTCTCTCTCTCTCCTTCTGTCTCTCTCTCTCTCTCCTTCTGTCTCTCTCTCTCTCCTTCTGTCTTTTCCCATTCATTTTCAGTTGTGTCTGACTCTTTATGATTGTACTTTGGATTTTCTTTAGTGGTTCTACAGTAGTTTGCCATTTCCTTCTCTAGCTCATTTTACAGATGAGGAAACTTGAGGCAAACAGGGGTTAAGCGACCTGCCCGGGGTCACCCAGCTAGTCAGTGTCTGAGGCCAGATTTGAACCCAGGAAGATGAGTCTTCTTGCCTCAGGGGCTGCTCTGGTGCCACCCAGCTGTCCCTGTACTTCCATACATCTCCCACAAAGCTGCCAAAGTAATTTTCCTAAAGTGCACAGATGACAATGTCACTGCCCTACCCAAGCTCCATTGTGCCTCCTTAATGTCTAATGGAACAAATTATAAACACCTCTCTTTATCTTCAGAGTTCCCTGTCTTAGACTCTTCTTGATCCTCCCAGATTAGTGCATCTCCTACTCCCCCTAGGTACCCATGTTTCTACAATGTAAATATCTACACATGTTCATGACATTTTCCTTGTTACAATGTCAGCTCCTTAAAGACAGGGCCTGTTTCAGTTTTGTCTTTCTGTTCCCAGCACTTAATACAATGCCTGACACATAATAAATGCTTGTGGATTGATTGATTCAGACCAGGAAAGACCAAGTTAGGCATGCCAGAAGCTAGACAGAAGAGTCGGGATCAGAATATTTGTCCAGATGAGCAGGAGCTGAGGTAAAAAAAAAAATCCGAGTGGAAGGCTGGACCAGGGATGGTTCAGGTATGAACAGATTAGTGAACATCATCAGCACTTCTATTCTGGTACAGGCAGCCCCAAGAGGGGTTGTGAATTGGAAACCAATTGGTTTCATGTTATAAGATGGGCAGGTCTGCAAGCTGTGGCCACCACTGGGAAATCTAAAGAAGTTAAGTGAGGCTAGCATGAGTTGAGCTGAGGCCAGAGACAAGAAGGGCGTTTGTCCACAGAGGCACAGATTGAAATGATGCAGATGTATTGGTAAGAAACACCTTTCAAAGGAGTGGTTTTGGATTTCTCTGGATTTCTCCTCCCCATGGTAGTTTGTCCCTTTCTTAAAGAGTCCTTGTATGTTAGGGAGTGGCAAGAAAGGCCTGGGTTTTCTGGGGCTTCATCTCTAGCCCAGGAGTCATCCAAATCTGTCTGATAAAATAATATGATGTCCTTAGATTTGTTGGAAGGTTCTACTGGGTCCATGACCCTGGGGTCAAGGAAAGTTCAAATCCTGTCTCTGATTCAGAGTAGCTGGGGAACCCTAGGCAAATCATATAACCTCTTAGTGCTGTAAGCAAAATTTTACTACAAGAAGTTGTCCATCCTAATCCTCTTCCCAGTGGAGTTGGACCAGGCCCTCTCACATACCCCTACCTGCCTCCTTGACAGAAAAATGTGGGGCTTAAACTACTTAGATGAGTAGGACATTAGTAGCTCAAACATTCCTGTAGTTTGGTGGAACATTGAACCTTACCATCTGCCCTTCCACTGTGCTTATCAGCTCACCAGACCTTATCATCTGCCCATTGTATGCCATCACTTACCAGGGACCCTGGTCAGGATCCCTGCAGTGAGTTCTTTGTCCGGGGCCTTGGCACAATCATATCCTAGAAAAGCCTGGGAAATTCAAGTCAAAAAGTACATTAAAATGCTTACGACATGCAAGGCACTGTACTAGGTACTGCAAACACAAAAAATGAAAAACAGCCTTTCCTCTCCCACACACTTCCCCAAAACAAAAACTTCATTCTTTAAGGACCCTACATTGTACTGGGGGCTGAAACATATTGAGGGATCAATACAAAGTTATTTTAGGAAGAATAAGCACTAGTTGCTGGTGGGATGAAAATTAGCAAAGGCTTTATATGAGAGGTGGCAATTGAGCCTAGCCTTGAAGGAACCTAGAAGGAGAGGTGAAGAGATGGAACATTCCAGGCATGAAGGATGGCCATGGAGTCATGGAGACAGATGATGCAATGTTGGGTTCTGAGAACAGCTAGTAGTCAAATTTGGTTGGAAAATAGAGTATATGGGGGGGGGGGAATGTGAAGATGGATTCACTTCTATTCAGCAAGTATTTATTAAGTACCTACTGTATGCCAGTTGGAAAAATCCAACAGGATAGCACTGACCTGGTCATAGTTGCAGAGATGCTCTGAACTAGGTCAAGGAGCAAGGTCCAGTGGTTAGAAACC
Organism: Gymnobelideus leadbeateri; assembly: GCA_011680675.1. Classification (NCBI taxonomy): domain Eukaryota; kingdom Metazoa; phylum Chordata; class Mammalia; order Diprotodontia; family Petauridae; genus Gymnobelideus; species Gymnobelideus leadbeateri. The sequence continues at coordinate 253,874 of WOXC01004457.1, read as the reverse complement.
ATTTCATGAATGTCAAGTAGTCCAAGGATCATGAAATCTGGGCATCTAAAACCCAGATTTACTACCTTTAAGACATGAAACTTTGCAGGCTACCCAAGGAGATCAACAAATACCGCAGGAACCCTGAAGTGCTAGGAAACCAGAAGAGGATTTCAATTAAAAGCACCTTGCCGATCAGGTACATGCTTAATGCTATAATTACCCAGTGGTGACAGCTCCATGAAGCAGAGGCAAGCGGGAAGTACTGACCAAGCAATTTTAAAAAGGTTGGTCTAATGCTCTTCATTTTTCACCGGAGCCCAAATTGAGTTTACGCTTTCAGGGAATAATGAAAAAGATAGAGAGTTGAACATGACAATCTAATTCCCAGGTCCCCAGATTGAGAAAGTAATGTTTCCTCTGAAACCAGAGTGGTCCCAAAGAGATGAGCTCTTTGCAGAAGCTAGCGGGGCTTACCTTCTTTTGAGAGAAGCCATATAAACAAACATGCCATCTCTGTCTTCTTTCTAGTCAAGAGGAAAAGTAGTCTCTTTGAGTTTTGAGTAAAGAGGGCATCAAAGGCCAACAGAAGGACATGAGCCAAGGGATGTGGACAGTAACATTAGCTCCTCTCCTGGTTTCTGACTCTCTAGAGTTTTACACTATCACTCGGCTGTCTTCTTACATTGGAAATTCCCTCTACTCTTGTGGCCTTCTCACCCTGGAGGCTCTTTCCACCCCATGGCTCCCTTGTCCCATCAGTGAGTTCCTCCCAGAACCTTCATTCTGAGGAAGGTCAAAGGTTTGCCATCCTTTATCACCTCCTAGCTCTGAGTATGACTCTCCAGACTATGTCTTCATGTGGATACCTGCCCTATCCCCTGACCCACTTTTCAGCTTTTTAAAACTGTTTTCCTACTAAAATGTAAACTCCTTTAGAGGAAGGACTCTTTTTTTGCGTGTATTTATATCTCCTGCATGCAGCAAAATACCTAGTTCATAGTAATCATTAATACATATTAGTTATTAAATTAATCTTCGTAATACAAAGATCTGATCTGTTACTTTCCTGCTCAAAAGCTTTTACTGGCTCCCAGCTGCCTTCTGGATAAAATGCAAACTTTGTAGCCTGGTATTTATGGCCCTCCACAGTCTAATTCCAGCCTTTTTTCACAGTATCCTCTTTCTAATACTGTACACTGTTGTCCTGTCAAACTGTTACTAGCCATTGTACTGCCTATGTGCCTTCATGTGGGCCATCCCCCTTTCTTGAAATACATTCCTATACATTTCTTCCCATGGAAATCCTTTTCTCCCTTTAAGGTCCAGTTTAGATACTGATTCTTCCAGAAAGCTTTCCTTTTCCTCTACCTATTCCCACCCCTATAACTTAGGCTGGACAATCTCTCCCTTTAAAAATTTTCTGGATCCTCTAGGACCAAGAAGAAAAAAAAATACTAATCCCCCTTCCATATGACATATTTTCAGATAACTATCCCATGCATCCCCAAGCCTTCTCTCCTCCAACCTAAATATCCCTAGTTCCTTCAACCAGTCCTCATATGACACAAATAGGAGGTTCTTCACAATCCTAAATGCCTTCCAACTTCTCGGAGTCCTTCGTAAAATAAGCCCTGCATCAACCATAGAATCCTAACCAGAGTAGAAGGCAGGTGGCCCATCACCTCCCTATTCCTGCAGGCTCTTGCCTTTTAATACAGCCCAATATTGCGTTAGTTTTCTCTAGAAGCTTTGGAGGATCAGTAAATGTGAATAAATGCAAAAACTGCATTCCAGATGGGGATGCCAGGAGGAACAAAGGTACCTGAGGCCTTTGAGGAGAAGGAATTGTTGATGGAACAATCCAATGTCCTTCCACTGCCCTAACTGATCAGGGTTGCCAATGGCTCTCATATTTCCAATACCCATTTGCATTTTCCATTCTGATGCTTTTAGATCATGAGATAAACTTGTCTATAGGCTTGTTCGTGTTGATCCCCACACTTTTCTCGGACTTATTTTTTGCCTTTCTTTGTATCCCTAACCCTTTGCTATGTGCCAAGCTCCATGCTAGCATTTATTGACTCACCAACTTACTGACTGTCAGAAGGATCAGAAAAAAGATTCCTGGAAAGTTTGTGTAGGACAGAGGATGCGTCAAGTCAAGAAGCATTTATTAATTTATGGTGTAATTTAGTCCATTCTTCAGAACCATAATTTCTAGTTCTGGAGTGATTGGGCTAGATCTCATTGCTTCAGGCTAGCCATCCCCTGGAAATGTTGTGTATAACCTAAGAAGAAGCCTGGTGTAGGAGAACAGTTCCCATTTACAAGGACATTTTATGGTTATACACCACCCTACTTGTGTTTGTTCTATTTTCTCTAGAGCTTTAAAGGCTCCATTCTTTGAAGGCTTTTAGAGATGTGGTCAGTCTTTGTAGCCAATGAAATCCCCCTTCTTATTGAAGCAGAGAACTCCTTCCCACTTCTAAAAGGGATTCTCAGATTTAAAAATGTCTTTGTATTTTATTAGCACATAAATACCTGGTTACAGCTGTTATTTGGCACTTGCTTTCTGTGATTGTGTGTGTGTGTGTGTGTGTGTGTGTGTGTGTGTGTGTGTGTGTGTGTGTGTGTGATTCCACTCTGCCCCCAGTACATTTTATCTCACTTGACCCTTAACTCTACAAATAACATAGTACAAGATTTACCCCATTTTACAGATGAAGAGACTGTGACCCAAGGATGTTAAGTGAATGCCACGGACCTTGTTCCAAGAAGAAATTACCTGATGAACTGTTTCCAACTAATTGTTAGTAAATTGAGAGGCTAATTCTAGGCACTGCTTTTTATTCATAGTATAGCCTCAAATTATACTTTTTTTCACTGGGTTCCACTTTCCTCACTAGTTACAGTGAGCCAGAGTGTTCGAGGGACTAGCAAAATGCTGGATGGTAGCCAAGGACTTTGTTGTCCTCAAACCTGTGAATGGCTTATAGTGTTATTTAGTGTCGATTTATTGTGTTCATTACATTGACAAATGAGGAAAGTGCTTTTTTCCCCTCTCAAATAAATCATTGGCCATTTCACTTTTTATTTTAGAAGCTGCTGGCCTGAACTTGTTAAATATAAACACACCTCAATCAATACATAATAGCTCATATTTATATATTGCTCTAAGGGTTACAGAGTGCTTTCCTCAGAACTCTTGAAGGTAAGTAATGTAAACATAGTTATACTCGTTTTAAAGATAAGTGAAACTGAAGCTCAGAGAGCTTAGCTGATAGCAAATTTTGTATCTAGTATTTTACTTTTGACAAGTACTTTACCCATGTTCTTTATTTTGAGCCTCAAAAATAGCCTCATGATGTTGGTGTGGGGGATATTGTCATTCCCACTTCACAGATGAGGAGACTGAGGCTCAGAAGTGAGTGACTTGCCTAGTCACGGACAGTGAGTGTGAGACAACTGCCATGAGGTCTGTTTCTTCTAAAACAAATGCTTTGGGGGATAGAGGACTGGGTGCAGATCCCACCTTTTACACTTAGCGTCTGTGTGATCCAGCGGAAACTACCTAATCTCTCTGAGCCTTAGTTCTCTCGTTTGTAAGATGGGACATTAATACCTATATCACAGGATTCTAGTGGAGCTCAGATAAGACCATGTGTGTAAAGCACTTTGTAACTTTTAAATCCTACACACATGTCCCTCCTTATGATTATTACGCTGTGTAGCAGTTCACCAAACAGTACAGTTTGGAAGCTTCTCATTACTGTCGGCAGCATTGCTTTAACTGTCATGTCCATCTGCCCCTGCCTCATATTAACAGTGCCTCTTTTCCTTGCCTCCGCTGCCCATCTACAGTGCATCAGTTCAGGTACCCCCATCACCGCTTTTAACAATGGCTGACTTTCCTCTAAGGATAGAGTAGGAAATGGACCTATGATTTCTCGGAGAGAGATCCTGGTTGGTATTTCCCTCTTACCATTTGAAGGTCTGCCACTTTTCCAGTGCCTCGTCCTACAAAGTTCCCCAGAGCAGAGAAGTTGAAAGATTTGCCCAGAGTTTCATTACGAGTTAAAGGTAAGACTTATAAAGGGACTTCCTGGCTGGCTCTAAGACCAACTCTCTACCCACTATGCCATGCTTCCTCTCAATTTTGGATCAAATTTTATAGTATTACCACCCCCATTTCACAGATGGGGATGCTGAGGCCAACAGAGATGAAGCAGCTTGCACAGGATCATAGACCTAGTAAATGACAGTCAGGATTTGAACCCAGCTGACCTGACTCTAGGGACTAGGCTTCCCCTGGTCTTACACAGCTGCAAAAATAATTCCTAATAGAGGTAGATGTACCCTTTATGAGACAGATTAAGGGGACAGGTTCCGCATATTTCACTGAATACCAGAGGATGGGGGGAATCGGTCGTGGGAGATGGGGAGAGGCCGACATTCTTAGACAAGTTATTCCTGTAGGAAGCCTTGCCCTTGACTGGTAGGGGAGCATCTTGTTTGAAATAAATGAGTTTTGATGGGTGGGTATTTTTGGAAACTAGAAAATGGAAGTTGGTTTTGCAGCCAAATTTGTCCTTTTTGTATCTGGCAAATACTGATGCCTTTGCTGCCTTTTGTGTTTCCGATAGAGCTGAAATGAGGCAAGGCTGGCTTGGGTTTGTTTACTTTCTTGTTTGCTCAGTGGCTGCTAACAGGAATTTAGTTGAGCTTCAGCACAAGAGATGGCTTACTGTAACCCAGTAGGGACAAGAGAGGGAGCCCAAGAGCCCGCCTCATCTACCTTGCCATGGTCCTATTTCTTCATGACATTGGTGTTAAAAGCAGAGGCTCTGAGAGCTGGTCTTCTAGTCTGGGCTCCTTCTTTCCTTGCATTTTATAGACTAAGAAACAAAGACCCACGGAGTTTGTAACTTGCAGAAGCAATGCTGGTAGAACCTAAATTTGTACCCGACTCCAGTCAGTGCCCTTACCATGCATCTCTCTAGTACGTTTAACAAGGTCCACTTAGTGCTGTCTGTGTTTTCATCTTATGTCTCTGCGTTAGAGTACCAAATGTAAAAGGGCAGGTACCTTGACTTGTCCAGCCTCTGCATCTCCCCAAAGCCTGATAGGTGGTTAACAGATGCTATTTGTGTAACAGTTACTGCGTAATCGGAACTTTTCATCTGCTAATGAAGGCAGATGGTGACAATGGCCCCCCTCAAATAATAAACTGACATGGACAGAACAGTCCTGAGGGCTTGTGGTGTAGACTTCATGGAAGAAGCATTATTTGCTAAGGGACTTGAAATCGAAGTTCTTATTTCCCAGTCTTACATCTTACCCTCTTGACATTTTCAAGATATCCTTTTTTTTTTTTTTGTCAGGGTAAACTGAAACAAAAAAGAAATGATTTGGCCAGAATTGTGCAGCTCATTGAGGGAAGCTGGCATCATAGTCTCAAGACCCCACTTCCTAGCTCAGACCTGATCCTTCTAGATCGCACTGGTGATGACACTGCTTTGGGAAGATTTATTTTTCTTTCTTTTATTTTTTTTGGAGATTAATTCAATTGAGCAGGGAAAGAAATCTTTGCAGCTGGTGGTTTTGTGAAGGACAAAGCAGGTATTTATTCTTAGAGCTGAAAGAAGTAATTGAAAATAAAGCTTTCTTAGAAGTGTTTACAGCAGAAAGTGGGCACCAAAACAACCATTCTACCCTGAATACAAAGGAGAGGCTCTGCAAACTTTTTGTTTAGAAAGTTTAAAACGAAGTAAATGGCAAAGTTCTCAGAAGCACATGACTCGTGCCCATTCACCAAGACCAGAAAACAAAGACAGGGGGCCAGGGAGCCAAGATGGCAGAGTAGAAGCACAAACTTGGTTCCAATACATGTAAAAAATGACTCTAAATAAACTTTAGAGCTACAGCACCCACAAAGTGACAGAAACAAATCTCCTGCTAAAGGCAGCCCAGCAGCCTGACAGGAAGGGTCTATCACAATTAGCTGGGAGCAAAGCTCAGTTGCACTTGAGCCATGTGGTTCCAGCACCAGGATGGCCCCGGCCACTGGTGGCCAGAGCAAACTTTAGGAGAGTGAATCACCTTGAGCTGTGGTGGTTTCTAGACTTCTCAAACCATAAACACCAAAGACAAAACAAAAGATCAGTGTGGAACTCTGTTGGAATGGGGAGGAGGGAGGGAAGAGCACTGCCCCAGGGGTGAGAAGCATCAGAGATGCCGCAGCTCTGCAGCCTCACCATATGGCTGCCTCAGGAGCTCCTAGTCTACAGATGTAGGGGGACCAAGCAACCATTCAGAGGGTAATCACTTTTGCTTTAACCTGCTTGGACTGGATTGCTGTCTTGGGTGGTGGTCCTAGGGTGTGTGGCAAGTGAGACAAAGGTTGTGGGGGGCTGTAGAGAGGGTGCCCAACTAATAGCTCTGGAAGTTGCAAAAGCCCCAGCAATTTGGGACAAAGCTCTCTCCATTCTGTAAGCAGAGTTCTACCATGGCAAAGAGACCAAAAGTCAAGTAATTGACTGGCAATATGAGCAAGCAACAGAAGCACAAATAGACCATAGAATTATTTTTGGGAGACAAAAAGGATCAAGGCATGGAGCAGGAGGAAGACATCAAAGTCATAACTCCTACATCAAAAGCCTCCAAGAAAAATATGAATTGGTTACAGGCCATGGAAGAGCTCAAGAAGGATTTTGAAAATCAAGTAAGAGAAGTAGAGGAAAAATTGGGAAGAGAAATGACAATGATGTAAGAAAATCATGAAAAGAGAGTCAACAGCCTGCTAAAAGGGACCTAAAAATACACTGAAGAAAATAACCTTAAAAAAATAGAATAACTCAAATGGCAAAAGAAGCCCAAAAAGCCAGTGAGAAGAAGAATGTCTTAAGCCAAATTTGCCAGAAGGAAAAGGAATTTCAAAAACTCACTGAAGAGAATAACTCATTCAAAATTAGATTGGAGCAATTGGAAGCTAATAACCTTCTGAGAAACCAAGATTCTATATAACAGATCCAAACAAATGAAAAAATAGAAGGCAATGTGAAATATCTCATTGGAAAAACTACTAAGCTGAAAAATAGATCCAAAAGAGAGAATTTTAAAATTATTGGACTACTTGAAAGCCATGATAAAAAAAAAAAGCCTAGACACCATCTTTCAAGAAATTATCAAGCAAGAATGCCCTGATATTCTAGAACCGGAGGGTAAAGTAGAAATTGAAAGAATTCACCAATCACCTCTTGAAAAAAAAAAAAAGATCTCTAAAAGAAAAATCCTAGGAATATTATAGCCAAATTTCAGAGTTCCCAGGTCAACGAGAAAATACTGCAAGTAGTCAGGAAGAAACAATTTGAGTGTTGTGGAAACACAATCAGGATAACACAAGACTTAGCAGCTTCTACATTAAGGGATTGAAGGAATATGATATTCTGGAGGTCAAAGGAGCTAGGACTAAAACCAAGAATCTGGTTTTAGTACTTTACTCATCTACCCAGCAAAACTGAGTATAATGCTTCAGGGGAAAATATGCTCATTCACTGAAATAGAGGATTTTCAAGCATTCTGAATGAAAAAACCAGAGCTGAACAGAAAATTTGACTTTCAAATACAAGAAGCAAGAGAAGCATGAGAAGGTAAACAATAAAAAGAATTCATAAGGAACTTATTAAAGCTGAACTATTTACATTCCTACGCGGAAAAACGATAACTGTAACTCATAAGACTTTTCTCAGTATGAGGATAGTTGAAGAGAATATATGTGTATACATATATGTATACATATATGTATGTATATATGTGCATATATATGTGGGTGTATGTGTATTTGTGATTGTGGGCATATGTATGTTCATGTAGAGGGCACAGGATGAGTTGAGTATGAAGGCATAATATCTAAAATATAAAATTAAGAGGCAAGAGAAGAATTTATTGGGAGAAGAAGAAAGGGAGTGATAGATTAGGGTAAATTATCTCATATAAAAGAGGCAAGAGAAAACTGTTACAATGGAGGGGAAGAACAGGAAGGTGAAAGGGAATGGGACAACCTGATTCTCATCGAATTTGGCTTAAGGAGGGAATAAAATATACACTCAATTGGGTATCTTACCCTACAGAAAAATAGTGGGGTAGGGGATAAGAGGGGGGAGGATAGAAGGGAGGGCAGATGGGGGAGAGGGTAGTTAGAAGCAAATGTTTTTTAAAAAGGACAGGGTCAAATGAGAAAATAAAATAAGTAGGGGGCAGGAGAGGATGGAGAGAAATATAGTCAGTCTTTCACAATATAATTACTATGGAAATGTACATGTACATTTCCATGCATATGTACAACATATATTGAATTATCTTCCCAGTGGGGGGCAGGTGAGGAGGGAAGAAGGAAAAAATCTAGAACTCAAAAGTTTTAAAAACAAATGTTTAAAAAATGTTTTTGTTTTGTTTTGTTTTGTTTTTTACATGCAACTGGGAAATGAGATATAAAGGCAGAGGGTATAGAAATCCATCTTGCCCTACTAAAAAGTTAAGAGGGTAATGGGGGAGGATATAAGAGAAAATAGATTGGGAGAAGGGGTATTCAGTAGGCTTGCTATTTTGGGGTGGGGTAGGGGATAGACCAGGGAGAAAAATTATAACTCAAAATCTTGTGGATATGAATGTTGAAAACTAAAAATAAATAAATAAATAAATTTAAAAACAAAAGACAGGTGGCCAAAGTAGAATAGGAAACCTCGAGAGAGAACTGACACGTTATGGCATTGTATTTATGAAAATTGAATTTTACCTGGAAGTTGACTATTCCCTTGTTTACTGCAAGCATAGGGCACTGGCTGAGAGTAGAGATAAGGTCTACAAGGGATGAGAACTCGGTAGCTGGTAACTTGAGACCCCAGAACTATGAGATGCACAGATTTAGACATCTCAACTCCAAATGTTCCAATGGACTATTTGTTTCCAACCTGTGGTAGAACCTTCTGAGCTTATATTGGTCTGATCAGCCACAATTAGGCATACTGTACCTTGACCCCCAACGTAGTATTGTTATTTTGGTCCTCTTCAAGAAAAGCAACAACCTGTCCTCCAGCTTATAGGCCAATGTGATACACAAGTTATGAGGCAAAGTCTACTTGTGTCCAAAGTCTAGGACAGTGGCCTTCAGGGGCTCTTATCACTCCATCTTTCCTAGTGCCTTATTATGTCTGACCCCATTCTTTATCTTTATTGTAACTTCTATTCCCTCCAGTCCTTAGACCTTTCCCAAGTCTACACTGGCTATAGTCTCCTCCCTTTTCTATGTGGGAAAATATTTTATCTTGGATCAGAGTGGGGTTTTGTTGTCATTCTTGTTAAATAGGTGCTAAATAATATTTAGCTACCAAATACAGTATACAGTATTTATTGAGGATACATTTATTTTAGTGAGCTCAAGTCTATTCAGTTAAACATTTAAAGGTATGGTGGGATCATAGAGCTGGCAGGTCCTTTATTGTCATACAGGACCCTCATCTCCCAGGTGAAGAAATTGAGGCCCAGAGAGTTTGTGACTTGCCCACAATTTGCTGGTAGTAAGTGGTAGAACTTGGATTTGTCCTTGGGTCCCTTGGCTATGAACTCTTTCCCTGGCACCATTCTTTAGATATAGAGTACTAGATGAGGTACTTGAAATGAGCTATGCAAAAATGAATTTTCAGTCATTCAGTCGGCAAGCATTTATTAAGCACTAATTATGTACTCAACATTACTCAGCCCTGGAGATACAAAGAAAGGCAAAAACAGCTCCTGCTTTCAAGTAGTTCACATTCTAATGGAGAGACAACAGATGCATAACGAGGTACATACACCATATATACAGAGCAAATGGGAGCTAATGTCAGAGGGGAGAGCCATTAGCAGCTTGGCAAGGGTACCAGAAAAATACCTCTTGAAGCAGGTAGGCTTTGAGCTGAGTATTGGAAGAAGTCAGGGAAACGAAATAGAGAGGAGAGACAGCATTCTAGGCATGGAGTACATGGAGCACAGCCAGTGTGAAGACTTGTGTAGCTGGTTCATGGAGGGCATGGGATGGGATAAAGTTTAAGAAGGCTGGAAACCTAGGAAGGAGCAGGTTATAAAGAGTTTAAAATGCCAAATAGAGTACTTTATATTTGATAACATAGAGGTAACAGGAACCACTGAAGTCTATTGAATAAAATGGGAAGATTGATACCTTTGTGGGGAAAAAAATCACTTTGGCACCTGAGAGGAGGATGGATTGGAATGAACAGAGACGTGAGGGAGGAAGATGAATTAGAAGGTTGTTGTAACAGCCTAGGCAGGAGGTGATGAGGGTTTGGACTAGGGTTTAGTTTGACTGTGAGTAGAGAGAAGGGAGACATCCATGAGAAATCTTATAAAATAAGATTGCACATATGTAGTTAGTGAAAATGAGAAGCCAAGGATGACACCAACTTGGGGAGCTGGGAGGATGGTAGGACCCCTGACAGTAAAGGGGAGCCTCAGAAGAACAGGGATTGGGAATGGAAGATAATAAATTCAGTTTTGAATATGTTGGGTTTGAGATGCCCAAAGGCAGGTGGCGATGGGAGAATTCTATGAATTAGACATAGCTATTCCTTTTTCTCATGGAACTTGACATTTAGGAGGTAGAAAGACACAAACAACTACACTTTAGAACATGATAGGACCTTGAGAGATATATATGCTATACAGAGTTCAAGGGAGGGAAGGTTATCTCTGACAAGTGGCATTGTGGGATGGACTCCATGGAAAAGGCAATGTGTGCTTAGGGACTTGAAGACTAAGTAGAATATCAACAACCAGAGATGAGGGATGGGGGAAAACTTCAGAGAAGTATGAATAGAGGTATTAAAAGAGGGGAAGCATGGGCTATGCAGTTCATGGTGGGGAGTATACATTGGCTAGATCTTGAGTATAGGATGGGAACAAGATTTGAGAGAGAGACAGAGAGACGGCAAGAACAAACCTGTTGAAAGAGATTGTGCAGGGTCCGTAATCCCAGACTGTGTTGTTTCTTGATTTGTTAAGCAACAGGGGAAGGAAGTGGGATGGATGCTGAAGGATTCTGAACAGAGTGAGGTGATCAGGGTTGTGTGTAAAGTAGTTATAGGGGAGAGGTGAGGAAAAAGAGAAAATAGACCAAAAGTGGAGCTTGCCATCAGCCTATTATAGTAGCAATAATTCATATCTATGTAGTACTTCAAGGTTTATACCCTACTTTCCTTCCAGACCCCTGTATAATAAAGCACTGGACCTAGAGATAGGGGAGACCTGGATTTGGGCTCTGTTCCCATCTATTCTGGGCTATGTGCCTGTGGGCAAGCCACTCAAGCCTCCATTTATTTCCTCATCTCTAAAGTGGTGCTAATATTTGTGGTAGTTATCTCACTGAGTTACCATGAGGATCAAACGAACTTTTGTACATAAAGCACTTGGCAGATCTTTAAAGTGCTATGTAAATATCGCTTTTCCCCATTTACAGACAAGCAAATTGAAACTCGGGTAAAGTGACTTGCTCAGAGTCACATATCTAATAACTATTGGAACAGGGACTTGACTTCCAGTCTTTTTACTCCTTTCCTTGTAACATATTGGTGGGGGCTCATGAGGGTCTGGACAAGGGTGGCTGCTGTGGGAATAGACATGATCCTTCCTGTGTTAATTCAATTCCGCAAGCATTTGTCATGCGCCTTCAATGCTCAAGAATGCCCATTGTGGGAGCAATAGACAGAAAACTCCAGTACAGTGCTCCAGCCGCTCACACTTCTACTGATGATATGTATAAAATGATAGTATTGACTTATCAATCAAAGCACACCTTTTGAGTTGCTTTTTTTTTCCCTCAAGGAAGTGGTTGCTTGTGTCAGACCAGCCACACTGTTAGGTCTAGACTACACAATAGCTTGGGTTTGTCTCATTCTCTTTCCTTTTTTAATGAGTTGAGCACCTGGCTCCCAGGCTGACTTTCCACTCTAATTTGTGCCCTCCTACTACAGAACTTCAGCAAACATTGATTCTTTAAAGGCCCTAATTTCTCAGTTTCTACAACTTAGTCCTCCAGTCCACCACAGCTGTACACATACTCTTGATCTTTCAGTCATACTTAAGGGTGTTAATTCCATGTTGTAAACTCTGAAAGTTCCTTATCTAATCATAGTCTTTTTGATTATTCCGTCTTTCCCTGTGCTTTCTGACATCTAAATTTGTTCTTCCTCCTCACCAGGACTTCTATTCCCTCCAAGCCTAAAGCCATCACTCTTGTATTTGCTATGCTCTTCTCTCTTCCATATCTTGATTTTGAGAACCAGAGTGAATTGGGTTTAAGGCATGGTCTTTAAGAAAGAAATCTAGCTGGTAAACCCCAAGATGATTAAATAGGTTTTCAGCCATCAAAATTTCCCCTCCCTTGGGCAGAACACCCTCAGGTAAGGGTATGATACCCCATGGGAGACGAGGAGAGGGGGAAGAGGACCTGAGTTACCCAATTGGAACTGGTTTTCTGGGTCCCCATTAGAGCAGCTCAGAGTACTCACAGGTTGTGTGATTTCACTTCATTCTTGAAGAGGCCCATGACATCAGGAAGATGATGCCATGCTTCCCAAGCATCACTTAATGGCTATTTTTGGGGTCCTGATGGCTCAGAGTAAATGTAAATAATATTTTTTCTCTTAGGCCAGCAACCCTGAGGTTCTTTCCCTCCCAGTTTGATTTTTTTGTTAAATGGACCATCCCTTGACTCACTTCTTAAATAGGTCTAATCACTGAATGGGCATTGCCTCACTCAAAATGAGAAATCTGGAAAGACCTTTTAAAAAAAGGCCTAGATCTTTTACTACATCCTGGGCCATCTCCTGTCATCCTAATCTATATCTGGCCACTGGACCCAGATGACTTTGAAGGAGAAAGTGAGGCTGGTGACTTTGCATAGCCCTCTCTCACTTAAATCCAATTCAATTGGATGTCATGGCATCATTTTCCTCATGTCATGGTCCTCTTTGAAAATGAAGACCAAGCCACACAACCACACAGCTTGGTGATTCAGTTTACCTCTGTCCTACTCTTTAATATTTAATTTCTGGACCACTTGTCCTAGAGTTTCATTCCTTATGTAACATATAATGTTATAATAATTATCTCATTTTAAACCTAGGAACAATACAGTGAACCTTAACATCTGGATAGTTCCTTCTTTTATAGTATGAGGGAGTTTGTTTTAGATAGGTAGGCACAAGAAAAGAACAAGACCTTTTTCTTGGAACTTCCCTCAGTCCTTGAGTATGTGGGTATAACTGGTGGTGCTAATCTGAGCTTTCTGCTCTAAGATGCCTGTAAGGCCAATTGCCCTTCCTCTATATCTCCATACTCTGTAGAATTTAGTCTTATAGTGTCTTTATCATTTTGTTGGTTGTTCCTTGGCTGTTATTTCTTTCCAACTCAGCTCTGGATGTCTCCATTCTTTATTCCCTTCTCAGACCCTCAGAATCTCTAAGTTATCTCATCCTTTTTATACTATATCCTCAGGTTGTGACCAAGTCTCTCAGATGGTAGGTTTGATTAATTCAAGGAGTTATAAAAGCCCCACTCACAGTCAGTTCTCATTGACTGATTCAGACAAAAAATATTCTTACTTAACAAAGGTAATTATTTTTTAAGTGACGTGGAATGGTCAATGGAGCTTTACCTTTATACTTAACAAACCCTAAGTAATCACCCCATGTCTTTCTTCTTTACTCTTATCTCTGTGCTATTAAGTAGAGTTGAAAAGAATCATGAAATCATGCTGATTTGGTTCATGACATTTTTTGCTATCTAATATCAACTGGGCCCTCCATTTATTTTGTTCCTCTTTAATCAAATTTACTACTGACTTCCCTCAAATAGTTCTTCCAAATGTTTTCATATCTCCTCAAGTCTCCCCCACTGCACTCCCTCTCACACTTTCAGTTGAAAACCTTGCCTCATACTTCAATAAAAAAGAAACTGAGGCATTCACCAGACCATTTCTCCTTTCTCTTCATCTCATTCCTCCTAGGAGACTCTCACCACTATTTCCTCCTTTATAGCCAACTCCTCTGTATGCACCTTGATCACATTCCCTCTTATCTCCAGCAAATTGCCTCCACTATTACCTTCTCTCTATTTTTTTTTATTCTCTCCCTGTATATTGGCTCTTTTCCTGTTGCCTACAAATACTCCCGTGTCTCTCCATTCCCTAAAACTCCCTCATTTGTTCCAACCATCCCTGCTAACTGTTGTCCTTTATCTCCCCTATCCTTTACAACTAAGCTCATTGAGAAAGCAGTCTGTGCCTGCTTATCTATTCCCTTTTTCCTTCACCTCCTTCTAAACTCTTTGAAATCTGGTTTCTAACCTCATTATTCAACTGAAACTACCCTCTTCAGAGTTAGCAATAATCTCATCCTTCTGTGCAGCATTCAGCACTGCTGATTACCTTCTTCTCCTGGATCCTCTCTCTTTTCTAGGTTTTCATGGCATTACCCTCTTCTGGTTCTCTTCCTATTACTGCTTCTGCTTAGTCTCTTCTTGGTTTTTCATCCATATCATGACCACTAACGGTGAATGTCCACCCAGTTGTCCTAAGTTTTCTCTTCTTTGTTCTATGCTCTCTCTTTTATGATTTTATCAGCTTCCATAGATTCAGTTATCATCTATGTATTCCAGTCCTAGTTTCTCCTGTGAGACAGAGACCCACATCACCAACTGGGTGCCCCATAGGCATCTTAAACTCAACAAGTCTCATCATTCCCCTCAAACTCTTTTATCTTCTGAGCTTCCATAATACTGCCAAGGATACCACCATCATCTTAGTTATCCAGGATCACAACCTTAGTGTCAACCTTGGGTCCTTATTTTCACTCATCTGGCATGTCCAATTCATTGTCAAATTTCATTGTTTTTATCTTCACAGCATCTTGCATATATATCCCCTTTTCTCCACTCATACTGTCACCATCCTAGTTGTTCAAACACTAATCTCCTCTGCCCTCCTCAAATTATTACAATAACCTCACAATTGATTTCCCTGCCTCAAATCTCTACCTACATCAATTCACATTCCATTTAGCTCCCAGAGTGATTTTAAGAAAACATATAATTGCCCATGTCATCCTTGAACTCAATAACCCACAGTGGTTCCCTATTACCCCGGTGATAGCAAATATGTCTTTTGTTTTTCATAACCTGGGCCCTTCTTATTTTTCCATCCTTATACTTTTCTCTCCTCTATGCCCTTCATATACTGGCCCACTTGTTATTCTTTGCAAATGACTCTATTTCCCATCTTTGAATTTTGGTGCTGCCTGTGTTCCATGTTTCCTTCGATTCAGCTCAGCTGCTCACTTCTGCAACAAGCCTTTTCTGCTCCCCATCCCCTAGCTGCCATTACTTTCTCTCTGTGAAATTGTTTAGTCTTTTCAGTATCTGCCTCATCATGATCCCATTTGGGGTTTTCTTGGTGAAGATACTGGAGTAGTTTATTACCTTCTCCAGTTCATTTCACAGATGAGAAATCTGAGGCAAACAGGGTTAAGGGACTTGCCCAGGATCACACAACTATTAAATGTCTGAAGCCATTTTTGAACTCAGGAAGATGAGTCTTCCTGATTTCAGGCCAGCACTCTATCTACTGTGCCAGCTAGCTGCCTCCACTATGAGATCACCTTCCATGTATTCTGTATATATCATATAAGTATCTAGGTTATTTACATATTATATTCCCTGTCCCTCTCCCTTTAGAATGCCAATTCCTAGTGGGCAGGGACTGTTTGGACCTTTGTTTCTCCAGTGCCTAGCACAGCAGCTGACACATAGTCAAGCATGCAGGGCTTAATAAATGCTTATTGACTGAAAGGTGGGGTTAAAGGGTATAGTCCACAATGATGAAGCAGAATTTCTATTGATGGGGATCATGTATAGCTTGAACTTGTGACCTTGAACTTTTTGGCATTGTGTTCTAGCCAACTGAGCCAAATGTGATCAGACTTAGTGGAAAGGATGCAAAGGGGTATCTTCTAACATCTGAATAAGCCAGAGAAGACTTGTACATTGAGAGGGAATCATGTCATAAGAAAGAACAGATGGAAACTTGTTCATTTCCCCTGTGATGGAGGAGCCACGTTCTTTTCTCCATTGACAAATCCAGTAGGGCTCTTGGTTAGGACCATGGGGCATGTACCTCAAAGTTTTGTGACCTGGTTTTATTGAACTGTTGTACCACTGATCCAGGAAAGCCATTTTCTCTCTCTGAAACTTAGTATCTTTTTGCAGAGAATGTGTTCTTCAGGTGTCGCATGATCATTAGTTTCAATATATTAGATCAGGATTAAATTCTCTGTCATGCCCTGCATGTACTGTTGAGTTCAGATGTCTGACAACACAGGATCTAAGAAAGCAGATGAGGAAAAGCGGCCTTTCCAGGCTGAATAGAGCCACGTCATGTCCAATCCTTATTGCATAAATAATACATGTCCCTACATTAGTTTAATGTTTCATATGTTGCCCATGCTAGTACAGACTGCACCACTTGAATTATAGCATCCACAGGCCTATTGAGACTATCCTTTGAGGGTTCAGCCAATTTTTTCTCTTGTATATCTTAATAGTCTCCATGTCTAGCAGGCCACATTTTACAAAGTACTTTCACATATATGAATTCCATGGATATTAAGATCATAGGTCTAGAGTTGGAAGAGGCCTCAAGAGGCCATCTAGTCCAACCCCCTTGTTTTATAGATGAGGAAACAGAAACCCACAGAGGTTAAGTGACTAGTTCAAGGTCCTGTGGCTATTATTCTTCAAGGGTGGGGTCTGAACCCAGCTCCTCTAAGGACAGAGCATGTACTGTTTCCATTGGACCACACTGCCCCATGGATCCTTCCAAAAGCCCTGCAAGGTTGATAGGATGGCTGAATATGATTGTCCCTGGTTTACATATGGGGACAGCTGAGGTTTGAATTGTTTACATGTTTTGCCCAAGGGAATTAAGATGGAAATTAAGAGCCAGATTCCAAATTATGATTTAGGTCTTCTGGTGCCTAGTGCAGTAGAAGCTATCTCCTACCCTGCCATGTGGCAAAGGCACCAAGTCCCAACTAGTCTCCTCAGTGCCCTCAATTAGTGCTAGGGGTGGCCCCAAGGAGGGGCCAGACAGTTGAGGAGATCGTGATCTGATTGGAATCATCCTGTTCAGATTTATTGCTCCAGTTAATCATGGAGGGATGAGACCAGAGTTGTGTTGGAGTCACCCACTCCCCTGAGAGAACAGAAGTACATTATTCTCCTCATTCCTTGCACACTGAGAACATTTGCAGCAGCTCCGAGCACAGAAAGGGTTGCATAAACATTTTAATATTGCATGAGGCTTGTATAAGGCTGAATGAGTATGTGAATGCTAAACCATGACACATAAAGGCAGAGAGAGATGGTGGAGGGGGGAGGCCCTAAGATTGTCTCATTTTATCAACTAGAGAAGCCAGACTGTATGTAGTAAGCCAGTACATTTTGATAGCCATCAAGCTTAGTATTTTATGTGCTGTGAACCACAGTGATATATCAAGCCCAAACACTGAAAAAGAAAGGGCCATTTTCCTGGTTTTCGCCTGATTTCCCTTGGAAAGAAAAAGAATTTTCAAGTCAATAGCTTTTTTTTCTCATTTCATTTTTGGTGAATGGTGTTGGCTTTTATGGTGGGATTTCATCCACCTCTGATAGAGAGACCCCAGTCTAGAGCTGGCTTGGGTAGAGACCTCATCATATGTTGCATACATATATTTTGTATGCATTTCTCTGGATAAATGTAAGTTTCTTGAGAACAAGGACTGGTTTTTTTTCCCCTTTATTCTTCTAGTACCTGGAACATAGTAGGCACTTAATGTTTGTTGACTGATCCTTGGAGATGTGGTCAGAAGCCTGCTTCCTAGCTGAACTGGCCACCCATAGAAGGTGACCTCATTATCTGAGGCATACCAGGGAAAGGTGGCTATGTAGCAAAATCTCAGTTGATTTGCTTCACTAATTCATTAAGTCCTATTACTGAAGCCCCTGGCATTCAGGTATTCCATTAAAAATTAAATATATAAAAATGTAACCTCTGTGAGGGCAGGGGCTGGCTATGCTGCCGAGATTCCTTCACTCAACACAGTGCTTGGTAGTATAATAAGTCTTAATAAATATTTATTGAATGAATGAAGTCTTATTCAGGCTTTTCACCTGCAGTAACAACTGCTTTAATAATTTATATCTATCATCCATCCCTATCTAGGTGGCATTTATGGCCCTAGGGGATTGTTCCTTAATGAAGACAGATAAAGAATGGACACGAAAGAAGGGAGTCAGTATCTTAGAATAACCTCATCCAGGTTTTACCTCCTGCTACTCAGACTTGAGAGAACAAGGTTAGCTTTGTTCAACTCTTATATAGCATTCCCATCAAACTAAAATGAAATTGGCTGGTGAACAATCCCTTAAATGTGACGGTTAGCCTTGAGACGTGACTCAGGCAGACCTACCCTTTTATATGAGGTGACAACATGTGCATGGATAAGTACACACAGAATAAATGTAAAATGAATACAAGGTAGTTTAGGGAGAGAGGACACTAGCAGGTGGGGATGGGGGGAGTTGATCAGGAAAAGCTTCATGTAGAATTTGGGGCTTAAACTGATATATATTTTTTTTAATGACAAGGCAGTTGGGATTAAGTGACTTAACCAGGATCACACAACAAGTAAGAGTTAAATGTCTGAGGCAGATTTGAACCCAGGTCCCCCTGACTCCAAGGCTGGTGCTCTATCCACTGCATCACCTAGCTGCCCCTTAAGCTGACTCTTGAAGGATATAAGGGACTCCATGAGGCAGAAGAGAAGTGGAAGAACACTCAGGAATGGAGAATGGACAGTGTACAGGCATAGAGATGAGAGACTGAGAGTGTGAGGAAGAATAAGAAATCCAGTTTGACTGGATCATAGAGTGTGGAAAGGGGGATAATTTATAATGTAGCTGGAAAGGTAGGCTGAGGCCCAGTTGTGAAGAGCCTTAGTCAGATTTTACATTTGTATCACATTTTACAGTTTAGCCACTTGTTTAGTCTTGTCTGATTCTCTGTGACCCCATTTAGAGGTTTTCTTGACAGAGATAATGGAGTGGTTTGCCCTTTCCTTCAATTTATTTGATAGACACGGAAACTGAGGCAAACAAAAGTGATTTGCCCAGGATCACACAGCTAGTGTCTGAGGCCAGAGATGAACTCAGGGAGGTGAATCTTACTGATTCCAAGTCCAACATTCTATCCACTGCACCACCTAGCCATGTCTCACTTGCCCACTTAACATAACTTTTTCTCATTGACTTCTCCCAACAGTTTTGTGAAGGACGTACTATGGATATGTGTGTATGCATATATGTGTGTGTATACATATATATGTACATATGTGTGTGTTTGTGTGTATACATACGTTTTATAAATGAGGTACCCGAGGCTGAGCTAGTAGATTAAGGGGAAACCTGATGACTGATTGATTAATTACCTTCTCAGGATTAGGTCAAGTGATCTGTAAGAGCACTTTTAATTCTAGGATCCTGTGGCTGTAGATGACTGCCCTGTATATTAGCAGATGTTAACTTCGTTGGCTTACTAAGGACGAGGTGAATTCAGTACTTTATCGTCATAAGTACTTGAAGAAGAAGAGATGCAGAGTGTGCTAGGATGGGAGCTGGAAAGAGCTGGGTTAAGATCCTGCCAAGGGCACTCGTTTCCTAGCTGTGTGGTGGTGAATAAGCCATTCAATCATCTTTAAACCTATTTGGGATGGCCTGGCTGTGGGAAGAGCGATGGCCGCTAGAGCTGCCTTACTTCTTTGCCTCCCTTCTTGGCCAGGCTTCTTTCTAGCACCCAGGGTTTGAGTGAGATGGATGGCCATCATTGCATTCCTTCCAATGCTATGGAGGACAGCCAGGCCTTACCATCTGCCCTTGCCTCTATATCTTGCAGTCTTCCAGCCACCATCTTCTTAACTCTATGTAGTCCAAGGACTGGTGCACCTTACCATTTGACCTGTAGCTAGAACTTCTGTTTATATGTTGTCTCCCCCCGAATTGGAGAGTGAATTCTTTGAGAGCAAAGAGTGTTTAGCTTTTTCTCTTTGTAACCCTAGCACTGGGCATAATGCTTGGTATATAATCAATGCTTACTGAATGCTTTTCCATTCATTTGTTATTTGAGCCTCAGTTTTTCCTCATCAGTAAAATGGGAATAAGACTAGCTTCTACCTCACAGGGTTGTCTTATAGATGAAATGGGTAATGTGTATCAAGCCCTTTGCAAATTGTTATATATACTCTAAAGTACTGTATAAATTTAAATTGTTATTAAAAACAAAGTCTGGAATCTTCTTCTTTACAATCTCTTACAGAAGAAACAGAGCCTGGAAAATGTATTGAACTTTTTGTACCCTCCTGATAGGCCAGTCAGACAATACCTTGTGGTCACCTTGAATACCTTAGCCAGTGTTCTTGTCCTTGAAGACCTAGGCCTCTGGCTGTCACCAGGCAATTCTGAGGGCGGAACAGTCCCAACAAGATTTATTTTCTTTTGCCTATATTTAATTCATACCAAAAGACAAGAGAATTAGTTGTCCACCTCCACCTTCCCATTGATATCTGATGAATGGGAATCATGGAGGGAGGACAGGAAGGCTCCATTTGCAAAATGAATTCTAGAAGTCTTCCAATTAGTGCCAGAATAAAAAAGCAAGAGTGAAGTGGTTTGATATAATTGAACTCCCCAACTTTCATTCACTGGGGAATCCCTCACTTCTCATAGCACAGCATAGACACTCTTTCCTTCAAAAGACCTTGCCTCATTCTAGCTCCCCTCAGGTCCCAAGTTACTGCCACCTCAATTCTCCTTATAATTGTTGGTATTACATTGTATGTACTTCTTATTTATTTCTTTGTGCATAAGTTTATCCCTTTGGTACAGTATAAGCTACTTAAAGGCAAGGACTTTTTTTCATTTTCTCTTAGTACTCTTAGCATAGTGCCTTACACCCAGTAGGCACTTCATTTTTATTTTCAATTCTAAATTCACTGTCTCCCTCCACCCCTTCTCAATATTGAGAAAGCAAGAATAACCATACCTGTTATGCATGGGAAGTCATGCAAAACATTTCCACATTCACCAGGTTGCTAGAAAAAGCAAGAAAAATAAAGGAAAAACAATATGCTTCAATATGCACTCAAGAATCCATCAGTTCTCTCTCTGGAGGTAGATAGCACTTTTCATCATGAGTTCTTTGGAATTGTCTTGGATCGTTGTATTGATCAGCGTAATGAAGCCTTTCACAGTTGGTTATCATTACACAATTGCTGTTACTGTGCACAAAGGTCTCCTAGTTCTGCTGATTTCACTTTGCATCAGTTCATATAGGTCTTGCCATTTTTGTTCCTGAAACAACCCCACTCATCATTTCTTACAGCACAATAATATTCCATCAATCATATGCCATAACTTGGTCAGCCATTCCCCTATTTATGAGTCTCCCTTCAACTTCTAGTTCTTTTTTAATGCTTTATTAACTTCTGTTTTACATCATTCATTTCTACCAGATTTTGAGTTACAAATTTTCACCCAATTTTTCCCCTACCCATGTCCCCAAAATAGTCTTCCCCAGGATATCCCTTCCTCCAATCTGCACTCTCCCATACCTTCCCCCATATCCCCTTTGACTTTTCCAATAGGGCATGGTGGATCTCTATGGCCCAGTGCCTGTATATCTTATTTCCCAATTACATGTAAAATAATATTAATAATAGTATCTAGTTCTTTATACTACCACAAAAAGAGCTGCTATAAATATTTTAGTACATATCATTCCTTTTCATTATTTTTTTGATATCTTATGATACAGACCTAGTAGTACTATTATTGGGTCAAAAGGTATGCATGGTTTTATAGTCCATGGTTCCTGGTTCTCCAGAATGGTTGAACCAGTTCACAACTCCACCAGCAATGCATCAGTGTGCATATTTTCCCTCATCCCTTCTAATATTTGTCATTTTCTTTTCCTTGTCATGTTAGAAACTCTGATGGGTGTGAGGTGGTATCTCATTTGCTATTAAGTCATTTCAGTCATGTCTAACTCTTTGTGATCTCTTTTGGGGTTTTCTTGGCAATATCATCAGTCACAGTTATTGCTTTTCCATATAGGAATGTAAATAGTTCAACTTTGATAAGTTCCTTTTGATTTCTTTTCCCTGATTACCTTCTCAGGCATCTCTTCCTTCTTGTGTCTGGGTGTCAAATTTTCTATTCAATTCTGGTTTTTTCCTCAAGAATGCTTGAAAGTCCTCTATTCCACTGAATGACCATATTTTCCCCGAAACAAAATACTCAGTTTTGCTGGGTAGGTGACCCTTGGGTTCATTCCCAGTTCTTTTGCCCTCTGGAATATCATATTCCATGCCCTTCTATCCCTCAGTGTAGAAGCTGCCAGGTCCTGGGCTATTCTGATTGTGTTTCCACAATATTGAAATTGTTTCTTCCTGGCTGCTTGGAGTATTTTCTCCTTGATCTGGGGATTCTGGAACCTGGCTATAATATTCCTGGGAGTTTTCTTTTTGGGATCTTTTTCAGGAGGTGATCGGTGGATTCTTTCAACCTCTATTTTGCCCTCTGGATCTAAAACATCAGGGCAGTTTTCCTTGAGAATTTCTTGAAGGGTGATTTCTAGGTTCTTTCCTTGATCATGGCTTTCAGGTAGTCCAATAATTTTTAAATTGTCTCTCCTGGATCTATTTTCCAGGTCAGTGGTTTTTCCCATGAGATATTTCACATTGCCTTCTAATCTTTCATTTGTTTGGATCTGCTTAACAGCATCTTGATTTCTCATAAAGTCATTAGCTTCCATTTGCTCCAGTCTAACTCTGAAGGAATGAATCTCCTCAGTGAACTTTTGAGATTCTTTTTCCATCTGGCAAATTCGACTTTTTAAGGCGTTCTTCTCCTCATTGCCCTTTTGGGCCTCCTTTGCCATTTGAGTTAGTCTATTTTTTAAGGTGTTGTTTTCCTCAGTCAGGCTGTTGACCCTCATTTCATACTTTTCCTGCATCCTTCTCATTTCTCTTTCTAATTTTTCCTCCACTTCTCTTATTTGATTTTTAAAGTCCTTCTTAAGGTCCTCTATGGCCTGCAACCCGCTCATGTTTTCACCTGGGGCTTTTGGAGCAGGACTTCTGACCTCACAGTCCTTTTCCCGCTCTATGCCCCCAAAATAGGAGTCTAGGGTTGCATTTTTCTGTTTCCTTTGCCTTGGCATGTTGCCACTTAATTGCTTGACTTTTGGGCTTGTTGCCACACTATGGCTTTAAGGCCAGATAGAGGAATTTTCGTCCCGAACGTGTGGGGGGCAACTTCCGTTTCTGGCAAGCTGTAAACCCACCCACAACTTCCACCCTAGATCACAATCCAGATCCAGGGAGGTTAAAGCAAGAGCGATTACCCCCCAAGACTGATCGCTGGATCTCCCTACAAATTTGCAGGCTGGGAGCGGGAGCTGCCTCTGAAAACTACAAAATGGCGTGTCTCCTCAGTGGCTTCTAGCCCCCAGGGGAGGGAGCTGACTCATTCCCTAATACCAGTCCCAAAGTCCATAGGACACTAACCTCTTACTTTGTCCTAGGCAAGTCTATGTTGATAATTCTGGAGTTGCCACAGCTCCTGGTGTTCTAGGGTTCCTCCAGCTGGCTGCTGGCCCTGCCGCCCTGGGGCTAAAACCTTGGCTCATGCGGACCTGGGCTCGGCTCGGCTCCTGCGATCTGCGCGCTGCACGCTGCCAGGTCCCAGATCACTGTGCTGGTCCTTCCTGCAGGGCTGCTGGGCTGTCCTCAGCGGGAGGTTAGCTTCTCTGTGTCTTTCTGTGGGTGCTGGGGCTCCAGAAGTTGTTCAGAGTCCCCTTTTACATAGTTTGGGGGGAATCTGGGGGCAGAGTGGCTTGGATGAGCTGTTTCTACTCCGCCATCTTGGCTCTGCCTATGCCTCCAGGTCTTTCTATAAGTCTTTCTTCCCTCACAACTCAGTCTCCTAGAATCCCTAGCTTCTTTTAATGCATTGTTGAAATCCTCCCACCTACTCAGGGTCTTTCTTCCCATATTAGTAATCTCCTCCCTCTCCTCCCTCTCCCTCTCCCTCTCCCTCTCCCTCTCCCTCTCCCTCTCCCTCTCCCTCCCTCCCTCCCATAGGTCATGTCCTCCTTTCCCAGTAGAATGTAAGCTTTTTGAGGGTGGGACCTGTTTCTTTTCATTTTAGGGAGTGGGGTGGTATCTTTCTATTTCTATTGCCTAGGGTGGTATCATGCCCATAGTAGGAATTGAAGAAATGTTGGTTAAATTAATCTTCCACTTCACCCCTTCCCACTGTCTCTAACAGTAACTATATGGAGGTAGTATGGCCTTCTCCTATAATCCCTCCCAATGTGTACACTGTCTCTCATTCATGGGACAGAAAGAAATCACATATAACATAACTCTTCCAACTCTTTTCCTTCACTTACTGTTGCATCTATGCATTCCATTTGCTCATTCATCCACAACCACTCTTCTGTTGGAGACTGAAGTAGAGAGTCCATTCCCTCCCCCCACACACAAATTTGAGAAGATAACTGAGAAACTATTCCCTAAACACACACCTTGCTTTTGCATTAACTTATGCTATGTCCCCAGAGAATATATGCAAATTGTGGTCAAGTGCCTCTGAAATGGCCAAGAGAGAAAGAGTCTATAACTGATGCTGGGGGATCCACTGGGTCTGTAGGTGTTCTGATGGGATCTATCTTGACCTTTTTTCATCTGGAACCTCTTCTCCCTATTTTTCCTGTTACCAAATGTTACCAAACATACCAACACATACTTCATGGAGACATTGGCCAAGACAAACCCAATCAAGCAGACAGTAGCGAGAGATAGAGCCTCCTCATTATCCTACCAAGTGGATTTGGGTCTCAGAATTGTTTGCTACTTAGTTTGAGCATCAGGTTCTTCCTTGCCCCTTGCAGTGATGGGATTGGTGAATGCTGGTGATTAGGAATGACTTACCTGGTCTTGATGAGGGTAACCCACCTGAGTGGGAAATCATATGGTCTAAGCTAGGGCTTCTTAAATTCTTTCTACTCGAGACCCCTTTAGCACTTCTTAAATTGTGGGTCACAACCCCATATGAGGTTGTGACCCACAGTTTAAGAAACCTTTGTCTAAGTCATGATCCAAATGATGAATCAGGATCAAACCAAAGAGCTAATTGTGGCAAATACATCCAAAGGGTAAACTGGGGTTTGTGAAACAGATTGTAGTAGAGATCCAAAGCAGGACATAGAATGGGTCAGGAAAATAATATGGAAGGAACAGTGCACATAGTCATCAGATATGTCTATCATTCTTTTTCTATGATGGTGGAAGGCTAGGCATGCCCCCTCCTTGCTCAGATGTACTTACTTGCACCACCAGTATGATTCCTACAGAGAAAAGCAAACCAAGACCTCCCTCTTGATTATGGGCATGCTTTGTTCCCAAGAGGGTGCAGGGGTATGGATGATACAAGATAAATGGTCACTTCTTTGAATGATTTAAGCATGTCCTGATGACTCTGGGGAGTCTGGTGGAGGAAATAATGCTGGCTAGAGCTCTTATTCTTCTAGGAATAAGAGCAATGGCACATAAATCCAATTGGTCTTAATGCATCTGGAACTTCCCCTTGACTTATGTGCAAAACCAACACCAGCTTATTCTTAATAATCATAGAGGGCACACACATTGCTCCCTGGGTACAAAGTGTATTCCATACACTATGTTCTTATTAACCCTCCCCTAGCTCGCAAGGTCAGAACTACCAGCATATATCTCTTCATTTTCCTGCAACTTAGGCTCAATGATTTTCCTTTTCTTTTTGTTTGTTTGTTTGTTTTGAAAGAGATGAAAATGTCTCTTTTAAGTTAAAATGTGCTTGCTACTTGCTGACATGTAGACTAGCTCAAACAAACAGTAGCTATTCATCTGCTTCTTACAGAGGAATGAGCCCTGGCTTTGGAGTCAGAGGACATGGACACAAATCCCACTTCTGTTATTTGCTACCAGGGTGATCTTGAGGAGGTATCTTACTCTCTCTGGGTCCCAATTTCTGTAAAAATGGTGGTTGAGACTAGATGGCTTCTAAGGTCCCTTCCAGATCTTAACCAATGATCCTATGACCTTCAAGGCAGATTCAAGGTTCCAAACCCAGTATATCTGTGCCATAAATAGATACCCCCCCCGAAAGTGTATATACCTTAATCTAAATTTATAATATCGAGACTTAGCTTTGATTGCCCTAGAAGAATTTTGGGCTATTTGGTTGGCATTTCTCTCTACCATGTTGGCACCTTGTGATATGTATCATAAGTCTGTTCTTCAACATTGTACAATAACCAACTTCTTCTCAACAATACAATGTCTTCTAAAACAATTCCAAAAGACTCATGATGGAAAATGCTATCTATATCCAGAGAAAGGCTTAATGGAGTCTGAATTCAGATCAAAACACTCTTATCTCTCTCCCCCTCTCTCCCTTCTTCTCCTCTCTCTACCCCTCTTCCCCTTTTCCCCACTCTCCTTCTTTCCCTTCCTCTCTCCACCTCCCCCCCCCTCTTCCGCTCTCCCTTTCCCTTCCTCTCTTCCCCTTTCCCCCTCTCTCCTTCTCTCCCTTCCTCTCTCCACCTCCCTCCCCTCTCCCTCCTTCTTCTTTCTCTCTCACTCTCTTCTTTCTCTCTCTTCTTTCTCTTGGTTATCTACTTTTGTTCTGATTCTTTCACAATATGACTAATGTGCAAATATGTTTAATATGATTGTACCTGTATAGCTTATATCAGATTGCATACCACCTTGGGGAGGGGAGAGAGGGAGAAAAAATTTAGAACTCAAAATCTTATAAAAGTGAATGTTAAAAGCTATCTTTATATGTAATTGGGAAAAATACTATTAAAGAATAAGTCTGCCGTTGTTTGCTGTACTAGTGGACTGTTGGTGAAAATAGGGTGAAAAGTTATATCTTTCCTGAGTCATGATGGAGAAGCGGGAGCTAATGTTTCTGTTGACATGTAATAAGAGAAATAGCTGCCGGTATTTTCACAGAATATCAAAGTTTGTAAATCATTTTAGATGTATTATCTCATTTGAGCTCCCACAAAACCTTGTGAATTGGGCACTACAGTGTTATTATCCCCATTTTACCAATTAGGGATTAAAGCTTGGAGAGCTTGAGTGATCTACTTAGAGTTATACACCACTAATAAGTGTAGGAAATGGACTTTGAACTAAGTGCTTCCTGATTCCATATCTAGTACTATATTATACTATCCCACTCTCTAGAGAAAAAAGTATGGAGTCTTGCCACCAGAAAGACAGGCTTGTTCTGTATCAGGTCTCTGATGAGAAATCAGCATCAGTTCCCTTGATGCATATTAGTCCCTGTCTTGGGGAGGGGTCATCTTCCAGAATGTTTTCAACAAAGATGTGGTCTGCTTCCTCCAGCAGAGTGGCCATCACTTTCTCTCTCCACATCTCCTTTCACATTTTATGTAATTCCAACTAAGGACAAGACTCCTGTGGGCTCTGCTCAGCTCACAGAGAAGTCATGCCAAGAAGAACTTGAGATTCATATATGTTAGGAAATATTTTTGACAACTTTCAGCCCATTGATTCCAAGATCTAAAGGAAGGCAACAGTATTGAAATGTCTGAAAATTCTCAGGTTACACAGTGGAATGAGATTGTGAACCCAGGCCTTTTGCCTCCAAGTTACATACTATGTCCACCTGGTCTTTGTACTAGCCTCATCGTTAGCTCTGGGATTCTCAAACATTCCCTTAGGGTGATGGGGTAGAATCCCAGAACATTTGGTACATCAGAAATGGAGCAGGGGCTCTCTATCTAGATCATCTTATCAGAGACTTGCCTTTCCTATTAAACAGATACCACTAGGGAAGGTACCACATGGAGTCATGTAATACTAGGTGCCCAGCAGAGAAAAATACACTCTACATACCTGTCCCCCTTTCCTCGGTGTTGGGAAAATGCACAGAATAGCATCTGGAGAGATTCTCTAGGAGATTCAGATGAACTCCCAAAACTTACATGAATCTAAGGAGAGAGAGAACATGGTGTACTAGAGTGCCAAGTTAAGATTCTGGAGATACTATTTTTAAACCTCACATCAAACACTAGTTTTATGATATTGGGTAAATCACTTAACCTTTTGGTATCTCAGTCCCCTCATCTATAAAATGGAGATGATAGTAACACACACTCTGTCAGGATCAAATGTAATGATGTGCATCAGTTATCTTATAAACCCTCAAGTTTTACTGATAATTTTTCATGATCATTTTACATGTGGTGGAGTTTAGGTAGAAAAGGAGAGCTATAGAGATGTATAAAATGATTGCTTTAAATGTGAATGAAAGTCTTGGTTTGTAAGCTTTTCTTTGGCTTGGTCTCTATATTTTGAGAGCTCTTACTTTTATATAGTTTGGAGAATTCAGTATAGTGACATTTAAAAAAAAATGCTATTCTTAAATGTATATCCTTACAAATATAAATTCTTAAATGTAACATACCATGGTTGTGTCTGCACAATTGTAGGTAACAACTTTGACTATGATGCTGCTCTAGTTCCAGAATAGCTTATTTGTTTACCTGTCAAGGATATTTTAGATTTGTGTATGTAGCACAGGGATTTGTCAGCTGTTAATTTATGAAGGAAGGCATGCAAACTGTTGGTGTATAACTGGTCATTTGATTGCATCTTCAATATTTAATAAGCACTCTGTTTTTCCAATCTACAATAATATGCTGCAATTTCTACTGTTTTCCTAGAAAAATCTGCTACGATCATTAAGTCCAACTCCCACAAAATGACCTTTATTTAATTAGCAGTGTTCTGGTATTGTATTGCCATCATCAACTCCTTACTTATAGTAAACAAATCTGCTTGACTCAGCTGGTTGTTCGATGCTTATGATTAAGTTCATGTGGATGTCACCCACAGAGGGCCTTTTGGTTCCACTTGTGTATCTTAGCCATTCGATAGACTCTATTCAGGAATAAAGCAGTATCAGTTATATAAATTATGTTTGATACATTCAAAAGCACGTATTTCTTCTCAGCCTTTACTGTTAGTCTATAAAACTTCAAGAAATTTACTTGTAAATTTTTAACTTATGGGATCATTATTGCTTTTACTGTTCTACATTATGGTTTATTCTTCATTCTCGAAGAGGACTATAACATCAGGAAGGTGATGCCATGACTTGGATTTAAGTGATTCAGTATTGTGCAAAGTCCTCACTGTTTCACTTTCTTCTCCAGAACCATCCAGTGGCCAGATATAGATCAGGATGACTGGAGATGGCCCTCCTTTTGTTGTTGCTATTATTATCTTCATTTCATTCCACAAATACCCAAATCAGACCAAAGATATTAAGGTGATGGCCAACCTAATAACAGCACTCACTACCCTTTTTCTTTAAATATTCAACATAAATAACACACACATGCATACATACACACGCACACACACAAATACACTCTATGCCAACATTAGAACACTTTTTAGCAGTATAGTATACTTCCTCTGAATTTTGCTGCTTTCCTTAACTATTGAGTCACTAGTCTTGTTGAACAGCAATGCATATTTAGAATTTATCATTTATTTCATTTTATTGATATTTTATATTTTTAAATCACCTTTATTTACAAATATGTATCTCTCCCTTTCTCTATCCCTTGTAATAAAGGGTAAAAAGAAAAAAAACAGATCAGTCAAACCAACCAACACATTAATTGCCAGCATATGCAATACCCCATACACTTAGTACCCCAGCTCCACAAGAAGGGAGATGAATTTTCTCAGCTCTTTTCGGGGGCCAAGTTTGGTCATCATAATTACATAGTTTTCAATCTTTCACTTCCCTCACTCCCCCTCTTTCTTTCTTATTCTTTCCATCTGTGTTGTTGTGATCATTGTATATTGCTTTCTTGTTCTGCTACTCCATTCTGGATCCATTCATATGTCTTCCTGTGTTTCTCTGAATTCATTGTCTTTATCATTTCTTATAACAGTAACATTTTATTACATTCATGTTCGATAATTTGGCTGTTCCTCAAGTGCTGGTCATCTACTTTGCTTTCAATTCTTTGCTTTCACAAAAAGTGCTGCTATGGATATTTTGGTGTATGTGGGACTTTTCTGACTGACCTCATTAAGGGGTTATGTGTAGCAGTGATACCGCTACCACTTTTATTAACAATATTTATAGTATTCTTATCTGCACCATAAAGTCCTTATTAGTAGTTCCTTCATGGGCATAATATCTGTAAGAATTTCAATCTTGTGTGAAAAATGCTCCTCTCCATTCACCCCTAGTGTGAGTCTCTTGTCTCCAATTTGTTTCACCAGACTAACAAAATCTATTACCTAAGCCTCCTGCTGCTTCTGGTTTGCTTTTCTCCTGTGCCTCTCCATATGTAGCCAGGGTCACAGTGCTGTCCAGGCCTACACAGACTACAATTGAGGAAATGGACATGGTTTCATTTCCTTTTATGTGGACCACTGTGGCCACTATAACTCCTTTCAGGTTGCAAAGTTCCATGCTGGGTCAGACACTACCAAACCCCAGAAGTAATAGAAGAAAGGAGAGAAGAATAGCTCCAGAACCCCATTACTTATTCAGCCGAATATTTTTCTTTTTACATTATTTCTTTGTTATTTTATTTTTACTTATTTTAATTGATTCTGAAGTTCCCTCCACACAGCTGAGTGTTTTTCAAGTGCTAATGGGATTTCTTAGATTGGGGGGAAACAGCAGGGCAAGAATGCACCCTCCTTCAGATGTTTTGCCATCCTGGAGGCCTGGGGGCTGCTCCTGTCACTGGGCTATCATTGGAAATGCAGCTCACACTAGTCCTGGGCTTCCTATAATGCTTCATTTTGCATAATACTTTTGTTTTTATTATGCCTAAATTTGGTCTGCCCAGAGAGCATGATTAAAATGAAAACATTATTCTAATGGGGTTTGGGGAATGCAAGAAGCATCCTAAAATAGACCATGGAAAAGGGAAAACTCAGATTCTCTAATGTCTGACTTAGTTTAAATACACTCTCCCAGTGAACCCTCTTGGAAGGTTCAGTTTTTTAAAAACTGAAAATGAAAGTCCACAGGCTCTGCAAACTCGATTATCTCCCCCTGTCATTGCTGGAGAATGTAGAAAAGTAAGTGATGCCAATTTGGATGATCTGGTACCTCCTCCCAATCCAGATTAAAAGGACCTTAGAACTTATGTATTTTGTATGTACTTATATCTTAACTTTCTCTTTAGAATGTATGGTTCTCGATGGCAGGTACCATTTCCCTTTTTTTTACCTTTCTACCCAGGTGCTATATACCCAGCACCTAGTACAACACTTGACATATGGTAATAATAATAGTTAGCATTTATTTGGCTATTTAAGGTTTGTAAAACTCTTTATGAATATTATCACATTAGGTCCTCACAACAACTCTATGAAGGAGGTACTTTTATCTTTCTTATCTTATAAATGACAAAATTGAGGCTGAGAGGCTAAGTTGCCCAGAGACCCTCAGCTTACAGGTGTCTGAGGCAAGATTTAAATTGTAGTCTTCTTGTAAGTCTAACATTCACTAGTCTACGTTGTAGGCACTCAAGTGCACGATGATTGATTAATCATCTAATCTAAAACACCCTCATTTTACAGATGAGCAAATAGAACCCCAGGAAGGTTCCAAACAGATGTCTGAAAAACTGAGATTTCAGTAAAACTCCAAACTAGATTGAAAACCTAAAACCCTAGGGAAAATGGAATCTCCCAGTAATAACAGGTCAGAATTTGGAGCTTGGTTTCTTCACATACCAAATGGGGATGTTTTATGTACAAACCATCCCGCAGGGCTATTGTGAGGATGATCCTTTAAGACGTTGACAGTACTGTATTAAACCTAATTCTGGCCAACAAGGAGAAACTGGTCACTAAGGTAGAAATTACATGAACCTTGGAAATATTTCTTCCATGATAGAGAAAGAGGAAAATGCTGAATATCTGATGTATACCAGTGATTTTTGAAGACTAGATCTCAAAGAGTACAGAGAAAGGATAGATAAGATTTCTGACCTTCTATTCAAATCTTACCTCAGACATTTACTATGTGAGTTTCGGCAAGTTACTTAATCTCCCTCAGCCTCAGTTTCCCCATCTATAAAATGGGGATAATAATAACATCTACCACATGGAATTAATGTAAGGATCAGTTGAGGTGACATATAAAGTGTTTTGGAAACTTTAAATGCTAACCATTATTATAATGATGATAGTTATGATAGTGGAGTCTATGTTTCAGGGTGAGGAAGTCAGCCCAAATGAATAGCTCTTTAGAATTAAATCCTGAAAACACAATCAAAAATGTTCTTATTGAGAAATTCTAAAGAAACCAATGTAACTGCACAGGGTTCTCATCACAAGAAGCCATGTCTCCTGCATTGTTCTCATTTCCCTTACAAATTTTTTCCTCCACTTGTCTTATCTGCTTCTTAAGGTCCTCTATGGCCTATAACCAGCTTGTATTTTCATTTGGGGCTTTTGGTGCAGGATTTCTGACCTTACAGTCCTCCTCCTGTTCCATGTTTTGATCCTCTTTGCCCCCCAAATAGGAGTCTAATGTTGAATTTTACCATTTATTGTGTTTCCTTTGCCTGATCATGTTGCCACTCAATTACTTGACTTTTGAGCTTTTTGGCACAGTAGGACTCTGCCACCAGACAGGGGAGCTTTATCCCAAATGCTAGGGTTTTCTCAGCTGCCAGAGGTATTAGTTGGGTGCCCTCTCTGAAGCCTCCACATGCTCTAGCAAGCTGGTCACACACCCCAAGACCTCCACCCCAGATCACAATCCAGATCCAAGAAGGTTAAAGCAAGAGTGATTACCCCCCACCCCAGACTAGTCGCCAGATACCCTTACAGTTTGCAGGCCAGGAGCTGAAGCTGCAACGTGGTGCAACCTCCACAGCTCCTCAGTGGCTTCTTGCCCTGGGGGAAGAGGCTAACACGCTCTCCCAACTAGTGGGTCCCAAAGTCCATACTGCACTGACCTCCCACTTTGTCCTTGGCACCTGTGTGTTGATAATTCTGGAAACGCCACAGCTGCTGGAGTTCTGAAGTCCCTCCAGCTGGCTGGTGGTCAGGCCACCCTGGGGCTAAAACCTCTGGCTCACACCGCGCTGGGGTTGGCTCCTAGAGTGCTGCACTGTCCACTACCTGCCGGGCTGTCCTCAGTGGGAGGCTAGCTTCTCTGTGTCATTTTGTGGGTTCTGTAGCTCCAAAGTTTGTTCAGAGTCCCATTTTACATAAATTGGAAGTGATGGGAGCTGGAGCTGCACAGAAGTCTTGTTTCTACTCTGCCATCTTGACTCTCCCCCTCATAAGAAGCCATGTCTCAAAGATGGAAGAGGCAGCTAGGTGCTACAGTGGATTGAGCACCAGCCTTAAAGTCAGGAGGACCCAAGTTCAAATTTAGCCTTGGGCACTAACTGTATGACCTTGGACAAGTCACTTAACCCTGTTTGCCTTAGTTCTTCATCTATAAAATGATCTAGAGAAGAAACTGGGAAGCCGTTCTAGTATCTTTGCCAAGAAAACTCCAAAACTTTGCCTAAAACTCCACAAGAGATCACAAAGAGTTGGATGTGACTGAAACAACTCAACAATAAGGATAATAGCTAGCTGGGAATAAGAACAAGTAACTCAGGGTGAATACAAAGGAATAGCATGGTACTATAAGATTGGTACTTATGTTGAGTAGGTAAGGGATCTTAGGACTTATCAAATCCAACCACTTTATTTGATATAGATAGAAAACTGGGGTCCTGAGAAGTTGACTTTTCTAGGATCATACAAGTTCTAAACATCTGAGATGAGATTTGATTTCAGTTCTTCTTGACTCTCATTTCATTGACCTCTATACACTATATCAAGTTGCCTCTTTAAAAATTTATTTTTCTTCAATTATATGTTAAAGCAGTTTTTTAACTTTTTTTTTAAGTTTTGAGTCCCATATTCTAACTATCCATCCCTCCTATCCCTCCTCTCTGAGATAGTAAGTAATCCAGTATAGGTTATACCTGTGCAATCATGTAAAAACATTTCCATGTTAGTCATTTTGTACAAGAAGACTCAAACAAAACAAAGAAGGAATGAAAGAAATAAAGTGAAAAATAGTATACTTCAGTCTGTATTCAGACAGCAGTTCTTTCTCTGGAGGTAAAAAGCATGTTCTTAAGTCTTTTGGAATTATCTTGGATCATTGGATTGCTGAATTGTACAGTATTGCTGTTGTTGTATACAGTGTTCTCTTGGTTCTGCTCCCTTCACTTTGTATCAGTTCATGCAATTCTTTCCAGGTTTTTCTGAGATTATGCTGCTTCTTATTTCTTATAGCATAGTAATATTCCATCACAATCATATGCCACAATTTGTTCAGCCATTCCCCATTGATGAGTATCCCCTCAGCTTCCAATTCTTAGCCTCCACAAAAGAGCTGCTATAAATATTTTTGTACAAATACATCCCTTTCCCCTTTCAAATTACTCCCCATATATGCTAAAAATCAAAATAGTGGAGTCTGGTAATGAATGATAGGAACAATGTACTGGGGACCAGAGCAGTGCTGAAGAAGGGAAAGGAACTTTTTTTGAAGTGGATGGTCTGATGAAGAAGACAGTAAACAGCGAGAATGTTAAAATATACACCCTCTTATCCCCACTTTTTTTTTTAAAATTTTGACTTTTTCTTCTAAAGGAGATAGACTTTGGTTCAGGATGGATAGAACAAGTGGTCAATAAGGAGGTGAAACTGAAGATGGGTGAGATGTTAAGAAAGAGTACCCAGCTACTTTTAAGGAGTTCAACATTGATTCTTCACTCTCCCTCAAATCTCTGTATCCAGTTAGTTAACACATCTTATCGTTTCTATCTTCAAAATATCTGTGCCATCCATGTCCTTCTCTCCATTCACACAGCCTCCCTTTGTGTTCATTCTTATCACCTCTCACCTACATGATTGCAATGGTTTCTCTATATCAAGTCCTTTCTCTAATCCAGCTTCCTCACAGCTACCACACATATGTTAAGCACAGCTATGTGCAGGTCAATCCCAACTCACAAAGTTCAGTAGCTCTCTATTGCCCCCAGAATAAAACATAAATTCTTCTGTTTGACACTAAAGGCCACTTACAGCTTGACTCTAGCTCACATTTGCTGACTTACTGACCTCATTCACCTTCATACAACTCTTCATTCCAGTTAAACTGTCCTCTTTGTTGTTCTCACAAAAGGCCAGATCTCTTATCAAGATGCCAGTTTACCTCTCTGCCCATGGGAGATGCTCAACAGTAGCAACAATGACAAAATTATGAAGTATAGGAATATTCTTTCTAGATGTTATTGCCCCCAGTAGACAGGGCCTAACTTGAGCCCTGAAAAGCAGTCTTACTATATTATTGGAGGTGAGTGATTTCACTAATCTGCTCCTCACTTTCTTCATTTGGGAAATGGGAATAATTCTTGATCTAGGAGAGTGTTGTGAGGACTCACTGGGAAGTAAATAATCAGAAAATCCTTAATCTCCTTAAACCAAGGAACTAAAGGAAAAGAAAACGGTATCTTTAGATAAAGGTTTTGGAACAAAGGCCCTGGGACAGGGTGAAGAAATTCTGTATGGCAAGTTGTGCTGGGGGTGTGGGGTGTTGAGATTCTTTCATGGAGACAGAGGGGACCAGGTAGGGGAGGTAGAAGGTAAGTGGAATAGAGATGCATCTGCTAGCCCAGATACATCCTCCCTAAGATGCTGCTTCCTCCATCTTTGATTACATCCCTATTTCATGAATTCACAATGTCATTGCTGGCTTAATATTATTCATTAAAATCTCTGGGTGCTTGTTGCCCTTTCTCATCCACCGCTGTGAATGGAATCTCACAGGTCTCAGGAAAGGTGGGCATCAAGGAGGAGGAGAGCTTGACCAGACAGCAGATGGTGGCCAAGAATTCTTCCTCTCCTTGAGGACGTGACCTGCCTACACCTGCCGCGGTACTAATTACAAGAAGATGGCTGACTGTTGTTTTGTTAGGTCTTTAAGACCTCAGCTAATTAAGAATAGATTTGTTACTAAAAGATAAACCAAGGAAAGAGTGTAATGAACAGCCTCCTTTAAAAGAAAAAAATACTAAGACATTTATATGGCCCTATAAGGTTTACAAAGCACTTTACTGTGGGTAATCTAATTTGATCCTTTCAACTACCCCAGGGCGAGTAGGCACTCCAGTCTGTTTTATCACACCCATTTTTACCAAAAACTGAATCCTAGAGAGACTGTGACTTTCCCTGGACACCTGACTATTAAGTCTTGCGGGCAAGAGTTCACCCTAGCTCTTTGCTGACTCTAAGTTCAGCATTCCCCCTCTCTCTTCAAGATATGGAAGAACTAATATGAGTCTATCATGCAAATAACAACCAGCCCAAGGTGAGCAGGGGTAAGATTGTATATTGTCAACCCCTTGAGGACAGGGATTGTTCCATATTTGTCTCTGTAGTCCCAACACCTAGTACAAAGCCTGGTACACAGTGGGCATTTCATAAATATTTATTGATAAGTTATTTTGCTTTCCTACTTGTTCCTCCTCTAGAGAGCTTATGAAAATGTCTTTGGACATTGAGTAGGACATTGTCCTACTCATTTTCAAGGCTGGTTTAAACTTGTATCAATAAAAGGAACTTAGTTTAGGAAAAGGTTAAAATCTGAAAGAAGTAATTAGCCACATAATTTCCTAGTTCTAGGGCTGGAAGTAATCTCAGAGGCAATATAAAATACTGCCCCCCTCCCCAATTTGGCAGATGAGGAAAGTGAGGGCCAGTGGGCTAAGTATCTTGCCCAAGGTCACACAGATCTTTAGAGCTGGAATTTGAAACCAGGTCCTCTGACTCTATACCTGGTGTTCTTTAAACTCTACCAGATAGAACAATGGTTCTGTAAAATACTTTGGATTTCTTTTATTTTCCAATAACTATACATAGTGGATTTTATTTGGCACTGTAAGACAAGTATTGGACTTGGAGTCTAGATTACCTGGGTGTGAGTTCTGACTCCACAATATACTACCTCTTTGTCCTTGGGCAAAGTAATTTCATCTCTGTCTCAATTTTCTTGTTTGTTAAGTGGGAATGATGACTAAAACTTATATTACTTACCTCACGAGGTAAGTATCAAGTAAGATAAGAATGCATATGTAGGGGTGGCTAGGTGGAGCAAGTAAGAGTCAGGATGACCTTGGATGGGTTCCGCCTCAGTACGCAGCACCCACACATAAATAACTAGCCCTGTAACCTTGAGCAAGTTACTTAACCCCAATTGCTTAAAAAGAATGCATAAGTAAATGTCTTTGTAAAGATGAAACACTGCACAGAATTTTAGCTCTGATTATGAGAGGTATGTAGTAGTATAGGAGAAAGTAAACTGAGATTAGTATGAGTTAGGACAACAGGCTTCTGGTTTCGAGTCTGACACTAACTGTGGCTAATTTCCAATCTCTCTGATACTATTTCCTTATCTTCCAAAAGGATCAGGTTGGATTAGATGATTTATTAGGCCCCTTCTGATTATAATGCTGAGATCCCATTATTTAGTGCCTATTCAGTGAAATTGAACAAGCATCTGTTGAATGACTACCATGTGTCAGGCATTGGTTTAGACTGGGGAT
The DNA here is from genome assembly GCA_011680675.1 of Gymnobelideus leadbeateri. NCBI lineage: Eukaryota > Metazoa > Chordata > Mammalia > Diprotodontia > Petauridae > Gymnobelideus > Gymnobelideus leadbeateri. Next base: position 216,004 of record WOXC01004457.1, on the reverse strand, counting down.
AAAAAGACCAAAATAAAATGGAATTTGCCCTTAGGCCTTTTTTTATGACCTGAAGCTTATATTCCATTGGAATGATAATTCATAATATTCTTTTATTCTACTGTGTGTGTGTATACAAGAATAGTACCAGGAGGGGGAGAATACTAACTTTTGAGAGGATTAGCCAAAGCTTCCGAGAGGAGGTGGCTTCTGGGCTGTGCTTTGAAGGAAGCTAGGAGGGAGGGAGTACATTCCAGACATGGAGGACAGCCTATACAAAAGCATAGGAAATGCAATGTATAATCAGCTAGTTTGGCTAGAATATTGGAGAAGTGTAGTCTAAATATGTCTGGAAATAGAGATGGGAGCCATTTTGTGGGGAGCTTGAAATGTTAGACTAAGGAGCTTGTATTTTGTCCTCGGCTGGGAGTGGGAGATAGTGGAAATTGGGAACTTCTAAAAGTGTTTGAACAGAGGTGTGATATAGTCCAACCTGTCGCTTAGAAATATTATCTTGGCAGCTATGTGAATGGTGGAGAGAAGAGGAGAGAGACTGGAAGCTGGGAAACAAATTAATAAGAAAGTTATTATGATAATCTGGTGAGCAGTGATGAGGTCCTGAACTGGGATGCCGGCTCTATAAATAGAGAGAAAGATGGTGGATGGATGATAGAGAGAGAAAGAAGACAGTAGAGAGGAGATAAAAGGGATGAGACCTGGCAGTTGATTTGTATATGGAGGAGGATGAGGAAAAGGGAAGAATCAGGAATGATTGTACTATTCTTGACACTACACCTTACACCACAGCAGTATATACAAAACCATGTAGAAAAGGAGCAGATTGAGTTTAGTCAACTCTCTTAAGTTATTTTGGAAACAACCAGTTAGTCACCAGATTTCAGAACAAAGTCATTTTTTCATCCCTTCTTCCAACCAGCCTCTCTGTCTAGAAATGATCCAAGTTGGTGCTTTGCCTCAGGAACAATCTGTTCAAAAATCAGGCATGACAGATCATTAGAATCATTGAGAAACATTTCTGGAGTATGCAACAAGAAAATGCTACTTCCTGAAAGGCATAAAAGACCAGAGTTATGCATTTTTTTGTAATTCTGTGATACCCAGCACAGACCAATTGGTGCATACAGAATCAAAGAATCTCAGTGTTTGAAGGGATTTCAGAAGTCATCAGGTCTGACCTATCTTATGCCTGAACAAGAATCCTTGTTGGAACATCCCCAAGTGATCTCCTATATTTTGCAGAAAAACCTCCAATTGAGGAGAAGCCAAACTCTCTTGAGGGCAGTTCATTTCATTTCTGGATAGCTCTAATAATTAGGAAAATAATTTCTGATGTTGAGCCTGAACCTTCCTCCCTGTGACTTCCAACTATTGCTCTGAGCTGTTCTCATACATGGCCACCATTCTCATAATAATGGTGATGATAACTTGCCAAGTGCTTTACATAAATTATCTTATTGCGTCCTTATGGCAATATGTGAGGTAGGTGCTATTATCATTCCCATTTTACTGATAAGGAAATTGAGGCTGAGAGAACCCTGAGTCACATAGCTGATAAGTCTGTTACAGGATTCAGACTCAAATGCTCCTGTTTCCTATCTAGTGTTCTATCCACTATACCATCTAGCTGGTACTGGAGGTCAGGTTCTCATTACCTCTTTCTTGCACTATTATCAAAGTACCCTACTTTTGTTCCCTGCTTCTAGTCTCTCCTCCAATTCATCTTTCACCCAATTGACAGATTAATATGCTTTTAAAAAAATATCACCAAATTCGATGTCATTTTCTTTTTTAAAAATTTTATTTGTCTTTAGTTTTCAACATTACTTCTATAAGTTTTAAATTTTTTCACTCTCCCTACCCCTTCCTTCCCCAGATGGCCTGCAATCTGATATAGGATTTACATATACATTACTATTAAACATTAATCATGTTGTATAGAATTATAAAAAATGGGAGGAATCATGAGAAAGACAAAACTAAACAACAAAAAAAGAAAAACAAGAGGGCGGAGCCAAGATGGCGGAATAGAAACAGCTCGTCCAAGCCTCTCTGCCCCCAGATTCTCCACAAACTATGTAAAAAAGGACTCTGAAAATCTTCTGGAGCCCCAGCACCCACAGAACGACACAGAGAAGCTAACCTCCCGCTGAAGACAGCCCAGCACCCTGCAGGAAGGACCAGCGCAGTGGTCTGGGAGCCGGCAGCCCTCAGAGCGCAGGAGCCGAGCCGAGCCCAGGTCCACGTGAGCCGAGGTTTTAGCCCCAGGGCGGCAGGGCCAGCAGCCGGCTGGAGGAACCCCAGAACACCAGGAGCTGTGGCGATTCCAGAATTATCAACATAGACATGCCTAGGACAAAGTAAGAGGTTAGTGTCCTATGGACTTTGGGACCTGTATTTGGGAAATGCGTCAGCTCCCTCCCCTGGGGGCTAGAAGCCGCTGAGGAGACACGCCATTTTGTAGTTTTCAGAGGCATCTCTGGCTCCCAGCCTACAAATCGTGGGGAGATCCAGCGATCAGTCTTGGGGGGTAATCGCTCTTGCTTTACCTCCCTGGATCTGGATTGTGATCTAGGGTGGAAGTTGTGGGTGGGTTTACAGCTTGCCAGAAACGGAAGTTGCCCCCCCACACGTTCGGGACGAAAATTCCTCTATCTGGCCTTAAAGCCACAGTGTGGCAACAAGCCCAAAAGTCAGGTAATCAAGTGGCAACATGCCAAGGCAAAGGAAACAGAAAAATGCAACCCTAGACTCCTATTTTGGGGCATAGAGTGGGAAAAGGACTGTGAGGTCAGAAGTCCTGCTCCAAAAGCCCCAGGGGAAAACATGAGTGGGTTGCAGGCCATAGAGGACCTTAAGAAGGACTTTAAAAATCAAATAAGAGAAGTGGAGGAAAAATTGGAAAGAGAAATGAGAAGGATGCAGGCAAAGTATGAAATGAGGGTCAACAGCCTGACTGAGGAAAACAACACCTTAAAAAATAGACTAGCTCAAATGGCAAAGGAGGCCCAAAAGGGCAATGAGGAGAAGAATGCCTTAAAAAGTCGAATTTGCCAGATGGAAAAAGAATCTCAGGAGTTCACTGAGGAGATTCATTCCTTCAGAGTTAGACTGGAGCAAATGGAAGCTAATGGCTTTATGAGAAATCAAGATGCTGTTAAGCAGATCCAAACAAATGAAAGATTAGAAGGCAATGTGAAATATCTCATGGGAAAAACCACTGACCTGGAGAACAGATCCAGGAGAGACAATTTAAAAATTATTGGACTACCTGAAAGCCATGATCAAGGAAAGAACCTAGAAATCACCCTTCAAGAAATTCTCAAGTAAAACTGCCCTGATGTTTTAGATCCAGAGGGCAAAATAGAGGTTGAAAGAATCCACCGATCACCTCCTGAAGAAGATCCCAAAAAGAAAACTCCCAGGAATATTATAGCCAGGTTCCAGAATCCCCAGATCAAGGAGAAAATACTTTAAGCAGCCAGGAAGAAACAATTTCAATATTGTGGAAACACAATCAGAATAGCCCAGGACCTGGAAGCTTCTACACTGAGGGATAGAAGGGCATGGAATATGATATTCCAGAGGGCAAAAGAGCTGGGAATGAACCCAAGGGTCACCTACCCAGCAAAACTGAGTATTTTGTTTCAGGGAAAATATGGTCATTCAGTGGAATAGAGGACTTTCAAGCATTCTTGAGGAAAAAACCAGAGTTGAATAGAAAATTTGACATCCAGACACAAGAAGTAAGAGATGCCTGAGAAGGTAATCAGGGAAAAGAAATCAAAAGGAACTTATCAAAGTTGAACTATTTACATTCCTATATGGAAAAGCAATATCTGTGACTGATGATATCTTTCTCACTATGAAAATAATGGAAGAAGGGGGTGTGGTCATATGAATACATATGTGAATGTGTGTGTATATGGTTACAGTTATATATGGATAGAGGGCATAGGTTGATTTTGTTGGGAAGGGAGAGTACTCAAGGGATGAAATTATGAGGTGAGAGAGGAAAGTGGCAAGAGGAGATGGGGAGAGACATGGTAGGGTAAACTATCTCATGCAGGGGAAGTGGGTGCAAAGGAGGGGGAGAACAAGGAAGGCTAAAAAAGCAAAACCACATTCACATTGAATTTGGTTCAGGGAGAAAATGACATACATACTAAATGGGATATCTCAACCTGCAGCAGGATAGGGGGAAGGGGGATGAGAGGAGAGATGATGGATGGGAGGGCATCCTTGGGGTGAGGGGAGGTTGGAAGAACCCACTATAGAAGAGGGACAGGATCATGTACGGAATGGACCAGGTGGGGGGTGGGATGAGTGGGAGGGAATTATAAGCAGCCTTGTACAATATATCTACTATGATAATGTTTTGCATAGCTAGACATGTACAACATATACTGAATTACGTATATCCCAAGAAGGAATGGGTGACAAGGGAGGAAGGAAATGGATCTGAAATTCAAGGTCATAACATTAAATGTTTCAAATATATATATAAATACTATTATTAATACTCTTTTGCCTATAATTGGGAGATAAGATGTGCAGGCATTGGGACACAAAGATTTATCTTCCTCTAATGGAAAAGTCGATGGGGGTATGGGAGAAGGTATGGGAGAGAGCAGATTGGAGGAAGCGATATCTTGTGGGACTGCTATTCTGGGAGGTTGGGTAGGGGAATAATGGGGGGAAAATGTAACTCAAAATCTGGCAGAAATGAATGATGTAAAACAGAAGTTAATAAAGTATTTGTTTAAAAAAAAAAAGAAAAACAAAATAGTCTGCTTTGCTCTCCTTTCAGGATCCATAGTTCTTTCTCTGGATGTGGATGGCATTTTCCATCATGAGTCTTTTTAGAAATGTTTTAGGTCCTTGCATTGCTGAGAAGGGCTAAGTCTATCAAAATCAGTCATTGCAGACTGTGGCTGTTACTGTGTACAATGTTCTTCTGGTTCAAGCACACTTCCCTTAGCTTCAGTTCATTTAAGTCTTTCCAGGTTTTTCTGAAGTTCACCTATTCATCATTTTTTATAGCACAATAGTATTCCATTACATTCATATACCACAACTTGTTCAGCCATTCCCCAATTGATGGGCATCCCATCAATTTCCAGTTCTTGACCAACACAAAGAGAGCTGCTATAAATATTTTTGTACATGTGGGTCTTCTCCCATTTTTATGATCTCTTTGGGACACAGCCCTTAGAAGTGGTATTGCTGGGTCAAAGGGTGTGTACATTTTCATAGCCCTCTGGGGATAGTTCCAAATTGTTCTTCAGAATGGTTGGATCACCCCATAGCTCCACCAACAATAAATTATTGTTCCAACTTTCCCATATCTTCTCCAACATTTATCCTTTTCCTGTTTTGTTGTGTTAGCCAATCTGATAGGTGTGATGCAGTACCTCAGAGGTGTTTTGATTTGTGTGTCCCTAAATCAGTAGTGATTTAGAGCATTCTTACATATGACTACGGATAGCTTTAATTTCTTCCTCTGAAAACTGCCTGTTGATATTCTTTGACCACTTATCAAGTGGGGAATGACCTGTATTCTAGCAACTTTGACTCCATTCTCTATATGTTTTAGAAATGTGGCCTTTATCAGAGACACTGTTGTAAAAAATTCTTTCCCAGTTTTCTGCTTCTCTCCTAATCTTGGTTGCATTATACATCTAAGTTGTGTGCCTGTTTGGAATTTATTTTGGTACAGGGTGTCAGATATTGGTCTATGCTCAGTTTCTGCCATTCTCTTTTCCAGTTTTCCCAGCGGTTTTTGTCAAGTAGTGAGTTGTTATCCCAGAAGGAGTCTTTGGGTTTATCAAACCGTAGATTGCTATAATCATTTGACTACTGTGTCTTGTGTACCTATCCTTAAAATACAAATCTGTTTCACTCACCTCCTCAAATCATCAATGGTTCCTTATTGTTAAGGACAAGATACGGAAATCCTTAGCCTAACATTTGTTAGTGACCTTAAGTTCTTGAAATTACTTTAAATAATTTTGTGTATGCTTTATTTTGCTTATCTGAATACATGCTATTATTTCCTTAATAGAATGCAGAGACTATTGTATTCCCAGCCTCTTTGCCTCCCTCATCTTTATTGTTTACATCTCCTTTAATGATGATGCCAAGCCTATCTATGACCATAGTGAAATAGTTATTCATTCCACCCACTACTCACTAGTTCCTGAGGGCTTTAGAGTTCAGTAGGCCTGAAATAACTTGGATAGAAAAGGCAGAGGTAGTCGGGTTTAAAGCAAAGAGCCCCAAAGGTGACCAAAGATTTAGGTTATATCCTAACCTGTCCTAGGTTATGTGCATCGCTCTACCATGAACTGGATAACTGTGGACAGTCATTTTTCCTCTTTGGTGCTTGATTTTCCCATCTATGAAAGAAGAGTTATTGAACCCTAAGCATTTTTCCAGCTCTAATATTCTAAAGTCTAACTTTATGCTGAGTTTGTCTTAATCTGGTTGCTAAGGGAGCTCCATATGCAGAGAAGAACCAGAACATCAGGATAGGAGGGACTTTTCTGAGAATGCTTTGAGACCCTTGTCAGAATATCCTCTTGGCTGGGACCCAGGAATCTTCTAAATAATCTCAGCTTATGCTGAGGCTTCTGAGGGTTTGTGTCTCAGTTGTTCAGTAAATTCAAAACCTTTATTTTTCAGTTCTTTTCAGTCACATCTCACTCTTTGTGACATCATTTGGATTTTTCTTGGCAAAAATACTAGAGTGGCTTACCATTTCTTTCTCCAACTCATTTTATAGATAAAGAAACTGAGGCAAATAGGGTTAAATAACTTTCCTAGGGTCACACAGCTAGTAATGGTCTGAAACCAGATTTGAACTTGAGAAGATGAACCTTCCTGACTCCTGTGCCCTGTAATAGCCCTAAAAAATATGGAACACTTCACAAATCTGCATGTTATCCTTACACAGGGGCCATGCAATCAAAATCTTGATTATGGTGAAATTTGCGGCTGAATTTCAGGGCTCTTTAATAGACATCATGTCCCTTCAATATCACAGAATTATCCATTTATTCTGGTGCTTTTCCAAATCCTTCCCCAACTCCCTTTAGCAATAGAAGTCATAGGCTTTGTACCAAGAGTTCAATTGACTGCTGGTCTGTTAGTTCTGGACATGATTTATAGAACTTTAGCATGAAGCAGCTTGTGGAGAATGATGGTATAATAGCTATACCATTAGAGCTATATAATAACTAACAAAAATTCTAGATCTGAAAGCTTAGTTACTAGAAGAGAACATTTAATCTAGCCCCTGCCTATAAGCATCTAAAGTATCATTGTAACTATTTTATAGATGACAACTAAAGCCTAAAGAGGTTAAGTGACTTGCACTGCTATGAAAAAATGCATCTATATTTCACAGGAGGGCCTTGGGAAAGACACGGGTTGGAAGGTTGGAAGAAGGGGTTGTTGACAACTGAGCTGGGTTTCTAGGTACCAACTTTTATTAAGAGCTTACTAGCAACTGGTAAATATTTGGGTGACTATTAAATGTATCCCAGAAGGGATATCTTAATTATAAAAAGTAATAAAAACAACAATCTGGAGGAAACTCTATCTTAATTGCACATTTATTACAAACTTGTAGTCATCAACAAAAACAAATATTAAAAAGCAACATATAAAAGTTATTCAAATGCATAATCTCCAAATAATATATTTTTTTTCTCAAAGTCCCAATATAAAACATCCTGTTTGCTTCTGTGGTGGTGGTGTGGTGCTTTTCAGGTGATCTGGATTGTCAGTCACTTTTATTCCACCCTAACTTTCTCTGGGCCTGGCTACTCTTTCTCAGCTACTTCCTGGGCTCCTCCCTTCTAGGAAGGACTTTCTTTTCACATCTTGTCAAGATAAAAAAAGGAAAGTTTTTCAGTATCAATCCAACTAGTAACAATTCCTCATTCATTCATTGCCAATAGGGAACCAACCTAAGTGTTCTCTCTCTGCCCTGAGAAACTGTAAAAGAATCTATAACTCTCTCTCTCTTTTAAAGCTCTGAGCCCCCAGCCAAATTGTCACAAATATCACAGCTTCAGAATCCCTTTCTCTCCATCTCTCCCCCTTCTCTTTCCTTGTAAAACTAAATCTTTTTTTTTTTCCCCAGCTCTGAGCCCCTAAACCAAATTATTGTCACAAATACCACAGTGTGTATGGGGGAGGGGTAATCTGAGCATACTTGTTGCTACATAATAGATCTTTTTTCCTTAATCTGTTAAACATAAACACACACACACACACACACACACACACACACACACACACACCAACCACACCACACCACACCACATACCACACACCCCTAAACAAACTTATAAGGAAGAGATTTTCCCACACCCAGGTGAATGAAAGCATCAGTTCCAGCATTCTCTGGAAAGAAGGGACTATAAGGAAATGAAGGTTTCTTTGATTCTCCTTAGAATGGGAAGAGCTAGCTTGCCAGTAAAAGTCCAGTCCCATTAGTCCCTGGTCAGGGTGAACTCTCTTGGGAGCTGAGTAAAAGAATCCTGAGCCGACTGCTATTCGTCCCCAGCATATTCATTTCCAGTATCTTGATCTTTATGGCAATGCCACTATAATGCTACATTTCCATGTCTCCTTCTGATCTTTTTTTTTCTCCTGTGGACATTTTTTCCTCCAGATTGTTTTTATTACTTTTTATAAAACTGTAGGTAGTCAGTGCAAATATCATTATCATTCTGCTTTTCTTCACACTTCCTCTTCTCCACTCCATCACTTCATTAGTCTTACCATATTTCCATTTTCCTTCTACATATTTGTCATGTTCATCATTACTTATGGTAACATAATGTTCCCTTAGACTCACATATTGCAGTTTGTTTCTACTCCAAGTTACTCCCAAGTTGTTGATATAAGGGTTGGTTCCGTTTTCCTCCCTTTGGTATTAAAAATACAATCACTACAAATATTTTTGCAAAGATTTTCTCCCCTTTTCAATATTCTCTATAGTATATAGTACCCTTAATAGGATCACAGGGTCCAAGATTATGAAACATTTCATAATTCTTCTTATATATTGATATTTTCCTTTAGAAGCTTGTTTCAATTCAGAAATTTGTCAGCAGTCTAGCAGTTTTCCTGTCTCCACCACCAAAATTGGACTTCAGAATTCTTAGCTCTCTTTCATATGTGTGGTCTTCCTTATCTGTGAGTTCCTTGAGAACAGGAATTATCTTTTCTCTTGGTATCCCCAGTGCTTCACACAGTGCTTTACATACAGTAAGCACTTAATAAATGCTTCATTCTTTGATAATTTAAGGATTAATTAGGTGGTATCACAAAAGGGATTTTATTTGTATTTCTCTGATTATTAGAAAGTTGGATTGCTGTTTTTAGGTGATTATTGTCAACTTGTGTTTGTTTCTTTCAACAACTGCTTCTTCATACATTTTGACTATTTATTGAGGCATAAATCTTACTTGGACTGTTACTTTTTATCAGATGTATATTATATATAGCAAACACATATATTATATATAGCAAACATTTTGTTTAATTTTCTTTTGTTTCATGTGCATTATACTTGTGCAAAAACTTTGATTTTTATAGAATCAAATCCATCTTGTTATGTTTCCTGTGATTTATATTGTTTATTCAATAATTCAAATCATTCATCAAGGGTATAGGTATCTACTCTATGCAAAGCACTGGGTAAGATTTGGGGATATGAGGATAAAAATTAGGTAGTCCCTCAAGATTATTCTACTGAGGGGCTATAACACAATAACACTTACATAGAAAAGTGAACACAGAGAATGTATAAAGTACACCTTCTATGGGAAGCCTCCCCTAAAACTTCTTAATTCAAGTACTGGCCAGATTTAATTATTTCCTATTTATTCTCTATATAGTTTGCTTTGCATATACTTGGTTGCATGTAGTTTCCCCCATTAGATTGTAAGCACCTCAAGGACAGAATCTTTCCCTCTATTTGTATCACCAGCATATTGTATTGTATCACACTTAGCATATTGTATCACCAGCATATTGTATTGTATCACACTTAGCATATTGTATTGTATCACACTTAGCATATTGTATTGTATCACACTTAGCATATTGTATCACCAGCATATTGTATTGTATCACACTAAGCATATTGTCTGTCAGGTAGTAGACATTTAATAAATATTGATTGATTGGTTATACAAAGGAGAGAGCACTAACAACTAGGGGGTCTGTAAAGGATTCCCATGCAAATTGACATTTGATGTGAGCCTCGACAGATCCTAGGGATACTAACAGGTTGAGATGAGGAGAGGGTATGTTCTCGGTATGGAGGGACCACTGTGCAAAAGAATGGAGGCAGTAGATGGGATGGAGAACAGAAAGCAGAGACCAGTTTGGCTGGAATGCAGAGGAGTTGAGTGAGATCAGTCTGGACAGATAATAGCAAGCATTCACATAGGACCTTAAGGTTTGCAAAGCACTTCACAAATATTATTTCATTTGATCCTCACAACAACCCTGGAGGTATGTGCTATTACTATCGTTCCCATTTTATCGATAGGAGTCTAAAGAGTCACACAGGACTGACTGTAGGCATGGCATTCTGTCTATGGTGACACCTAAGTTCCTCTAGGAAAGACAGGCTGGAGCCAGCTTTAAAGGCCAGAAACATTTTACAGAGGCATTCAATAGACAAGACATTTTTATCCCTTCACAATTGTGACAAATCTGTCATTCCATTTTCTTTTATTTTTTGTAATTAAAAAAATAGATCTTTGATCCACTTGTAATCTATTGTAGTATCTGGTATAAGATGGATGTGGATCTAATCCCACTTTTCTACATAATTTTATCTAATTTTCTCAACAGTTTTTTTCTTTTTTTTCTGAATAATGATTCCTTCCCTCAATGTTTAGTAATTTTGGATTTGTTAAGCACAAGTCATTTTGTTTTCCTTGAATTCTAATTATGAATTATGTGTTTCATTCTATTGATCAATTTTTCTATTTTAAAAAAATCCAATAGCAAGTAGTTTTCCACTTTATGATGGGATTTGAGATCTAGCAATGCCAGTCCCCTTTCTTGCTTTTTAGAGTGAGGAAGAGAAGTATAATTCCCTTTGAAATTCTTTCCTATTTTTCCCTTCTCATAAATTATTATTTTAATATATTTTTGTGAATTCTACATTTGTAGAATATTGGTATTTAGATGAGTACAGCATTAAATCATAGAATTTGAGAGTTCAAAGGGACCTTAACAATGTTGTCCAACTCATTCACAAAAGGAAGTCCTTCTAGAGGGACTGGCTTGAAGTATTCCAAGCAAGACGAGCTCACTTTTCAAGACTGGGCATTCCACTTTTAGACAGATCTTTTTATTAGTAGATACCATTTATATACTGCTTTAAGATTTGCAAAACACTTTACATATATTATTTCATTTGATTCTCACAACTCTGGGAGGGAGATGTTATTGTCAATCTTATTTTATATAAAAGGAAACTGAGACTGAGAGAAGAAACTTGCCAGGGGTCATTCAGCTAGTGAGGGTCTGAGTTAGATCCAACAGGTTCACCCCTCAACTGTGCCATTTAGTTACCTAATTATTAAGACATTTTCCCTGACACAAAGCCCACATTTACCTCTGCATCTTGTGGCATCTAGACTCAAACACAGTACTTCAGATTACATCTGACAAGGGCAAAGTACAATTGGACAACATCCCACCAATTCCTGGAAGGTTTGCTTTTCCTAACCATTATCACATTAGCTTTTTTTTGGCTGCCACTACTGTCTCATATTGAGATTGTAGTCCACTAAAATCCTCAGGACTTCTTTCTCAGAACAACTCCTTTCTACCCATGCCCTCTGCGCCCCCCACTTGTGAAGTTGATTTATTTCTGTCCCTGAGAAGATTTTACATTTATCACTACTGAATTTCATCTTATTAGATTCAACCCAATGTCCTAGCCAATGACAATCCTTTTGGATCCTGAATCTGTCATCCATTGTGTTATTTATTCCTCCCAGCTTGTGTCATCAGAAAAACAACAGCAACCAACCTATGAATACACCATCCATGCCTTTATTCAGATCATTGATAAAAAAGTTTAAAAGAATAGAACCAGGAACAGATCCCTGAGGAATTCCACTGGGGACTTTCCAATTCATTGCATGCTGACATAGATCCATTAACAGCTACTCTTTGAGTGCAACCATCCAACTGGTTCTGAATGCATATGATTGTACTATCTTCTACTCCAAATCTATCTTCTCTGTAAGAATAATTTGAAATTCTTTATTGAAACTTTGCTAAAATCCAAGTAAACTTTATCTACAACACCCCCCTTATTTGTTAGTTTAATAAGCTGATCAATAAAAGGAAATGAGGCTAGTAAGATATAACTTTTTTGTGTGAAGCCATGTTTCCCTCTCTAGATATTTGACCACTGTCTCTTTAAAGATCTCCTCTAGAATTGTCCCAGAAATTGAAGATAAGGTCACTGACCTATAGTTTGCTGAGTTCTCTTCTTATTTGTTTCTGGAAAATTGGAAAATCTATCCTCCAATAATTTTTTTTGCTTTGTTGGAGGGCAATTGGGGCTAAGTAACTTGCCCAAGGTCACACGGCTAGGTTTTTATTTGTGTGTGTGTTAAGTGTCTGAGGCTGGATCTGAACTCAGGTCCTTCTGACTCCAGGGCCGACACTCTACTCACTGTGCCACCTAGCCACCCCAATCCTCCAATAATTTAATAGCACCTCTCCCATTTTCCATGATCCCCAAATGAATTTGAAGATATTGTCATTTTTACCAGATTCACTCAATCTAGTTATATGCACTTGATAGCTTTCTATTTAATTTTCATTTTATGGCAGTTAAAATGTTTTGTAATTGTCTTCATGTATGCATTGCTTGTCTCTTGGTAGATTAATACTCAATATTTGAATGCATTTGTTCATAACCACAAAAATGCTATTCTCTTCCTATTAATTTCTCCTCATTTCTGTTAATAATATATAGACATGCTATTGATTTTTGTGGGTTTATTGTATATTTACTATCTTGCTGAAAACTATTTATTATCTTGATTTTTTGGCTTTTGTTGAGTCTCTTGGATTTACTAAGTGTACCATTATATCATCTGCAGATAGAGATATGTTAACCTTTTCTTTACCAATTATTGTTCCCTTAATTTCTTTTTCTTGCCTTATTCTAATACTATTTTAAAAACTATTTCAGGTGATATGGGTGAGAGTGAATAGCCCAACTTTATGTCCCTATGGGAATGGCTCTAATATTTTCCCATTATATATAATGCTAGCTCATCAGTTTAAATCAATACTTTTGCCATTCTAAGGAATAATCATTGCAGTGCTATAATTTTTAGTGTTTCCTTTAAGTCTGGCTTTTTTTTAAAGACTGTTGGAGTGTTACATTCTACAAAAGGCCTTTTCAAGCCCCTCTAGCTACTAGTGCTTTCTATTCTAAAGCTATCTTCTATCTATTGCGTATTTATCTTGTATGTAGTAACCTATGCTCATGTTGTCTCCAATATTAGAATGTAAGATTCTTAAAGGGAAAGGCCGTTTTACTTTTTCTTTGTATTTGTAGCTGTTAGCACAGTTCTTGGGATATAGTAAGCACTTTAGCATTTCTGTCTAAAGAAAGACAAAATGATGGATGTAAATCAGGGTGGAGAAGGGACAGTGGGGCTTGCAGGATGAAATGCCTACATATACAAGCTCTGGATGGTGTGATGGGTAGAGCAAGAGAAGTAAATTTTCATAAAACTTAGAGTTGTATATTAGACAAAAGAAGGTGTGTGTGTGTGTGTGTGTGTGTGTGTGTGTGTGTGTGTGTGTGTGTGTGTGTGTGTGTGTGTGGTGTGAGAGAGAGAGAGAGAGAGAGAGAGAGAGAGAGAGAGAGAGAGAGAGAGTGAGTGAGTGAGTTTGGGAAATTTTTAGTATTAATGTATAGTGCAGACTCTAGAGCTACCTCACCCAATTGTACTAGTAGGCAGGGTCTCCATAACTTCACTGATACATCATTTTAAGGGTACCCATGAGAGTTTAGAGGGTTATTTTTCCAATGATAGAGTTCACAAGCTTCCATTGGTATAATTCCCACCATGATTATCAGTTGATACTAATCAGCCAGAATTATTTTTTAGAAAGGGGAATAATTACTATACTGATACAGCTGGTACCAAACATACCTCCCCCAAATCTGTGATACACTCTCTCTCTCTAGTGCATAGAGAGTCCAGGGAAAGTGGACTCAAACTTAGAGAGTGCAGAGATGTGACAAAGGGGCAGTTTTGAGCTCCTGGTTACTGAAGTTTGTTCTTCCATTATGTTGGGATTCACCTTAGATGTTTTGTAATTGTCTTCATGTATGCATTGCTTGTCTCTTGGTAGATTAATACTCAATATTTGAATGCATTTGTTTATAACCATAAAAATGTTATTCTCTTCCTATTAATTTCTCCTCATTTCTGTTAATTATATATATATATATATATATATATATATATATATATATATATATATATATATATATATATCATGCTATTGATTTTTGTGGGTTTATTGCTGGGATATTTGTAGAACTTTGAATCTGTTTTTCTCATCTATTCAACCTGACCTTGACTTTCTTCACAGTTAGTCCTCTCAGTAGTCCTCTCAGCCGCTGCTGCCTGGAGAATAGTACTATAGTACTAGAACACTGATAGGGAATCAATGTTTCAAACTCTTTTCCTCTGGCCATGGGGGATGGAGGTGGATGGGATGAAAGACTTAGGCTGATTAATTTTTCTGCTTCTCCCAACTCTGAGCAATCTCTTCTCCAAGATGCCTTTCTACCCTCTTCACTTCCAGGTACTGCATTCTCTGGTTCTTACTAGCTCAGTGGTTTTACACAGGTACCAGAAGGTGTGACCAAGTCCTTTTGGCCAATCTGAACAGATTTCCTCTTGCATTTAGGAAGGTAGTAAAGCCTTGTTCACACCTGATGTTTTCACCTCCTTAATGTATCAAGGTACTACATCTTATTCAGTGAATTTAAAAACACAATTCAGCAATATATTTCCTACCCATACAAGCTGATGGCAAAAAAGTAGATAAATTTAAGATTATAGGATAGAACAAGGTTTAGAATGCTTTGGCTATCACCAGAAATTCTGGAACTTCTGTTATAGTATCTGATAAATGTGAATTTAAATTGGAAAATATCGAGAGAGACAAAGAAATTATATCATGCTTAAAGGTACCATTAAGAATGAGAATATCAGCATTAACAATCTACTTACCTAATGACAAGAAATCAAATTTATGTAGGAAAAGTTAGCCAATTTAAAAATTAAATAGATTTTTTTAAAAAAATCAATTATAGTGATGAATTTTTGGGACTCCACTAAAGGAATATATAAATCAAACAGAAAGATAAAGAAGAAAGAAGTTAACAATTGGAATATATACCAAAGCAACTGGATCTGACATACAAGTGAAAGAACTGATGAGACAAAGTAAAAAATAATCAAAATATATTTCCTTTTTCACATGCACATGGAATATGGGGAAAAAGTGTCAGGTACTAGGTCACAAAGAAGTTATTGTCAAATATTAAAAGGCAGAAATTTTTAACACTACATTTACAGAAGAAAATGCAATAAAAATCAACTGATAATAAACAATAAAATATGATTTAAAGACACAGATGAATATATAAAAATCCAAATGCCTTGGTGAATATTAGGCTTAATGAACAAATTATAAAAATAATCATATAAAAGATAATTACACTATAAATAAGATACATTAAAATAAATGGAATGTAGCCAAGGAAGTACTCAGAGGGAAACTTATATCCCTGAATAACTAATTTAACAAGAGAAAAAAAGAGAAAAATGAGTTGTTTACTCTTAAAGAAATTTTAAAAATGAAATTAATCTACAAAAAATCTCAGAGAAAAATATTAAGATGAAAGGATAAATAAATTGTAGAAATAAAGAACAATTGAATTAATAAATGAACAAGGAGGTATTTTTTTCCGATCCAAAAATGTGTCAACTATTAGTAAATTTAATAAAAAGAAAAGAGAGAAAATCCAAACTCCAAAATCAGAAATAAGAAATAGGAGATAGAACAAATGAAGAAAATAAAAAAGAAACATTATCAGAGATTCTTACACACATATTTGCAAAATAACTTAAAAGGACTAATTTATAAGAAGAATGGAAAGGGATAAGGACTAGACCTCTGATTTAATTGATAAATATGAAATACCAAAATTGAGGAACTGAGAAACAATTATATTAAGTAAACCAGTTTCAAAAAGAGAAATTAACAAGTTTCCATAAAGAGTCACCAGGAACGAGGAAAGTCTATAAAAATTTCAAAGATCAAGTAATACCTTTGTTATACAAATAATTTTAAAAGATAGAGCATAGTGGCATTCTTCTTCAAAGACAAATATAGTTTTGATTTTCCAACTTAGAAGAGATAAGTTCAAAAAGGAAAACTATAGATCAATAGCATCACTAAATATTAATGTAAACATATGTAATAAAATAGCTGCAAAAAATTCCAGCAACATAGGTTTTAAAAATTATTCATTATGATCAAGTAGGATTTTTATCAGAAATGAAAGAAAATGTTAATATTAGGACAATAATCAATAAAATATTCACAAGAAAAAATAATTAAAATAATCCATAGAGAAAATTAATAAAAATAATCAATAAATATAAAACTGAAAATACACATTTGTTATGAAGTCAGCAATAAAGAATCAAACAAGCACTATTAAATACTTATATCGCTTGCTGTTGTCTTTTCTTTGTTCCCCATTTCCCTTCATGCCTATACAATTTAATCACTAACCAAAATATCACTCTTAGTGCTTCTTATTCCACAATGATGATGTTATTAAAATGGTGACCAGTTAAAATCACAATCAAATAATCACCTTTCTCGAAAGCTGGTTTTAGGAACAACTTTGTCAACAAATATTTATTAAATCTTTACTGTTTGTCATGCACTATGCTAAGCACTGAGGATACTAAGAACTGTAAAAACATGGTCCCAGGCCCCAGGGTGCTCATATTCTAATTGAGGGAACAGTATGCAAATGCCTATATATATATATATATATATATATATATATATATATATATAGGTATATATATATACCTATATACGTACACATATACACATATACATACATTACATATTGGTACAAATAAGAAGTAATTTTAGAGGGAAGATGAGCAAGTGGGGGTGGTTGACGGAGTGATTAGAAAGTCCTTTATATTTGAACTGAGTTTTAAAGGAAGCTAGATGGTGGAGATGAGGAGGGAGAGCATTTCAGGGATGGAAGACAGCCAGTGAAAAGGTACACATTCTGGAGACAGAATTATGTGTGAGGAATAGCAAGTGGCCATTGTAGCTGAATTATAGAGTATGGAGAGGAGTATAAAATGTAAAATATTATATAAGGTATAATATAAACTGCAATATAAAATATAATAAGCTTAGAAAGGTTGGAAAAGGCTAGGTTGTGAAGAATTTTAAATGCCAAACATTTGATCCTGGAGGAAATAGTGAACCACTAGAAGTGACTTGAGTGTGGGGGGTGGCAGAAGGGAGATGTACACTTTAGGAAAATCACTTTGTTGAATGGAGAATGGATTGGAATAAGGGAGATACTTAAGGTAGAGAAGCCAACCAGAAGGCTATTGTAATAGCCCAGGTATTAGGTAATGCCTATACCAGTGTAACAGTTGTGTAGCTTAAGAGAAGGGGCCATATATGTAAATGTAGATATGGCAAGGCTTGAAAACAAATTGAATATGTGGTATCAGTGTGAGTTGAGTAAAAAAAAAAATGAGACTGAGGTTGTATGCCTGGGTTACTGAGAGGATGGTGGTGCCCTTGAAAGTAATAGAAAATTTAGGAAGAAAGAAGAGTTTTTAGGGAAAGGTAATGGATTCTGTTTTGGACATATTGGCTTGAGATGACCAAAATAGCAGTAGTGACACAGGATTGGAGCTAAAAAGAGAGGTTTGGGTTGGATATATAGACCTGGGAGTCATCTGCATAGAGACTATAGCTTAACTCTTGGGAGCTGATGAGACAGCAGATGAGATAGTATAAATGGAGAAGAAAAGAGAGCCCAGTACAGCCTGAGGATATAGCCATGGCTCATGGGCAAAATCTGGATGAAGATTCAGCAAAGGAGACTTGCTAGGTAAGTAGAAGGATAACTAAGAGAAAATAGTATTAGGAAAACCAAGAGAAGATTATCAAAGGATAGAGAGTAGTCAACAGTGTCACAGGTTACAAAGCGATAAGAAAAAGATGTGATTAGAGAATGGAAAAAATATACATTTCTTTAATTTTCTATATATCATAACCCACCTTCTGTCTTTACTCATTTTGTAGAAAAATCTGATGAAATTTGAATGAATAGTTTTTGATATATAATGACATTCTTCCTGGCTATTAATAGAATTTTCTACTTAGTGTTACAGTCTTTCAACTTAACAACAATATACCTGGGTGAATTAAATTTGAGTATCTTCCATGTTGGCATTCTGAGAATTCTATTTGTCATCTGTCCATTTTCCTTTTTTTTCTGGCAAACTTACTTGTACAATTTACTCAAGTAAAACGATCAAATTATTTTCTTCTTCATAGTTCTCATCTCATGCCCTTTGCCATCTTGGCTGCTCCCCTTTAAATACTTTATAATTTATCTATACTCTACCTAAATGGGATGCCTAGACTTGAGCATAATGATCTAGATATGGCCTGACAATTGATTCTAGTATATGTCTTTCATATATATATATATATATTTCTAAACTGTTTTATCCCATCATTTTGTCCTGAGATTACTTAGCTGCACCCAGCTTCATCTCTTCTCTTTGTTTTTCTAATTTTACTTTTTCTATCAAGTTTTATCTTCTCACTTACTCACCTCCCACCCCCTGTAGAATATAAGTATCTTGATATTAGGAACTATCTCATTTTTGAATTGGTGTCCCCAGCACCTACCGCAATGTTTGTCACATAGTAGGTGTTTAACAAATGCTAATTTCATTGATTGACTCATTTATTAGTCATTTTATTAGGTCTTAAGAAAATTCTGTTCCAATGGAATTATTTTCCATGTAGTTTCAGTACATTTTCATTTTGCCATTTAAAGATTTTTTTTTCATTAAATTGGTAAGGAGCCTCCATTTCTCCTTATTTCTCTACCTCACATCTTTTAACATCTTCCTCTGCTCTCTCTCTTTCTTTGTGCCAGTCTCACAGGAGAAAGTGATTCTTGTTCTTATCACAACTTCTACTAATGACCTTGGTCCCATTCCCTCCTGGATCTCCTGTGAGCTTGTTCTTTTGATAATTTCCTCTCTATTTATAATCTTCAATCTCTCACTCTCTGCTGAGTCCTATCCTACTGTTTACAAACATGCCCAGGTGTCTCCCATCCTTAAAAACCAACAACTAGAAAGAACTGAGTTTGAATCCTGATTGAAGCAAACTACTTGATCTTTTTATTGTTTGGTTTTATTTCCTCTTTATCATTTTTCATTCCATCTGGTACAATCCGCCTTTGTAACCTGACTAATGTCTAATGTGAAAGTATTTGCAGATCCTATACTGGATTGTATGCCGTCATAGGGTGAGTGGGGTGGGAGGGAAGGGAAATTTGAAACTCAAGGAATTATGGAATTGAATCTTGTAAACTAAAAGTAAACAAACAAATTAATAAAGACAAAAAAACAATAACACAACCAAAAACTCCCCTCTGAACCTTCATTTGACACTTTATTGTTGTTTTTCAGTCATGTCAGACTCTTTGTAAGCTTATTTGGAGTTTTCTTGAGAAAGATATTGGAGTACTTTGCTATTTCCTTCTCCAGCCCATTTTATAGATGATAAACATTGAGGCAAATAGGGATAAGTGACTTGTCCAGGGTCACACAGCTAGAAAGTGTCTGAGGCCAGATTTGAACTAAGGATGATGAGTCCTCCTGACTCCAGGCCCAGCACTCTATACACTGTGCCACCTAGCTGCCCCCTCATTTGGCCCTAAGATCTCCTTAATCACCTGTCCAGTAGTCTTCCCTTTCACTGGGAGACATCCAGGAAATGCTGTCTGTATTCATTGTTGCCTCCTTTTGGTTAATCCCCAATACCTTCCCTGCCCCCATTTCCTTGCAATTGTTTTTTTGTTTTCTTTTGTTTTGTTTTGATTTTTCCCACTCTTCCAGGTTATCAATGGTCTTTTATCTGTTCAATTCTATGGTCTTTTCTTAGTCTTCATCTTAATCTCTCTTGTCACTTTTGAGACTGCTGACTATTCCCTGATCCTAGATACTGTACAGAATCACTGTTTTTTCTGGTACAGTGGATAGAGTACTGGACCTGGAGTGAAGAAGATCTGAGTTCAAATCCAGCACTTATTAGCTGTGTGACCCTGGACAAGTCATTTAACTTCTCTCTCCCTCAGCTTCCTCCTCCACAAAAATGGGGATAATAATAGCACCCATCTCTCAAGATTATTTTATGAATTAAGTGAGATATTTGTAAAGAGTTTAGCATAGCTCCTGGCATATAGTAGGTGATTAACAAATGATTATTTCCCTCATATATTTATCTGTATCTGTATTGTTTGTACCCAATAGAATATGAACTTCTTGAGGGCAAGAACTGTTTGATTTTTTTGTCTTTGTATATATAGTGCATAGCACATAGGAGGTACTCAATAAATGTTAATTGAATTATAGATAATTTTGAAAATTCTCTTGAGGATTTCTGGTAGTTTTGCTTCTGTTGCCTTTTAGGTTCTGTTGTTTTAATCATGGAGGCACTCAGCTTCCTTTTGCCTCCCTACTCTCCTACTTCTCCAAATGTTTCCTATTGATTTTCTAGGACCTCATTTTTTGCTTTTTGGAGGGCAATTGGGGTTAAGTGACTTGCCCAGGGTCACACAGCTAGTTTTTGTGTTAAGTGTCTGAGGCCAGATCCAAACCCAGGTCTTCCTGACTCCAGGACCAGTGGTCTATTCACTGTGCCATCTAACCTCCCCAAAGATCCTCATTTCTAATTCTCTCTTTTTTTTTTTTTAAAGCAATTGGGGTTAAGTAACTTGCTCAAGGTTACACGGCTAGTCATTATTTATGTGTGGGTGCTCATTTTCTGTCTAATTCTCTTTTATAAATTAACTAAAGAGCCTGAATCTTCTCTAGATTAAGGGGACTCTTGTAAGCAGACATATGGAAAGAGGCGATTTCAGCAATGGGGTACAATGGGAAAAGCACCAACCCAGGAAAGGAATATTAACCTTATTTCTTGTCCTGGCTCTTCCACTTAATGCCAATTTGACCTTGGGCAAGTCTTTTTACTACTCATCTTTATAATGGGCAAGAGAACTAGAGGATCTCTTAGGTCCTGGAGGTCTAACACTTTATAATTGCTGTATCTTTATGCCAAAGCCTATGCTGTTAGGAAGAGCAGGAACTAGACCCAAGCAAGCCTGACAGATTTTCTGCCCAGTGCCCCTTCTTTTATACCACATTCCTTCTTTTTTAATTTCTTAGTTCTGATGTCTTGTTCCTGCGGAGACATGCTGGGACCTTGAGAGAGAAGAGAACTCCCACTAACAATTCAGTGTAATCCAACAACAATTAGGTACCTATTATGTATGTGCAAGATACCCTGGAGCTGTGAGAATCAATTCATGTACTGCATAGAAAGGACTTTGCAGACCTTAAAGTGATGTATGTATGTCAGGAGTAGTATTAGTTTATTAATTACTCATTAATTATAAATAACCATAATTATTAACATTGTGGGAATTCAAATGGAAATGGTCCAGGGCCAAGTCACTATATTAATGTCGTTGCTTTATATTTAATGCTCATAGAACTACTGTGCAGGTAGATAATATGATCACTTTTTGTAACAACATAAAAGGGTTGTGATATAGGCAGCTGGGTGGTTAGTGGATAGAGTGTTGGAATTGGAGTCAGGGAGATCTGAGTTCAAATCCTACCTTAGATATTATTGTAAGACCCTGGCCAAATCAGGGTCTTATAACTCTTCTCAGCCCCGGTTTCCTCCTCTTTAAAGTGAGGATAATAATGGATTATTGGATGGATATATGGATAATAAACTAATAAAAATATGGATAAATAGATAATAAACATTTCACAGGGTTGTTGTGGAGGTGAAATGAGATGGCATGTTAAAAGCTTTATAATACTTATATCATTATAGAAATATTAGCTATTATACAAGCTCACATAGGGCAGCTAGGTGGCACAATGGATCGAGTACCAGGCCTGGAGCCAGGATTATCTGAGTTTAGACCTTTATTAACTGCATGACCCTGAGCAAGTCATTTACCCTCTGCTTCAATTTTTTCATCTATGAAATAAGCTGGAGAAGGAAATGGCAAACCACTCCAATGTCTTTGCCAAGAAATTCCTGAATGTGGGCATGAAGAGATGGACACAACTGAAAGGACTGAACAATTACATAAGCTCATATAAACTCACATGCACACATATGAAAGGGAGGGAGAGAGGGAGGCTCTGAGTATTTGCTGTGACTACATCTATTAAAAAATCTTGTTCTTCGATTTTTATGGCCTGATGTTATGTCTAGGTGCTGGGCCAAAGTTTTGTCTGTATTGAAGCTCTAGTTCCAATACAGTTTATTTGTTGAATTCTCAAGGGTAGTTGGGGATTTTATTGACAGTATAGGGATTTATGTTCAGTTTACAAGGGATGGAGAGCTTGTGCAGTTCTGGCCACTTGACCATGTCTTTCTAGGTTATTCATCAGGTGCTAAATCCTTACAACCTGTAACGTGTTGCACAGTTTCTATCATTCTGACATCTAAAGAATGGCCTTTCCTGTAATTTCTGGCATCAATGAGCCCCACTTGTATCACTGTTGTAAGCCACATCCATATCTGTAAACAAATCTTCATGATTCAATAATCTGCTCAATATTTCTTTCTGGCATATTGATTGAGTTCACATGGATGATACCCATAGAGTCAAGTCAAGTCAACAAACATTTAAGGATTGTGCTAAGCTTTAGTGATATGAAAAAAGGTAAAAAATAGTCCTTGCCTTCAAAGAGCTTATAGACTAATGGTGGTGAGCGGCAACATTCAAACAGCTACATACAAACAAGATATACATACATACACACATACATACATACATACATACATACATACATATGATTAATAAAATAGGCTATATGTATATATACAAATATGATAAAATCAGCTGTGTGTGTGTATATATATATATATATATATATATATATATATACATATATATAATGAATTAGAGTTTGAGATAGTCACAGAGGGAAAGGCAGAAGCATTAAGGGAAACTGGATTAAAGCTAGGAGGCAGGGGTGAGGAGAGTCCTATATGAATAATAGCAAGAAAGCCAATGTCACTGGCTCCTAGAATAATAGGAGAGGGGTAAGATGGAAAGGCAGGAAGGGGCCAACATATAAAAGGCTTCAGAAGCTAAACAGATTATATTCCATCCTGGAAGTACTAGGGAGCTACTAGAGAATGAGAGAGGGAGAGAGACATGGTCAGACCTATACCATAAGGAGATCACTTTGATGGCTGGATGGAGAATGGACTGAAGTGGGGAGAGATGTGATGTAGTAAGACCAAGAAAAAGGCTAATTGAATATCCCAAGTGTGAGGAAATGAGAGGCAGCTAGGTAGCACAGTGGATAGAGTACCAGACAGGATTAGGAAGACTCATCTTCTTGAGTTCAACTCTGGCCTCAGACACTTACTGTGTGATGCTGGGCAAGTCATTTAACCCGGTTTGCCTCAATTTCTTCATCTGTAAAATGAACTGGAGAAGGAAATAGCAAATCACTCCAGTGTCTTTACCAAGAAAACCCCAAATGGGATCACAAAGAGTCAGGCACAAATGAAAATGACTCAACAACACCAAAAATAATGATGTAATGAGGGACTGCATGAGGGTGATGGTAAAGGAGAAAAGGGAGCGTCTGTGAAAGAGATTGTGAAAGAAAAAATAACAATATTTGGCAGTAGTTTGGATATGAAGGAGGGGTGAGAGTGAGGGATCTAGGATGACACCTATTTTTGGCTCCTGGACAACTGGGAAGATAGCAATTCTCTCAATAATAAAGAAGTTAGCAAAAGGAGAGTTTGGGGGAAAAGTTAACGATTTTAGTTTTGACCTTGAGGAGTTTAAGGTATCTATAGGATATCCAGATTGGGATATTTATTAGGCAGTTGGAGATATGAAAATAGAGATCAGAAGAAAGGTTAGGGCTGGGTAAGTACATCTGAGCATCATCTCCATAGAGCTGATAATTGAATTGATATAAGCTAATGAAATTAAGTGAAATAGTATCGAGGCAAATAAGAAGGCCCATGGCTGAGCCTTGGGAGCCACCCACAGTTAATGGATGTGAAACCAAGAAGTAGTC
Source organism: Gymnobelideus leadbeateri (assembly GCA_011680675.1). Lineage (NCBI taxonomy): Eukaryota > Metazoa > Chordata > Mammalia > Diprotodontia > Petauridae > Gymnobelideus > Gymnobelideus leadbeateri. The sequence goes on along the minus strand of WOXC01004457.1, from coordinate 191,480 downwards.
AGACAAGTAGGAAGAGAGGGTGGTGGCCAATAGAGATGAGAATGTCAAGGAGAAGAGGGTGGTCAGTAGTGGCAAAGGCCACTAAAGGCCACAAAGAGGTCAAAAAGGACAAAGACTGCGAAAAAATAACAGATGGCAATGAAGAGACCTATTGATTTAATTAGATACTATGCAATGAGTCCAGTGATGTTTACCTATTGGCAGCCTTTAGGATTCTCTACATGCTATTGTTTGTTCCAAAAGGCGATTACTCTAGAAAAATTTATACAAAGTTTTAATCTGTTCATGATGTCTCCAAGAACATCATTCCTCTCCATGATTTTTTGAAGGGGAAAGGCTAATCTTTTTTACAAACTGAGGTAATAAGCCCTAGATTATATTAGCATTGTATGGGGGTGGGAGGAACTTTCTCAATCCACTGTCATCCATTTTACTGTTCCAGAAAGAGGCTAGCATTGCAAAGTAATTGATGGTTTGAAACGTATTCTTCCCTTTGAGTTCTGACTTTGGGATGCCAGTAAGTCTCTGGAGACACACAGCTGCTGCTATCCCATCATCATTATTACTAACTACAACACAAGGAACCCTGAAGGAACCAGCATTTGACTGGTGGATCCCTAAACTACTGGATTGAGTCAAGGATTACAACATGAATTATAAAGGTGGAGAAGTGCTTAGAGCTCTGAACTGGGTTTTAATCAAGGCCACCTATACTCAGCTGGTTCTTTCTTACCCAGATTGACATGAGCACTGTGAAATCCACTTATTTTCAGAGAGCATGGGCACATTTCCTATGCGAGATAATCAATTTGCTGCATTTTTCACACTGTATCAGCAAGATTATTCCAAAGAAGTTACTATCCCTGACTTGTATCCATGCATCATATATCAAATCAGAGAAATACAGATTTGAAAGGGATCTAAAGTGACCCTTTGGTTCAAGCATAGGACCTAAGGCAGAATATCCAAGGAAACTTTTCTCTTAAAAGTTCTTGGTGAAGATTTCCTAAATTAATTCAGTTTATTTATACAGAAGTTCCTGATCTTTCCCTTCTAGGTCAATGGAGAAAAACTATGTAACATGTACAGGCAGAGAAGAGAGAGAATTTTCTGTGTCCTTCTCCTATTCTCTACTTGATCCAGGCTTAATATCCCTTTCAGGCAAAGGTGGTACGATTTGTAACAGTAAGCATTGGCATGGGATAATGCAAAGAGAGTTGAACTGAGAGTCCCCAAAATCTGTTTTCTAGTTCTAGCTTTGTCATTTATTAATGATGTGACCTTGGACAAACTGATCTAATAGTCTTGTCCTCAGTTTCCTTGCTGTGAAACAAAGGCGTTGTACTTTGTGATCTGTAATGATCTGCAGGTTCTGATTTTATAGTGTGCTCAGCTGATAGCTGACAATGCCACACCTGCCTATTAGACAAGTTCCTCAGTGGTTTGGGGCTTGTCAAGCACTTGTCATAACTGAGATGCAGTAGGGGCAGCTGTTTGCTCTGGATGCCATGTGATCGGGCTACTCCTGAGCCCACATCTTAGCAGCCTTGTTCCAGAGTGTAGCAGAGAGATATACTCCTATAGCCCTGCAATGTGTCACTTTATGGAGGACTTCCTTTTGGCTATTTCTTATGAACTTGACACCCATCGTTTTGCTGGACCTGTTGAGGTTGTGGCATACTAACACCCTGCTTGGCATACAGCAGACATTTAGTGGGTGGTCATTGATGGGTTAGGTTTGAGTGGCTTTCCACTTTTTTTCTAGGCTATTTTAATCAAGTGGCAGCATGGTATCATAGGCAGAGGGCCAGCATCAGAGTCACAAAAAGCTTGGTAAGTCCTAAAAGAAGTACTGGGCTTTATAAATACCTCAAAGGATCAAGCTACATGAGCTTACTCTGAATTTTTTTTAATCCACAAGGCAAAGAGATAGTAGAATAAAAATATTTAATTCAAAGTAAAATTATAATATCCACTTATAATTATTTGTATTTAAAGCACATTTGCGTAGTTAGGAGAAATCATAGTAAATTTTAGTAAAATTTTAAAAATTATCAATGGATTTTTTTGCTGTTTTATTAAGCGTTCATTAGGCTCTCAGTATATATCAGATACTAAGCTTCTTTTGGTTTGCAAAGAGAGGCAAAAACAGTTCCTGCCTTCAAGGAGTGCTCATTCTATAGGCAAATATGCCTCTGACACATACTGTCTGTGTGACCCTGGGAGAATCACTTAATTGGTCTCTTAACCAGTGACTCAGACAGCAAACTCTTTGAGACCATAAATTGCAGAAGCTCTTGCTCCTCCTGCCTTTAGTGGCTTCTCTTGAGACTCAACTAAAATATTTTTTGCCAGGGGTCTTTCCTGGTCCTCCTAACTGTTAGTGCCTTCCATCTGCAATTACCTCCCATTTACCCTGTGTGTATCTTGCACATACATAGTTGTCTGCATGCTGTCTCCTCCAACAGAGTGTGAGCTCCTTTAAGAGATAGATTGTGTTTTTGTTTTTCTCTGTACCCCCAGCACTTAGTAGGTGTTCAATAAATTCTTGTAGACTGGGTCAGAGAACAGTGTTCTTCTTTCTCAGAGTTTTCCAGATAAAATCACAGGTCCAACCTAACCCTCCTCTACCTCCCCTATCTCCTCAAATGATCCTGATAGAATCAGACCCTTGAGCTGAAAGGGAACTAAGGGATTATCTAGCCATTTCACCTCCTTATAGTGATGAGAATGCTCAAGTCCTGGCACAAATTATAAGATTACACAGTGAATCAATGATAGAGCTGGTTTTGAAATCTAGGTCTCTTGACTTCATGTACAATGTCCTTTCCACTATGCTGTGTCTTTCAGGATCCTTATAACCTAATTATACAGTGTTGTACAATAGAAAGGCTTCTGAATTTTGGATCAGACAATCCTGGCTTTATATCTTGACTCTGCTAATTACTCCAGTGTGATCCTTGGGCAAGTTCATTCAAACTCTCTGGGATTCAATTTCCTTACCTGTGTAAATGAGGAGTGACTCAGCTGATATCTCAGATCCCTTCTCCCTCTGAGTCTGGGATACTATGATTCTGTGATCTTCATCACCAAAAACCCAGAATGCCTTCCAGAAAGGAGAGCTGGAAGTAGGCAGGTCCTGTGGACCTTTTGGATTCCCATGGGACTTCCTGAGTTTATACTGTTATCATGGAGAAGTCTAATTTTCATTCATTTGATTGGCTATTAACTAATTGCTTTCTATGATTGCCTGATCTGGACTTCATGGCTATGGGCATAGACATGGAGGCAGACATAGAGACTTAGACACAGAGGGAAAAGGCGTGTTGGGGATTATTACTAAGCTCTTTCATTGCATTTCAAAATGAGAGACATGTATTCTATCACCATCATTTCATATATGAGTTATTTACAACAGTTTCCTCTGAAGTTCTCTTTTCCCTATTTCTGCAAAATAGACAAAGGGGCATGATAGCAGCAAGAGAGGCAATAAGGAAAGTGCTCCTAGAAGGAAAACCTTCTCCCCTCCCCCAAACAAAATGTCCTCATGGGATGAGCCAGAACTGTGCCTGAGACATAGTCCCAGCCCCTTATGGGGGAGGAGATCTCTCAGGCACATTATTATTATTTAAAACTCCCATGTCCTTGGATTCATTTTAACTCCTATATAAAGTTTATGTTGCTCCCATCTCATCAATAAGGGACTCACCGTGTCATTGATTGCATGGCAAGATCCCTGGGAAGACATTAGGACGTAGGAAAGGCAAGTGATTATGGATGGGGCTAAATTATTTACTTCATCAGAGTATCTGGGGGCTTTATCATGCAGCCCTGTCATGGGGAGCTGTACATAAAGATAAATAATGGTCCCTTTAACTCGGGGAATCTGAAAGGTCATTTGGGCCGTGGCAGACATATAAAGTTGTGTTTGCCACATCCATCAATATGCAATTGTATATGGATGTAATACGCTGTGTGTATGCAATGCAAGTATGGACATCCTCTTCCACTCTATATTCTGCTTACACTGGGGCTGCTCTATACAGTGCTACCCTGCCGTCTTCTGGAAGACTGGGGTTCCATTCTTACCCTGTCTTAACATTGACTGTTTCCCCCTGCCCTAGCCCACTAGGGTGATCCGTTCAATGGGAGGATTTTCCTAATGCTCCCATTGGTTAGTGTCCTTCTTCTGCTACAATATTGTATCTATTTTGAATGTAGCTATAGATTTACAGATTATCTCAGAGAGATTGTGCCTCCTTGAAGGCAGGCATACTTTCAGGGACTCTTTTCTCTGTGACTCCTCAGTACTTAGTATAGTACCTGGTACATATGTAAATAGGTTGTTAATAAATGTTTGTTGATTGACTTATTGAAGAGCAAAAACATGGAATATAAAGGTCTGCTACCTTTAGGTTTCAGCAGAGCTGAAGTATGGAATGGACAAAAACAGGCTGAAATATAAAGGGAAAACCCTTTTAGATATAAAAGCAGCCAGCCCTTCTTGTCTTAAGAAAGAGTTTCAGGCATAACTACCTCAGGCTGAATTTGAAGAGGCCAGTGAGATAGAGAACTCACTACGGGGCACAGACTGCTTCAGTAATGTTATTCTGAGCAATACAATAGAATAAGATCCCAGCAGGAATCTGGGAAGTATAACTGGGTGATCACCATAAGTAAAGGTAGAGTCCCTCCCTGAGGGCACTTGCTCTAATCCAGAAAGAGTTGTCAGGTTGGAAAAGGGAGACTTTTCCCACTGACACCCAGGAGGTGACAAAGATCAGAGCTAAGGCCCTGGGGAGTCATAGAGAAGCACTTACCATTTCTACAGTAATGGTCATTGCTCTTGCTTTAAAAGAAGAAGAAATGCTCCATTTGGAAAGAGTGCCAGAATATCTGGCTGAGCCAAAAGCTTGAGGTGATGAAGACTGGAACTGCCCAGCAAGAGCAAGCCCAGGGGGTTCAGCAGATCTCCCCTACAAAGAGATACCTCACCCTGGGAATAACCCCAGGAGCTGAGTGCACTACCTGGTCCAGTGCAGCAGCAGCAACAGCAACAGAATGGCCTGCCTGGTCCAGCCCTACAGTGACTGAGCCTGGCAAGGAGCCAGCTTTATAGCCAACCAGGTGACCCAGCCTAGCAGTGGATTGGCCTCTCCAGCTAAGATCCTGCACCCCTGGAGCAGCCAGCCCAGTTGGTCAATGGAGCAACTCATTCATCATCAGTGTCGTACTCCAGCAAACTTGATGAAAATGTTTCAGAGAAGGAAAGGACACTGAGACCCAGGAGTTCCAGAGTTACGATTTACCTCAGCTATATGGGTTCCTGGACAAAGGCTTTGCAACTTCTGTTCTTGCCAAGCCTTTTGAGTAAATGCCTTTGGAAAGAATTTAATGAGTTCAGTGGATGATTGTTAAGGGGAAATACAAAAGTGGTGGCTCATGAACTGTGCTTTCAGAAGGCTAAGCACTCATAGAGTGCTTTTGGAGGAGAGAAAGTATGGAGCAGTAGATGCATGTGGAATCAGAGAACTTCGCTTCAAATACCAGCACTGCCACTGTAGGACCTTGGACAAGTCCCTTAATCTCTGTTGACCTCAATTTCTCAACTCTAACAGGAGGGGTCTGGGCTCAATGGCCTCTAAAGTCCTTGATAGTTCTAAATGAAGGATCCTATAAAATAGGTTGGTTGATTGGTCAATAACTTGCCAGATGCTGAGAAGGCTTGGAGTCCAGTTTGGTATCTGGTGACAAAAGCCCATGATTGAGCATCAGGGAACTTGGGCCTTATTTTTTTTCCTTATCTGAAGAAAGGGCATGATGGAGGATAAGATTATCTCTGTGAACCTTTCTAGCTCTAGCACTGTATGACTTAACCAGCTCCTGCTCCTTCTGAGTAATTTTTATCCTTTGAGTCATCAGACAGTCCTTTATACCTTCAAAGAACTTCCTGGGGGAGAATTATAAATTCTAGGAAAAGGTCACCTTGACTCTCAGGCCTCTACTGCTAAACTCTCCTTTCCTGAGCATCTCATGACCAGGCCTTCATAACCTTCTCAAGTTGCTGTTCTTTTGAGAAATGTGCCACAGCTGAGGCTGTGAGAGTCTTCATCTCAATTCGTGTTTCATTATTTCCTGGGGTAGGAGGACAGTACTGCTATCTTTCATAATTTTCACATCAGGCTTCCAGTTCTGAGTCATTGGTCATCTGCTCCAACATCCTGAGAATTGGATCCAACATGGGACTACAACAACCACCACGAATTCTTTGAGAGACCATGTATTTAACAGTCCCCAAATTCTAGTCTATGTGTTTTCAATTATTAGTATAACTCAGGCCAATGAAGGCCTTGTTATAAGGAAATTAATTTTGTAAAATGGGATAGGGTCTAGTGCTGAATGATTTGACATACATCATGGAATTATATAAATAGCAGTGGGTTTGGAACACCCCAGACTTAAGTCTTAATTTGGTCAGTTATTAACTAGGTAACCATGACCAAGTTATTTAAACTTTCTGAGCCAAGTTAACCATATATAACATGAAGACAGGCTCTACCACCTGTTTGTTATAAGCAAAAGTCCTACATAGACAGGGGAGTTATTTATTACTATTTAACATTAACCTGGTCAGAAACCATCCTGCCCATCTCCTACCCCTTAAACATCATAGTATAAATGAATGAAGGAGCATTTTTAAACATTTAATTTGTGCATTGTCATTTGGTTATTTCAATCATCTCTGTCTGACTCTTTGTGACCATGTTTGGGGTTTTCATGGCAAAGATACTGAATAGGATGGTTTTCCATTGCCCTATCCAGTTTATTTTAAAAATGAGGAAACTAAGGCAAACTGGGTAAATGACTTGCCTGGGGTCATACAGCTAGTAAGTGTGTGAGGTCAGATTTGAATTCAGGTCTTCCTTACATCAGTCCCGCATCTCTATCCACTGTGCAACCCAGCTGCCCCTTAGAATCGTTAGCTTTTTTTTTCCAAAGTGCAGCTGAGGTGCCATCTCTTACACAAGACCTTTATTCCCTCCTGTATCAACACACTCTCCCTCTTGAAATACTTTTATAATATTTTCTATTTCATTATCAGAGAATAGATTATAACCCATGCCACCTTCCAGAAGAATGTAAAGTCTTTGGGAACAGAGAAAAGGAACACACACACACACACACACACACACACACACACACACACACACATAGTGTCTCTGTCCTTTATATGTGTATATGTGAGCATATGTACAAACATATACATATACATATATGTATACATGGAGAATGTCTCTCCTTTGTATGTATGTGGATATATACATATTCAAACATATATTTGCAAATACACGTACACATATGTGTCTATAGATTAACATATATACTATTGCTAGGGATATAAAGGCAAAATGTATATGCACACATATATGTGTATATACATATGTGATAAATGTGTATATATGTATGTGTACATGTATACTTTTTTTGCTTTTCTATATCCCCACATCTAGCATCAAGTCTGGTACATAGAGCACACTTAGTGATTTAGTTAAATGAGGGCAGCAAGGTATTGTGACAAGAGAACAAAATCACAGCGTTGGAGGGGATCTTTGAGATACTTAGCATACTCCTCTTAATGTACAGACAATGACCCAGACATGATAAGTGGCTTAGTTGTGGTTGTGAAGTGAGTTATTAAAAATAGTCTCCTGGGGGCGGAGCCAAGATGGCGGAGTAGAAACAGCTCGTCCAAGCCTCTCTGCCCCCAGATTCTCCACAAACTATGTAAAAAAGGACTCTGAAAATCTTCTGGAGTCCCAGCACCCACAGAACGACACAGAGAAGCTAACCTCCCGCTGAGGACAGCCCAGCACCCTGCAGGAAGGACCAGCGCAGTGGTCTGGGAGCCGGCAGCGCACAGAGCCCAGAGCGCAGAGCGCAGGAGCTGAGCAGAGCCGAGCAGAGCCCAGGTCCACGTGAGCCGAGGTTTTAGCCCCAGGGCGGCAGGGCCAGCAGCCAGCTGGAGGAACCCCAGAACACCAAGAACTGTGGAGACGCCAGAATTATCAACATAGACTTGCCTAGGACAAAGTAAGAGGTTAGTGTCCTATGGACTTTGGGACCTGTATTTGGGGAATGCGTCAGCTCCCTCCCCTGGGGGCTAGAAGCAGCTGAGGAGACACGCCATTGTGTAGTTTTCATAGGCATTTCCGGCTCCCAGCCTACAAATCGTGGGGAGATCCAGCGATCAGTCTTGGGGGGTAATCGCTCTTGCTTTAACCTCCTGGATCTGGATTGTGATCTAGGGTGGAAGTTGTGGGTGGGTTTATAGCTTGCCAGAAACGGAAGTTGCCCCCCACACGTTCGGGACGAAAATTCCTCTATCTGGCCTTAAAGCCATAGTGTGGCAACAAGCCCAAACGTCAAGCAATTAAGTGGCAACATGCCAAGGCAAAGGAAACAGAAAAATGCAACCTAGACTCCTATTTTGGGGGCATAGAGCGGGAAAAGGACTGTGAGGTCAGAAGTCCTGCTCCAAAAGCCCCAGGGGAAAACATGAGCGGGTTGCAGGCCATAGAGGACCTTAAGAAGGACTTTAAAAATCAAATAAGAGAAGTGGAGGAAAAATTAGAAAGAGATATGAGAAGGATGCAGGAAAAGTATGAAATGAGGGTCAACAGCCTGACTGAGGAAAACAACACCTTAAAAAATAGACTAGCTCAAATGGCAAAGGAGGCCCAAAAGGGCATTGAGGAGAAGAATGCCTTAAAAAGTCGAATTTGCCAGATGGAAAAAGAATCTCAAAAGTTCACTGAGGAGATTCATTCCTTCAGAGTTAGACTGGAGCAAATGGAAGCTAGTGACTATGAGAAATCAAGATGCTGTTAAGCAGATCCAAACAAACGAAAGATTAGAAGGCAATGTGAAATATCTCATGGGAAAAACCACTGACCTGGAAAAACGATCCAGGAGAGACAATTTAAAAATTATTGGACTACCTGAAAGCCATGATCAAAGAAAGAACCTAGAAATCACCCTTCAAGAAATTCTCAAGGAAAACTGCCCTGATGTTTTAGATCAGAGGGCAAAATAGAGGTTGAAAGAATCCACAGATCACCTCCTGAAAAAGATCCCAAAAGAAAACTCCCAGGAATATTATAGCCAGGTTCCAGAATCCCCAGATCAAGGAGAAAATACTACAAGCAGCCAGGAAGAAACAATTTCAATATTGTGGAAACACAATCAGAATAGCCCAGGACCTGGCAGCTTCTACACTGAGGGATCGAAGGGCATGGAATATGATATTCCAGAGGGCAAAAGAACTGGGAATGAACCCAAGGGTCACCTGCCCAGCAAAACTGAGTATTTTGTTTCAGGGGAAAATATGGGCATTCAGTGGAATAGAGGACTTTCAAGCATTCTTGAGGAAAAAACCAGAGTTGAATAGAAAATTTGACATCCAGACACAAGAAGTAAGAGATGCCTGAGAAGGTAATCAGTGAAAAGAAATCAAAAGGAACTTATCAAAGTTGAACTATTTACATTCCTATATGGAAAAGCAATATCTGTGACTGATATCTTTCTCACTATGAAAATAATGGAAGAAGGGGGTGTGGTCATATGAATACATATGTGAATGTGTGTGTATATGGTTACAGTTATATATGGATAGAGGGCATAGGTTGATTTTGTTGGGAAGGGAGAGTACTCAAGGGATGAAATTATGAGGTGAGAGAGGAAAGTGGCAAGAGGAGATGGGGAGAGACATGGTAGGGTAAACTATCTCATGTAGGGAAGTGGGTGCAAAGGAGGGGGAGAATAAGGAAGGCTAAAAAGGCAAAACCACATTCACATTGAATTTGGTTCAGGGAGAAAATGACATACATACTAAATGGGATATCTCAACCTGCAGCAGGATAGGGGGAAGGGGGATGAGAGGAGGGATGATGGATGGGAAGGCATCCTTGGGGGGAGGGGAGGTTGGAAGTACCCACTATAGAAGAGGGACAGGATCATGTAGGGAATGGACCAGGTAGGGGGTGGGATGAGTGGGAGGGAATTATAAGCAGCCTTGTACAATATATCTACTATGATAATGTTTTGCATAGCTAGACATGTACAACATATACTGAATTACTTATCTCCCAAGAGGGAATGGGTGACAAGGGAGGAAGGAAATGGATCTGAAATTCGAGGTCTTAACATTAAATGTTTCAAATATATATAAATACTATTATTAATACTCTTTTGCTTGTAATTGGGAGATAAGATGTGCAGGCATTGGGACACAAAGATTCACCTTCCTCTAATGGAAAAGTCGAAGGGGCTATGGGAGAAGGTATGGGAGAGAGCAGATTGGAGGAAGCGATATCTTGTGGGACTGCTATTCTGGGAGGTTGGGTAGGGGAATAATGGGGGGAAAATGATTGTAACTCAAAACCTGGCGGAAATGAATGATGTAAAACAGAAGTTAATAAAGTATTTGTTTAAAAAAAATAAAAAAATTTAAAAAAAAAAAAGAAACTCTTTACACGTGCAAGGTCTTTCTTCCAAAGAACCATAAATGGCTGGTTTGGGGTAGCACACTATAGTTACATATATCTCACTATAGCTTTCTGAGGACAGTTTTGAGACCAGGGACCTGATTTCCTACAGAAACATATGGTAGATGTATCAATGCAATTGTCTGATAAAGGAGTTAATGACAGAGAAAATTTACATCCTAAGAGACAACTGGGACAAAAGTAAAGTAGCCTCTGGAAGTTATATGTGTTCAGTCAAATAGCCTTAGAGCAGTAGTATCAAAAATAGAAATAGAGTCCACTAAATCTGACATAAGATACCTGTTGGTCTAATATTAACTTAGAAAATCATATATTATCATCATTTATGTTCTATTATATTTTGTTTGTTAAATATTTCCTAATCGTAATTTTATCAGGTTCAGACCTCAGATGGGGGTGTTGCTGGCTGTATTTACTCATATATTTAACACATTTTCCCCAGAGGGAAGCACACAGAAATTATACTTAACTCCAAGTTCAGTATAATTTGAGAAAGAGTTTAGAAAGAGTATAGTTTGAGAAAGAGAGATCTTGATGATCTTGATTTCCCAATATGAGTCTTCCCTGAAGTCCATGCTTCTGATTGCTGTGTCCTTGGACTCAGACCCTAATGGTTCCAAGGCCTGAATATTTAATTCCCAGTTCCACACACTTTCCAAAACTATCTAGCAGCTCAGCAATAGCCTTGCCACATCACAAGTACCTTCTCTATACAATCCTCATACCCCTCCCATATTCCAGTTTCCCCATATGTGTTGCCTTCCATTATAATGCAAGATCTTTGACAGTAGTGACTGGCTTATTTGCTTTTGTATCCTTATAAAATACAAAGGGCATATGAAGGAAGGCATAATCTGCATCCAGAGCAAGAACTGATAAACATAAATAAAACTGATAAATATACAGAATGATTATATATATGTAATATACAGAATGATATATATGTATATATATATATATATATAATTCTATATGTATAGTATGGGCACATGTGAGTGTGCGCATGTGTGTGTGTGCACATGATAAAAATTTTAAAATAGAATGTTGTTCTTGCTATTTTCCTAATCACCTACCAGGAAAAATACAAATCATAGGGTATGGTACAAGTCTTGGAAGCTTGATAAAATATCCTGTGTGAAATTTGGATTCACTAGAATAAAAAGGGATTTTCCTGGTTGCAATCCCAAATGTATTTTCTTTCCCAGGTAAGCTTGTGAACTATTTGAGTATTTTGTGTTTTCTTTATCTAAATATATGCTCCTCTAAGTCCTAAAAAAAAAAAAATAGTCTCCTGGCTCCCAACCCAGGGTTCTTCCCACTCCACCCCTAGACCCCCAGACCTTCCAGCCCAGTCCCAGAAGCCATCATTCTAAGCCACAGCCCCTACAGTGATGAGACCAGACACCTCTCCCTATGGGTATTAAGCCTCTTTAACAACCACAGCCATGAATACCTAGAGGAGGAAGTTCTCAACATCAAAGTCCCTGGCACTGTTAAATGGTTCAGCATCAGGAATTTATATGGTTTTGTCTATGGAAATGACATCAAAGAAGATACATTACCATCTGCTTTTCCACTAAAGGACTTTTCTCTCTGACTTGGAGCTGAAACCTTCTATATGTGTTCTCTTCTCCATCAGAATGTGAACTCATGAGATCAATGAGTATCTTGCTTTTCTATTGGTAACCTCAAGAGTTTAGCACTGTATTGAACACATAGAGGGACAGCTAAATGATACAGTGAAGAGTGCCAATCCTGGAGTCAGGAAGACTCATCTTCCTGAGTTCAAATCCAGCTTCAGGCACTTACTAGATGTGTGACCCTGGGCAAGTCACTTAACTCTGCATTGGTCTCCTCATTTGTAAAACGATCTGGAGAAGAAAATGGCAAACCATTCCAGTATCTCTGGTGAGAAAATCCCAACTGGGGTCACCAAGAGACATGACTGAAAAATGATTGAAGAACCATAATAACTATCTAAGAGGTGAGGAGGATGGAAGGCATTCTAGGCAGGGGCATTGCTTGTGCAAAGGCATAGAAAAAGAAAAGGAATGTCATATATGAGGGACATCCAGAAATTCTTTCTCCCCACTCTGAGTGTTGTCATTGGCTGTCTCCCATGCCTAGAACACTCTACCAGCTCATCTCTACCTCTTGGCTCCCCAGCTTCCTTTACGTCCCAGTTAAAATCCTACCTTCTGCCTTTTTCTGATACCCATCAGTGCTAGTATCTTCTTTCCATTGATTATCAACAATTTATGTTGTATTTACAATGTTTGAACCTAATTTTATGTTTTCTCTTCCATTTTACTGTGATATTTTTGAGAACAAGTACTATCTTTTGCCTTTCTTTGTAATCCCAGAATTAAGCTCAGTGCCTGGCACCTAGTGGGCATTTAATAAATGTTTATTGACTGACATGACTAAGTATCAGGCAGGTAAAATAAAATAACACTTGAAAGGTAATTGGAAGCCAGGTTGTAGATGACTTTAATGACTAGAGGAAGAATTTATATTTTGCTTTATTTTTTATTGATATCTATTATTTTTATATTACCTTTATTTCTCGTTATTTCCTTTGAAGAGTTTGTGTTTTATTTAAGAGGCCCTAGGGTGCCAATTTAGATCGAGGAGGGAGGTGATGCTGTCAGAACTAAATTTTAGTGAGATTACTTTGGCAACCATGTGGAAAATGGATTGGGGAAGGGAGAGACTAGAGGGCAGGAGACCAATTAGGAAGTGATAGTACTGGTCTCAGTGAGAGGTGAAAAGGGTCAGGACTAGGGTAGAGGTTGTATGAATGGAACAAAGAGAATAGACCCCAGAGTTGTTGTAGAGGGGCAACTGAGAAGACATGACAGTTAGCTTGATGTAAGAATCAAGGGAAGAGTCCAGAATGGCCCTAAAGTTGTGAAATTGGAACACTGGGAAAACGACAGGTCTATCAACAAAAGTTGAAGGAAGAAGGGGATGAGGTAGAATTTTTTTTTTAATTTTCAAAAGTGTGGGCTAGACGTGACCAACATGATGAAAAGTATAGAGTCAGTAGTATTCAGAAGCCTCACATAGGCAAACTGACAAACACAGTCTTAGGTCAAGATGATGAAAGGTAGCATCTTTTTCTTAAATGCTGAGAAAGCCTGTGATAAATCTGATTGGTGTGTGTCTGTGTGTGTGTGTGTGTCTCTGTGTGCGAGAGAGAGAGACAGAGACAGAGACAGAGAGACAGAGACAGACAGAGACAGAAGGAGAGAGACGGGGGGGGGGTGTCGTACAGGGAGGTGTCTGTTTCTACTCTCATTCCCTCTACAATTTTTAATGCACATCTATCAAATATGTCTGCCATTTTCTCCCAGGGATATGGCATAGGATTGTCTCAGCTTTGCTTCAGCTCATCAGGTCTCTTCCCATATAACAGGGTGGGGTTTGCATCATAGGAGGGATATTCGTCACTGACAGAAATTTTTATAATCCTGGGAAAGTAGTGACAGGTCCAGAAAGATGTTGAAGATTAACTTTGTGCTGATGCTGTAGTCTTGCCTGGAGCTGACTATGTGCAGGAGAGGCTCGTACTGTCCAGGAAAGAGTATTTGTTTTCTAGACACCTGAGTCTAAATCCTAGTTTAGCCATTTAATAGCTGTTGGACCTCAGGCATGTTTGTGTTTATATCCCCGGAGCCCAGTAAAGTGACTGGAACGGAGGAGGAACTTAAGGAAATATTTATTGGATTGAATACAAAGTGCTTTGGAGGTACTTTGTCTCACTTGGTCCTCTGTGCCTCAGTTTACTCATCTATAAAATGACAGTAACAACTGCTGCACTGTGTGAGTATCAAATATATCCAAAGCACTTTGTTTTCAATTTAAATTTGGGGAAAAAACATTTATTAAACTCAGACAGTGAGCAAGGCTGATCCACTGATTCTCTTACAAAGCCGGGAGATAATGAGAGGCCTCCAGTATTTTTGAGGGACCTTCTATGCCAAATTTAAGGGAGAACATCCCTTGATGAGAGTCACACTGCATGTGCAGACTTTTATGAGTTGCAATCTGAATTGTTGGAAAAAATATCTATATAAATGAAGGGAATAGGGGCGGCTAGGTGGCGCAGTGAGTAGGGTGTTGGCCCTGGAGTCAGAAGGACCTGAGTTCGGATCTGGCCTCAGACACTTAACATACACACACAAACAAAAACCTAGCCGTGTGACTTTGGGCCAGTTACTTAACCCCAATTGCCCTCCAAAAAAAAAAAAAATAAATAAATGAAGGGAAGAGAAAGGGAACCAGCTTTTTTTTTAAGTACCTAGTAAGTGACAGGCATTGTGTTACATTGCTTTACAAATATTATCTCATTTTATCATCCCAACAACCTTATGAAGTGCCATTATTACCTCCATTTTATAGTTGAGGAAACTGAGGCAGACAGTGACTTATCCAGGGTCATAGCTCATAAGTGTATGAGCCTGAATTTGAACTTGGGGCTTTCTCACTTCTGGCCTAATGCTCTATCCATTGTACTACCAGATGCCTTGATGAGAGCACCGATCCACTGGTATATGTGACTACGTACAAGGCACTTTTTCTAGTTGCTAAGGATACAAAGGCAAACATAGTCTCTGCCCACAAATACTTTATATTCTGGTGGAATGGAGGGTGCAACATACATGTATACTCCCTTGTAAAGCACTATATATGCATATATGTGTATATACACATAATACATGTATACATACACACATTATATGTGAATATGTATGTATATGTGTATATGGTATGTATGCACACACACAAACACACATAATGTGTGTGGTGGCCATTCTCTACACTGCTGCCAAAGTAATTTTCTTGAATCACAGATCTGACCAAGAGACTCTCTAATGCAACTAACTCCCGTGTCAGTGGCTTCCTAAAGGTCTCTAGAATAAAATACAACACAACCTCTCTGCAGACTACCTTTGCAGCCTCTTTGGGCATCACTGTCTCTCCTGATTTTCTGTTCCTCATTCATAATATTCCATCTCCAGGCCCTCTGCACTGGTCACCACGCATGCCTGGAATGCATTTCTCCCTTACCCCCACCCCCTAGAACTGCCTCTCTCTTCTTTTAAAGAGTCACTTAGGCACGATTTTCTCCATAATGTCTTTCCTGATCCCCCCCAGTGACAAGTGCCCTCCCCTCCTAACTGCCTTATATTTGACGAAGTGGCATGTTTATTTATATACATATATGGCTCTTTATATAATTTATAAACATACACATATATGCTGTATTTATTTTTATATGTACTTATTGTCTCCCCCATTAGCATGTAAACTTATTGTGAGTAATTCTTTCATTTTTTGTCCTGTATCGTTAGCATGTAAGCACAGTGGTAGGTACTTAACAAATATTTAGAGTTGAATAATCAGAACCCATGTGGCTAGGATTCCATTTGCCTCTCAGAAAATGACAGCAACCTAAGGGTTTGAGGCATTCAGACTGACCTTTTTGGTTGACCTTGGCCCTGGCTACCCCTCAGCTCTTAGTATGGGCCAGCTGGCCCAGATGTAGCAGCAACAAGAGACAATGACTGGACAGGTTAGTGCAGAGACAGACACAGGCAAACTCTCAAAGCTTGGTGAGGGAGGAAGTTGGAGGTATAGGGAGAAGGAGAATACAGAATGAAAGAAATATCTATATATGGTGGTCATAAAATGACTGCTGTATGTTAAGGTTGCCAAAAACACTTTTGGAATTGTAATCTTTTATAGAAATAACTGATGTTTACATAGCACTTTAAATTTGGTAAAGTGTTTTCCATAAATTAGCCTATTTGAATTGCGTAAGCATCCTAGGGGAGAAGCTATACCATCGTTTTATAGATGAGAAAACTGGAGCTCAGAGAGTTTACCTATAGTCATGCTTATGCTAAGTGTTTGAGGTGGCATCTGAGCCTAGGTCTTCCCCGATTCCAGCTGAGTCTTCCCAGTACTCCATGGTACCTCCTTCTAGCTATATCCTATTGTGGGGGCAGGGAGCCTGAGACCTCAAGATTGCACATTGTTCTCTGGATCCTTAAGTGAGGCTCTTTAGCTGAATCCAAGGCTGCACAAAGAGGACCTACATTACCTCATGTGGCCTCAAGGTTGTAAGTTCTCCACCCTTGTCCTACACTAAGGTCCTACTCCAGTGATTTTTTATGTCATGGAGGTAACCTGGGTTCTTAATGACTATGTCAGTGGAGCACAAAATCTGGTTGATTTTTCTAGGCTGGAAAGTTGCATTAAAGAGTTAGAAATAGAAGAGATCCCATAGCCTATCCAACTCTTCCCTTTGCTTCACCAAGGCCCAGAAAATTGTGGCATATGTTATCCTCATAATAACATTACCAGCATATGTAGGACAGGTAGGGCATTCCCATTTCGCAATTGTGTCAGTTAAACAGTTATTAGACCTCTGCTATATGCCAGGCACACTACGAAGGGCATGAAGGACAGAGAAAAGTAAAAGATATTCACTGTTCTCAAGGAGCTTGCAGTCTAAAGGAGACACTTTGGAAACAACTAAGTACAACAAAAAGTTATTTATCTATCTATCTATCTATCTATCTATATAATATGTTATACATATGATGAATTGTATATAACCAATAGAGAGAAAACATTAGAGTTAGGAAGCATTGGGATAGGCTTCCTAAAAAAGGTTGGACTTTAGCTGGGTCTTGAGATGGGGAAAGACCTGGAGAGCTTTTGCCCAAGTTTACAGAGGTCCTAAGTGGCAAAGCTGGGAACCAAACCTAGTTTTTCAGCTTCCAAATCTTGTGTTCTATTTGACCATCCTGCCTTTATTTAATCCTTCTCATGACACTGTAAAATAGGTGAGGCAAATATTTCTATCCCCATTTTATAGATGGGACATAGGATATTAACAGAGCAGGAAATGTGCTGGAGCCAGAAGGCAACAGTCAATAGCTTTGAGGGGTAACTCAGCGTTGCCCCTGCAATGGCAGCTAGAATATAAAATCAGGGAGAGTCAGAGCTCTTACCAGCTCTGTTTGTGAGACTGACCTTAATCCCTTTGCTTTATGGTTGTCCTTGGAGAAGGAAGAGAGTTGGAGATGGGGTGGGGGCATCATCATGGAGGATGCAGATTAAATGTCTCTCTATGAATGTCTTTCCTCTTACATCTATGACTCTGTTTCTTCTATCCTGATAGTGTTCCCCTGGGAAAGGGGTGGGAGGGCCTTGTGTGCTGCTGAGCTGCCCATCTTGAGCATTGAGCACGAAAAGCATTTGACAATGATGAATCTCTGCCATGGGATCTGTGAAGTTGTGTCCTTGAGAGTACCTTCTAAGGTTTTCCTTTCCCCTTAAGGCACTGGTGTCAGAAGTCTGAGATCTTGAAGGAGAGGCCCCAGGCTACACAGCTCATCAGTATCTGAGCTGGGACTAGAATGGTAAACCGAACTGGGAATCAAAAAAGTGTTGGTTCAAATCCCACCTCAGACTCTGACTGACTGTGTGACCCTGAGCATTGCATTTAAATTCCCCAGGCTCCCAAGTTTCCTTCATTTGTAAAATGTGGGTAGGCTTAACTCCAGGAACTGGATCACAGGACTGTTGTCAGGATCAAGTGAGTTGCTATATGCAAAATGGATTGCAACTTTTAAAGCGATTCATTAAATATTAGTAATTTTTAATTGAGGTCCTATAAGCTCCTATAAGACAGAGTCACACTTCAGACTAGGGTGAACATGTTGGTCGCATTCAGACTGAGATTGCAGCTGAAATCAGCTGCAAGATAGCAACTTCACTTGACTGGCCAATTTATGGAAAAACAGAAGAGAAGGATAAGTAGAAATCAAGGACCATTCTTTCAGAGGCAAACTGTTTTCATAGTAGGGCTTGCAATGCAGTAGAAAGAGTCCTGGACCAAGAGTCAGAAGACCCCAAGTTCTAGTCCAGTCTCTGTGACTTATGACCTATATAAATTTGAGACAGTAAATTAACTCATTCTGAGCCTCAGTTTTCTCACCTATGAAATGGGGATAGTAACTCCTGCCTACTTCACAGGCTGCGTTACATAGATTAAGCAAGACATGTGTGAAAGCAAAAAAATAAAATAAAAAGCACTTTATAAATGGGAGGTATTAATACTTCCCTTGAAGATGCATTTTAGAAATACTGTAGTTAGTTTGTAGATTAGTTTTCCATTCTGTAATGTTCTAACTGCTGCTTTCACAGATAGGCAGTCCTTTAAATTTTGAGATGCAGTAATGAGAAGGGGAAAGAAAAAAGATTGAATTTTCCTGGTTTGCCTCAGAGTATTGCCTAATTGTCTTGAAGAAACAATTGATTTTATTTTCCTTACCTGTGCCTTGAACATCAGCACATAGGCACATATTTTATATCTCTTAGCTTGCTTTATCTGTTTACTGCTGCTGCCCGGGGAAGGTTAATTTCTCTTCATTCTCAAGTTGTTTGCGCCCAGAAAGTGTCTCCTTTAAGAGATAGTAAAGTTGTGCCTACACATGAAGTGGGAAATGGAGAATTGGTCTATTTATTTGCTGACAGCCCATCGAGAAAATTCAATCCCTGCATCCTGAGCCTTGGGGTTGGAATTATCCAGACAACTGTCTCTATTCTTTACTCCCTCTGGTCTGTGCAGGCAACCATAGGCAATGCATGTCCTCTATGAGAACTAGTCTTGGTGCAGTCAATTTATTTCTTTCAGCCATTGTTAACAGAGCATTTCTACATGGTTAATCAGACCAACCATTTAGCCAACTGGATTGGCTAAGAGGACAAAATGGATAATGGTGCAGTCACAGGGTTTTTCAATCACCTAAACACAGCCCTGGGCATGGCAAAATTAAATTTTAAGCATAAAGCTCTATATTTTGACTGTGTCTCTAAATGCAATCTAGTTTTTTTTTAAGTAAAAATAACTTTGAATCTATTCCAAAATATTGGTTTTTGTTTTGTCTTTTTCCAAACAAATGGTTAATAACCTGAAGTCACGTAGGTTGTTTAAACTGATGAGATCTTAGAGATCATTTAGTTATAATATGGTATCTCTTTGAATGTGGGTAATTTTATTTGTAGAAAGAAGCAAAAATATTTATTGTTCTGACAGAACTGAGAAATAAGCCCTTCAGAAAAAATACTTGGGGAGAAAGACCACAGAGAAATTATCCTTCAAAAAAAAAGATGCTTAGTGAAGGTAAAGATGCCCAAAATGTTTTGTTTCCTAATAGCTAACATATTTGCATATTTGTGTATGCATATACATACATCCACACATGCCTACATACATACATATATATATATACACACACATATGTATAGATACATGTATAAATGCATGCATACATGCAGGTATATATAAACTATTGGCCACTCAGTGGCGCAATGTATGGACCACTGGACCTGGAGTCAGGAAGACTCATCTTCTTGAGTTCAAATCTGGCCTCAGACACCTAATAGCTGTGTGACCCTGGGCAAGTCATTTAATTCTGTTTGCCTCAGTTTCCCCATGTGTAAAATGAACTGGAGAAGGAAATGACAAACCACTCTAGTATCTTTGCCAAGAAAACCCCAAATGGAGTCGTGAAGAGTCAGGCATAATTGAAACAATTCAGTAACAATAACAAGATATGATTATTATGAAGACTTTCAAGGTGTTAACACAGAAACCCCAATAACTATAAAATTTTTGGTAACTGTGACAATTATATATTTCCTAGTTGTAGCAGTTCTGACAGAAATGTGAATTTTAGTTTCTCACTTTACTAAGTCAGTTACTTTACAGGACGATATCCTGCTTTGAGGGAAGAAAGATATAAAAGAGGCCACTGTAGACTGAAGGAGCAGAGCAGAAACAGAGAGAAAATAGTTTAAACCAACAGAGACCACAGAAGCAGAGTGAATATGTAAGCCTGTTCGGAATCCCTATTGGTTAGGGAAATGCAAATTGAAACAGCTCTAATGTACCACCTTACACCTATCAGATTAATTAATATGACAAAAAAGGGAAATAATAAATGTTGAAGGAAATGTGGGAAAACTGGGACACTTAATGCACTGTTGGTGGAATTGTGAACTGATCCAGCCATTCTGGAGAGCAATTTGAAATTATGCCAAAAGGGCTATATAACAATTCACACACTTTTATCCAGCAATACTACTGCTAGGTCCATATCTTTAGGCCAAAAAGATTTTTAAAAGGGGAGGGGGAGTTGGATCTACTTTTACAAAAATATTTGGAGCAGCTCCTTTTGTGGTGGCTAAGAACTGGAAATCAAGGGGATGCCCATCAATTGGGGAATGACTGAACAAGTTGTAATATCTGATTGTGATGGAATATTGTTGTACTATATAAGAAGTGACAAGCAGGATGATTTCAGAAAAACTGGAAAAACTTACATGAACTGATACAAATTGAAGTGAGCAGAGCTATAATGATGTACACAGTAACAATAATATTATATGGTAAAGAACTGTGAGTGACAGCTATTCTCGGCAACATAATGATCTAAAATAATCTCAAAGGGTTCATAATGAAACATGCATCTGCCTCTAGAGAAAGAACTGATATTATGTGAATACAGACTAAAGCACGCTGTTCTCCTTTCTTTCTCCCTTTCCTTCTTTCTTTCCTTCCTTCCTTCTTTTCTTCCTCTTTCTTTTGTTCTTTTTTGTTTTTGAGTCTTCTTGTACAAAATGAGTAATATGGAAATGTTTTACATGATTGCATATGTATAACCCATATCAGATTGCTTATTATCTCAGGGAGGAGGGAAGGAAGGGAGAAAGGGATAAGATTTGGAACTCAAAACTTAAAAAAAAATTAAAATTTGTTTTACTGTGTAATTTGGGAAAATATATTTTGAAATGGAAACCATGCAAAGCAGAGTATAGTATGATAGAGGAGAAAATGGAAACTGCCCCCTGCTTCTTTGTTTTTGTAAGTTTGTGACCAGTGCCTCCGCAGACTTTGTGCAGTGGTGGAACAGTATAACCTAGGTTTATGGGTTAACCATTACATTATATATCAGTTCACTTTTTATTTTCTTAGGTAAATGTTTTGTGATGAAGTTAATGGTACTATCTTGATGGATTTTTTAAAGTGGGAAGCATAATGATGGTGACTCAGAACCTATAAGTCATGAGTAGTAGACACATAGCTTCCCTAGTGCCTGAGAGTGAGTTGCAGCAATAAGGCCATGCTGGAGAAAATTGCAACATGCTAGTGTGAGTACAAATTAGGATAAGTGAGCATAGAGGCAAAGACAGACTACCTTGACAGACTTACTTGAACAGCCTAATTTCATAGCTGAGGAATGTTAGACCCATATGAATTAAGAGATTTTCCCAAGGTCATGGGAATATCCTTTTAGAGCTGAAAGGAATTTTAAAAAGTCATGGGATCATAGATTTAGAACTGAAAGTGACTTTAGTCATCTAGTTTAATCCCTAAACTGAGGCTCTGAGAGGTTATAAAATTATAAATGTAGAGTTCAAAGGGACTTTAGAATCCATCAAGTCCCACATACTCAGATTAGAAATCCAAAAACTGTGTTGCAGTGAGGTTAATTGGCTTGTCCAAATGCATGTAGCTGGTGTTGGAGGATTTGAATCCACATCATGCTTCCTCTCTAAGATTTACCCTAGGACTAATAGGCAATAAAGAGGCAGACCTCAGGTTTGAACTCAAGTTCTCTGAGTCTAACACTCATGCACTGAGTGAGTGGCAGGGCCACCAATAAGTTACTAGCTTAATTAAATCCAACTAGTTTAAAAGTGAACAAAGTACCTCCCTAGTTTAACCAAATTCAACATACTAATTTGATTAAATATAGCCTGCCTTATTTTTTAATATCCATTCGACATCTCCATCCTGTCCCATTCTCCTGCCCCCTTCCAATCCATTTGTTACTTATTAGATCAGTTCATCGGAGTCCCTTGTTAATGAGACTGAGGTCTCAAGTTTGATTCCCAAATAAGTAATTTCACTTCTGTATGCTCCCTCATCATACATTGCCCCCTTTTCTTCCACTAGTTTTCTTACAGAGAGGAGTCATTGGCAGGAGAGGAAGTGTTGTATATGCCTGAGCAGATTTATTCCTAGGACAGGAAAACCAATTCTCAGGGCATATCCTATGGATGGTGAATCAGTGTCCTGCTAACATTTTCCAAACCATTTCAAGGACTATGAATTCCCTGAGGGCAGGACATATGTTCTGTAATAATACCTAGCAAACTTGCTATTTCCTGTATGTACCCACCTTTCTCTCTTCCATCTCCATATTTTTGTACAGACTCTTCCCCTTGCCTAGGATGTTCTCCCTGTTCATCTGATGCTTATAGGACACCTAGCTACCCTTTATGGTTTGACTCAAATGCTGCCTCCTGTCCATAGCATTTCTTGATGCTTCAGTTGCTAAGGACCTCCCCTCCCCCAACAAAAGTACTTTGACTTTTTTTTTTTCCAAATTGGACTTGTGATTTCATTAGTATAGTGTTAGGGTTCCTAGGTTCTCGAACCTACAAGAACATATTTACCTTTTCCCAGCTTCGGACGTCTCCAGCTTCTAGACTTTCTAGAAGAACTACCCATGCAGAACACCCTTCTGTTTAGGAGAATTATCTTTATTTGTCTCAGGACATACACGCGAACTCAGCCAGATCTCTCCCTGAACTCCTCCCAGCACTCCCCGCCCTGTCAGGCAGCCTCCTTTTATCCAGCCTCCAGTTCCGGGTCTTTAGCACCGCCTTCCCCGCCACTGCGAGCCAATCGCGTACTGCCCCGAGAGTGAGGGGTGGTAACCCGCTGCCCACATGGACACGTCAGCTCATCGGGCTAAGAGGTTTCCGGTGTAACAGACCAGGAAGTCTCCTAACCAGGAAGTCTCTCTACTGCCATGTCGACACTTATGATTGTTTTGCTGACGGTCCTTTTGGCCTTCCGGGTTCCTCCTGTAGCCTGTTATTGATAGGCCAGGGACCCTCCTGCCACTCCCAGGCTGTCGCGCTGTACCCCAGTTGGCTAAGGACTCTTCAGTATAGGAAAATCTCAGTGACCAAACTCCTTCCACCAATGTAGAATACTCCCTACTGTCCGATTCATGGTCTTACAACATTACCTTGTTGGACACTGAGAGATTAAATAACTTGTCCATAGTCACACAGCCAATATGTGTCCTAGGTGGGACTTTTACCTAGATCTTCCTGACTGAGGTCAGTGAGGTATCACAGTGGGTAAAGTTCTGAACCTGGAGTCAGAAAGACCTGAGTTCCAATGTGAACTCATATGCTTACTATCTGTGGGACTCCAGCCAAATCACTTAGTCACTCGATGTATTTCTGTTTCTTCAACTGTAAAATGGGAAGCACCTACCTTGCAGGGTTATTGATCAGGGTGAGGCTCTAATGAAATATTTGTAAAGGACTTAACACAGAGCCTGACACATAGTAGGCTCTCTAGAGATGTTTATTCCCTCCCACCTACCCCTTTCTTATCCACTATGTCATGATGCCTCTAAAATTTTTGTATTAGTTTTTTTAAAAAATATTTTTAATTTCATACTATTCTTTGCCCCAGCAGACTGTGAGCCCCTTGAACGAAAGGATTGTTTTGTCTTGGTTTTTTCTATTAGTAGTGCCTGGTCCAGTGCCTGCAACATAGTAATTATCAACAATAGTAATAGTGGCTAACATTTATAAAGTACCTATTTTGTACCAAGCTCTGTGCTAAGTGCTTTACAAATACTGTCTCAATTGATTCTTAAGCACTTAATATAATGCTTGTTGAATTTAATTGGATGATAGTTCAAATTTATATATTACCTTAAACATTGTAAAGCATTTGTTTATGTGTATACACATACACACACACACACACACACACACATATATATAATTTTGAATGATAACATTTATATAAACTTCATGATAGGCACTATGCTGTGTTTTACAATTATGTCATGTGATCCTCACAACCCTGAGAGGTAGGTGCTTTTATTATTCCCATTTTATAGATGAGCAAATAGGAAACACAGAGGTTAAGCAACTTGCTGAGGGTCACACATCTAGAAAGTGTCTGAGGTAGTAGTTGGAAACTAAAATGAAGAGAGGTTAAGTGAGTTGCCCAGGATCACACAGCTAAGCCTTTCTTATTCCAATTATAGTTCTCTATGCACTGTTAGGTTGTCTCTCCCACATTTCTTTCCAAACTCTACAAAGTCAAGCATCAAGTTTAAACACATTGATTATTAAGTAGATCTAATTGGTTGATTATGTGTATGTGACAATTACTCTCATTATATAGGTTTCCAGTTTGTAGACTAGTCCTATAAAAATGTTTTATTTACCTTTTGGTAGAATGTGAATAATTCAGGTAGTTACACAAGCTGAATAGTTATACCTTGATATCTGAAAGCATGAACCAACTTGGCTAGAGTTTCCCCAGATCTGAATGACTGACACAGAAGGTTCCACCAACAATGTATTAAGGGTGCCTTTCTTTCCACAGTTTCTCCTACATTGACTATTCCCATCCTTCTCACCTTTGTTGATTAGCATCATGAGGTGAAGCATCAGAGTTGTTTTAATTTACCTTTCTCTTATTAAGAGGCACAGTGAAGCAGATAGAATGCTGGGTTTGGAGTTGGGAAGACTTAAGATAAAATCTGCCCTGAGACACTTATTAGCTGTGTGACCCCAGCTAAGTCACGTTGCCTGTCTACCTCAGTTTCCTCAACTGCAAAATGGCACTTACCTCCTACAGTTGTGAGGATAAAAGGAGATAATATTTGTAAATTGAAAGCATTTGGAACAAAGTAGGTGCTCATCAAGTGTTTCCTTCCTTCTTTCCCTCCCTCCCTCCTTCCTTCTAACAATGTGAAGCATGTTTTCATGTCATCATTTCCAGGTCCTATATTCGTATCCTTTGACCACTTATCTAAAAATAACAAAATCATAGATCCTTTGAGTTGAAGAGGAAGTTAGAAAACATCTAGTCCAATCCACTTCTGAATAAGAATCCCTCCTACTATATCTCTAACAAATACTCACCCAACATTTGCTTGAAGACCTCTAGTGAGGGACAACCATGGAGTAAGATTTTTTTTAATTAAACAAATGCTTTATTAACTTCTGGATTACATCATTCATTTCCGCCAGATTTTGAGTTACAATCCTTCTCCCCATTTTTCCCCTACCCACCATCCCAGAATAGCAGTCCCACAAGATATCCCCTCCTCCAATCTGCTTTCTCCCATATCTTCTCCCATAACCCCTTCGACTTTTCCATTAGAGGAAGGTGAGTCTCTGTGCCCCAACGCCTGCACATCTCATCTCCCAATTACATGCAAAAGAGTATTGATAATAGTATTTATATATATTTGAAACATTTAATTTTAAGACCTCGAATTTCAGATCCATTCCTTTCCTCCTCTGACACCCATTCCCTCTGGGGAGATAAGTAATTCAGTATGTGTTGTACATGTATAGCTATGCAAAACACCACCACAGTAGACATATTGTACAAGGCTGCTTATATTTCCCTCCCACCCATCCCACCCCCCCTACCTGGTCCACTCCCTACTTGATCCTGTCCCTCTTCTATAGTGGGTACTTCCAACCTCCCATCCCCCCAAGGATGCCCTCCCATCCATCATCCCTCCTCTCATCCTCCTTCCCCCCACTCTGCTGCAGGTTGAGATATTCCACTTAGTATGTATGTCATTCTCTCCCCAAACCAAATTCAATGAAAATGTGGTTTTGCCTTTTTGCCTTCCTATTTTTTCCCTCCCCTTCAGCCACTTCCTCTTGCTTCTTCTACAAGAGAAAGTTTACCCTGCCCTGTCTCTCCCCATCTCCTCTTGCCACTTTCCTCTCTCAGCTCATAATTTCACCCTTTAAGTATCATTCCTTCCCAACAAATTCAACCTATGCCCTCTCTCCATGTATAACTGTAAACATATATACCCACATTCACATATGTATTCATATGACCATACACCCTTCTTCCATTGTTTTCATAGTGAGAAAGCTTTCATCAGTCACAATTATTGTTTTTCCATGTAGGAATGTAAATAGGTCAAGTTTGATAAGTTCCTTTTGATTTCTTTTCCCTGATTACCTTCTCAGGCATCTCTTGCTTCTTGTGTCTGGATGTCAAATTTCCTATTCAACTCTGGTTTTTTCCTCAAGAATGCTTGAAAGTCCTCTATTCCACTGAATGACCATATTTTCCCCTGAAACAAAATACTCAGTTTTGCTGGGTAGGTGACCCTTGGGTTCATTCCCAGTTCTTTTGCCCTCTGGAATATCATATTCCATGCCCTTCGATCCCTCAGTGTAGAAGCTGCCAGGTCCTGGGCTATTCTGATTGTGTTTCCACAATATTGAAATTGTTTCTTCCTGGCTGCTTGTAGTATTTTCTCCTTGATCTGGGGATTCTGGAAACTGGCTATAATATTCCTGGGAGTTTTCTTTTGGGGATTTTTTTCAGGAGGTGATCGGTGGATTCTTTCAACCTCTCTTTTGCCCTCTGGGTCTAAAACATCAGGGCAATTTTCCTAAGGATTTCTTGAAGGGTGATTTCTAGGTTCTTTCTTTGATCATGGCTTTCAGGTAATCCAATAATTTTTAGATTGTCTCTCCTGGATCTATTTTCCAAGTCAGTGGTTTTTCCCATGAGATATTTCACATTGCCTTCTGTTCTTTCATTTGCTTGGATCTGCTTAACAGCATCTTGATTTCTCATAAAGTCATTAGCTTCCATTTGCTCCAGTCTAACTCTGAAGGAATGAAGGTCCTCAGTGAGCTTTTGAGATTCTTTTTCCATCTGGCAAATTTGGCTTTTTAAGGCATTCTTCTCCTCATTGCCCTTTTGGGCCTCCTTTGCCATTTGAGTTAGTCTGTTTTTTAAGGTATTGTGTTCCTCAGTCAGGCTGTTGACCCTCATTTCATAATTTTCCTGCATCCTTCTCATTTCTCTTCTCAATCTTTCCTCCACTTCTCTTATTTGATTTTTAAAGTCCTTCTTAAGGTCCTCTGTGGCCTGTAGCCCGCTCATATTTTCCTTTGGGGCTTTTGGAGCAGGATTTCTGACCTCACAGACCTCTTCCTGTTTTATGCTTCGATCTTCTTTGCCCCCAAAATAGGAGTCTAAGGTTGCATTTTTCTGTTTATTTTGTTTCCTTTGCCTTGATATGTTGCCACTTAATTACTTGACTTTTGGGTTTGTTGCCACGGTAGGCCTCTGCCACCAGACAGGGGAGGTTTCGTCCTGAACGTTGGGGTCTTCACAGCTTTCTGGCAAGCTGGATACCCACCCCAGACCTCCCCCCCAGATCACAATCCAGATCCAGGGAGGTTAAAGCAAGAGCAATTAACCCCCAAAACTGATTGCTGGATCTCCCTATAGTTCACAGGCCAGGAGCTGGAGCTGCCACTGGAACCTGCAAAATGTCATGTCTCCTCAGCGGCTTCTAGCCCCCAGGGGAGGAAGCCGACGCATTCCCCAAATACTGGTCCCAAAGTCCATAGGGCACTAACCTCTCACTTTGTCCTAGGCATATCTGTGTTGATAATTCTGGAATCCCCACAGCAGCTGGTGATCTGGGGTCCCTCCAGCTGGCTGCTGGCCCTGCCACCCTGGAGCTAAAACCATGGGTCAAGAGGACCTGGGCTTGGCTCTCTGAGCTCAGTACACTGTTCTTCGAGCTCTCAGACCTGCAGGGCTGCTGGGCTGTCCTTGGTGGGAGGTTAGCTTCTCCATGTCATTCTGTGGGTGCTGGGGCTCCAGAAGTTGTTCAGAGTCCCCTTTTACATAGTTTGGAGGTAATCTGGGGGGAGAGTGCTTTGGATGTCCTGTTTCTACTCCGCCATCTTGGCTCCGCCCCATGGAGTAAGATTTAAAGAAATACAAATTTAGGTATAAATTTGTTACTTTCTCCCTATAAAACTTTGATTTTTAATCCTTGCTTTAATCCAATGTCAGCTTTCCTCATCAGCTTTAGATGTAATTCACATGATTGGAAGGAAATCTTAAATTTCCTGTCATTCAAAGTGCCAAAAAGTCTGTTTTGTTCAGAACTTCCTAATGTGCAATTGCTTTCTTCTTCTGCTGGTGTTAATTGCCTTCTGGTTATTGTTAATTGCTCTGACCAGATAACTTTATGTGAATTTTGTTAACTTCTTGAACATCTTCTGCACAGGTAATGGAGTATAATGAAGAGAACCCTGGGTTTAGAGCCACAATATCTGAATTTGAACCCTTGTGCTCTTCTTTACTCTAACATTGAACAAGTCACTTTTTCTTTGGACCCAAGTTTCCTCAACAATCAAATTAGGGTGTTGAATTTTTATGGTTCCATTGATCTCAGTCTTAGGAATGCCATTAATAATTCTCACTCTTTGTTCTGTGCAGCTTCTCTTTAACCCCTCCACCTCGGCTTTGAGGCCCACAAAAAGAGATCACCAAAGATCTGTCTTGCATTTATCAGCTATAGGTTGAATTCCTGATTATTCATTTCTAAAGACTCCAGTTCTACCTGACATCTTTCTTTCCCATTCTTGAAGGTACTCATTAATGGCCTATGGTTTTTATAGAGTGGGCAGCTTCTCTATAAATAGGCCTTTAACAAGTTTCCTGGCACATCTTTTTTTTTAAAAAATATCTTTTTTCTTTAAAAAAGAAAATTTTTCCTTTCTTTTTTGGTATTCTGAAATATTTTAAGAATTTTCTAAGAGAGTCATGTGACAGTTTCTTTAAAGTACATGTATCACGAATACCTTAAGGGCATTCAGATATTAATGAAGTGGGAGACTGGTTACGAAATGTTATATATAAAGTTCTGATAAGGTTCATTTGCTAAAACAGTTACCTGTGTCTAGAAGAAGTGCTACTGCTGGGCCATGTTTCCATGATGCTCTAGAGCCAAAAAGTTGTGAACAGAATTTGATAGAGTCCTGAGGAGTCCACCTATGTCTTCATTCAAGTCCTTTCCATCTGATTTGCACTTGGGACCAGTCTACCCCCTTTTCATATTCATTTTCTACCCTGCTTTACCCTCTTCCATCCCACTATGGGTATCCCCTAAGTGAAAGACAAAGGGAATATTAATTTGAGTACCAATAGATCAGAACAGAAACAGTTAACTTGACCCAAATCATCTCAGTTATTGCTCCAACTGCCATTCCACTTTGCTGGTATAGAAATACCCTAGTGTAGTTCACATCTTTTATCACTACTATTTTAGTGTCATAAAATGTTAGCCCTTATATCCAGTTTTCTATTTCCTTTGGCTAAAGCTAGCAAGTAGTGGAACTGAGACTAGCATCCTAGTCTACTGATGTCAAAATCCAGTATTTTTTTCAAGCCACAAATGAGATAATCATTCCTTAGGTCAATTATACTAATTAACATATCACAGAATCAAAAATAATTTGTCGGGCACTTATTATGTAGGGAGGTACTACATTGGATGCTAGAGATTTTTTAAAAATGTGTGATAGTCCCTGCCTTCAAGGATCATATTTTTTATCACATTTATTGAGGGGTAATAGCCAAGCAAGAGAGTTTTGGTTGAAGCAGTTATAGGGTTTCTGAGGGGAGCCATGAACTGGTAGATTGCCATATACTTTCTAGTAGGAAAAGCAACATTAGTTTGATTTTTGTCCCTCAGCAGAAGGTGAAAAGTGAGGTGACAGGGCAGATGACAAGATGTCCACATCGACTTGGTCCTGATATCTTTGTTGTTTATAATTGTTGTTTGCTCTTCATTCTTGAAGAGGACCAATGATAAGAGCAGGGTGATATCTTGACTTGCAAGTGAATTTGATTTAAGTGAACCAGGGCTGTGCAAAATCACCAGTTTCACTCTCTTCTCTGCACTCATTGAAGTCCAGTGGCACATAGATCAGGACAACTATCCTGATTACTAGTTGGGTAGGTTGAAGCTTAATCTGGATAAGATAAAGGACTAAGGGAGGAACTAACCATCCAGATCTAATCATTTTCACATATATCCTTCCTACTCTCAGTAAGCCTTCCTTTCTTTTTTTGTTTTTGTTTCCTTTCTGGTGCCTTCCTTTCTAATGAAGAGAAGAAACGGTTAAGCAAAGCCAATAGACCTAGGACCCATGTCTCTGAATATCATATGCAACATTCCATACCTCTCTAAAAAAATGATTTGCACTTCCTCATATCTTCTCTGGGACTAAAACTGGCCATTATAATTTTATAGCATTCAGCTTTGTTTTATTGTTCTTTACATTTACATTTATAGTCACTGTGTTTATTATTTTCCTACTTTAATTTATTCATTCACTCTGAATCCCTTCATATAAATCTTCCTATTCTTCTCTGATTCCTCATTAGCATAACTTTTCACAATGCAGTACTGAGTCATGACTTTCATGTAGGATGATTTGTTGAACCATTGCCCTATCCATGGACACCCACTTTTTCCACTTTTTTTTGCTACCACCAAATTGCTACTTTGAATATTTCAGTGTATATGAGGATATATTGTTTTTTTGTTAGGGTATATTGACCTAGTCTTAAGGATCTGTCTTACTTTCCCTATCCTCATAAAACAGATAAGCTTAGTTATCTGTTGTACTTTCTTTTGTCTTAAGGTCTCCCTAGAATGAGCCTTTTGGGGAAGGACCATTTGGGTTTTCCTGTGGTGCAAGGGAGCTCTTTATCTCCAGTGATTCATAGTTTTTGAAATCTGGAAGATTCATCTTCCTGAGTTCAAATCTGGCCCCAGACACTTGCTAGCTATGTGACCCTAGGCAATTTTATTTGCCTCAGTTTCTTCATCTATAAAAATGAGCCAGAGAATTAAATGGCAAACACCAGAAAAATACCCCAGTATTTTTGCCAAGAAAACTTCAAATGGGGTCATGAAGGGTCAAACAATTGACAAAGGACTGAACAATAATAGCACAAAATCCTTTAGATTCCATTTCTTTGCAATATGCAGAATGAGGCACATGTTTTTGGATGTGGTCAGTGTGGGAATTTGTTTTACACTCGACTATGCTTATTTGTTACAAGGGCTTTGGTTTTCTTTCTTTTGGTGGTGGTGGAGTGGACAACATGGAAGAAAGAGAAAACAAGTGCTTGCTAATTAAAATAAAATTTATTTTAAAAGAAATTAGGTTTAGGGAAAATTGTATTTTGCTTTTTAAAAAAGCTTTAAACTATGTTCATATTTGGTGGTGGGGTGAGGGTGGGGATATCTCTTGTCCTTGGCAACATCCATCAAGGTTGGCGTATTTAGACCAGAAAGTAGCATTTGATTGTGGGTAATGATGATCCTTCTGATTGCTTGGTGCTCACAAATAGGCTTTCATTATGAAGGCGAGAACTCTGCCCTTTCCTGATCTGTTGGTGTACTGAGTAGAAAGAGACTAGGAACTGTCACCTCTGGGTCCTAACCCCAGATCTGCCTCTACCCAATTGTTTGACCTTGCAAATAACCTCTGTCTCTGGTCTTAGCTTTGTCACTCTTGAAATGGGATTTTGGGCTTAAACAATCTCAAATGTCCTTTCCTTCTATGAAATTCTATGATATAAAACCTCTTATCAAATCACATTCTATGAATCTCGTCAATAGGGAGCTGAATTTATTTCTTTATTCTGCAAAAACACAAAATCATAAACCAAAACTAGGAAAATATCAGGTGGGGAAAACTGATAGAGAAGAAGAACCAAATGGAAGAATCACAGGATTGAGAACTGAAAAGCTCATGACAGATAACCAGGTCCCCTTATCCCAGTCCAGTATTTTATATGTGAGGAAACTGAGGTCCAGAGTGGGTTAGGTGATTTGCCCAAGGACACATCAGCAGTAAGCAGAGTTAAGATTTGAGTTCAGGATCTCTGACCCTTGGTTCAGTGTTCTTCCCACTATTTTTATTTTTGGATCAGATGCATCATTCCATTGATACAGGAAACTTTCAGTGAAGATCTCCCTCTATTAAAGTAGATGGGTGACTCCTCTGTGACTTATCATCTTAGAGAGTAGCCTGGGGCACCAAAAGGTTAAGGATCCATTGTCTCTGTCTCTGTCTTTCTGTTTTTCTCTCTGACACACACACTCATAGAGAGAGAAAGAGAGGGAGAGAGAGAGGGAAAGGTAGAAGGAGAGGGAGAGAGAGGGAGAGGGAGAGGGCTTGAGTCCTGGTCTTCCTGACTTAGAGGTCATTTCTCTGTCAACTGCTCCACAATGCATATCACTTTTGAATATGCCACAGGAAAAACAAAACAAAACAACCCCAAACTCATAGGTACCTGGGCCATCAGTTGTGTGGCTCATATGGTCCTTGGAACCTCACATCAGCACCACAGCTGAATGCACAACAATGCAGAAACACATAAAGATTTAATACTAAAATCAAGCTCATTAAAATGAAATGGGAATGCTCATGCACTTAGGACTCTTGCTGAGCATAGGTGGTGATGGGCACCCTCATTTCGCACCAGCCGTCTCTGGTACCAGGCGATTGATGAGGAGTCATTGAGCAACTCTTTAAAAATTCTCTGCGCTTTTTAAATTGGCTGCAATGAAGGGTAACTGCAAATTGAGGAAGCAAATGGGTTATTGTTTCCCTCCTCCTTTGGTTTTTCATTTAGTCCTCTGGTAGAGGGCATTTTTCATCTCATCCCTTTGACAGTGGATAATGTTGTTGTTGTTTTATTTCTTCCTCTGGCTTGGCTGGCGATGTGGAGTAGGGTCTGGTCTCTATTGCCATCCTTAGGAATAACAGTCATGATGTGTACCGGTTTTGCCTTATCTCTGCCTACAAGAACATGGACAATTAAATGGAGAGTTTTCTTCTTTAGCCCATTATTTTCCTGCAGCTCAGGAAGAAGGGAAAAGCTCAGTAGCTGCCTCTGTCATGGGGAGATTTCAGCTTAGTAGTGGTGGGGCCCACTTGAGTAAGCCTAGGGAAGGGACAATCAAATCTTTCAGGCCTAGATCCAGAGAGAGCTATATCCAGAAGGGATGTGCATCATGGTACAGTAGCAAGTTGCTGACTCTAGAGTCAAAAGAGCAGAGTTCAAATCTTGCCCTCAGTCTGATTTCCTAAATGACTTTGGGCAAGTTACTTATAGCAGGGCATATATGCAAAGCTTTTTATTTTGGTTTTAGTCAATCACATGTATTAATTCAGCACTAAGGTGCTTTGGGGATCACAAATCTCCCTGCTACCTCAGAATGGGTCTGACTCTGCGCTGAAGAATACTTGTTCTTTGAGACAAAACAATTTCCTTATTGCTTGCTGAGTAGGAAGAGTTGATGATTGACTGAGTCTTTAAAGAGGTGGTAACTACATACCTGGTTTTCACCTCTTTTTACCTTCTAGATGGCATCATGCGACACTGGGATCTCCAGTCAGAGGTGGGGAAGAGGTGGCCCTACCCCACTCTGGAAGTACGTGGACTGCTCTAATGTGGAAGCTAGGGCTGGGGCTCAGGGAGGTAAACTTGAGTCTGACCCTTTTAGTTGTTAGTTCTGTTTAGTGTTTCTTCTCAGAGTACAGTGATTGGACATTGATCTTGAGATGGATTTGTCTGGACTTTCTAGTAGCTTTCTGAGTCTGAGAGGACCCGGGTTATTGGCTTCATCAGGATAGTCACGGAAACATTCACATGCCATGTCTAATAAGTTAGGAACAGTCTTCCTGGCTCCATGGGATACTCAGACCTTTCTATCACATCATTCATACCCCTCAAATCAAGGAACAGTGTTTGAATCTATTTAAGAGAGATGTAGAAAAGACAGTGTGCACATATGTGGGATCCAAACAAACAAAAAACAGAAATAAAATGGGCACTTATTGACTGGGAATGGATGAACAAATTATAATATGCAAACATAATGGAATTGCAATAATTATTATTAAATGTGAGGAATTCAGAGAAACCTGGAAAAAATAAAGATGAAAACAACAACTAGCATTTATATAAGTGGAATTATGCTAAGTGCTTCATGAACATGATCTCATTTAATCAGAGACTCATATGACTCCTATGAACTTCTATAGAGTGAAGGAAATAGAACCAAGAGAACACAATGACAGCAAAAGGTGATAGCACCACTAAAAACAGATGATACCTGATGAACAGGCTTGGAAAGTCTTCATTCTGTCACAGAGGGGGCGATGGATATGTAAAGCAGTATATACTGTCAAATGCAGTCACCATCAACTAGATTTGCTTACATATTTTTTTTTTATTTGTCAGTCAGTCAACAATTATTTAAGTGCCTACTATTAGCCAAGTACTGTGCCTAAGTGCTGGGGATAAAAAGAAAGGCAAGAGGCAGTCCCTTCCCTGGAGAAGTTCTCAAGGGGAGTATCTAAGGAGAAGTAACTTGTATAATGACAAGACTCAGTAATGAAGGAACATCTGTAAGGGATTCAGTTTGGAGGGAAAAAGAGAAATGAAGAGGCAATTAGGAGAAGGGTGAAGGATTTATGGGAAGAAGTGAGTGGGGAAATCACCCTGTACTTTTGAAGGAAATTTGTATTATAATTCTACTAAAATAACTTTAAATAATAGCACTTCGTGCTTTTGTGGCACTGTATGGTTTATAAATTCCTTTAAAATATACCCTGATTCTAGTCATAGTTTTGTGAGGTCTGCAGATCAGGTGTCGTTCTTATTTTACAAATGATGAAATGGTCATTTAGACTGATTATGGGACTTCCCCAGTATCCCAGAGTCAGGCATCAGCATCAGAGGGCTCCTGGGTTTAAGTTTGATGCTCTTTGCATTATAGCATGCTGCTCTAAGGCTAAGTGCTGAGTTCTACTCCAAAATTTCACAGAGCCTATACACTGTCTAGTTCCCAAATGCTAGTGCACTTTAAGTACTCCTCTATTCCTTGTTGCTTTGATGAATCGAAGCTTTTCATAGAAAGGAGCACTGGCTTTGGTCAAGTCCAAATTCCATCTCTGCAGTCTCTGTGTGACCTTGGGCAAAACTTCATCTTCTGAGCCTCAGTTATCTCATCTGTAAAATGATGGGGTTGGATTAGAAAAGATAATAATCTCTTTCGACTCTAAAAATCCTATGATTATTTTTTCTTATAAATCCTCAAATCCTCTCTACAACAGGTTTCAAAAACACATCAAAAAAGGCTGCCTCCTTCCATCACTCCCTCCCTCCAGATGGATTCTAGAATTAGAGAATCCTGAAATTGCTACAAGTTAAAAGGTATCTCAGTTATCTCTGTCTGTCTAGCCAAACGCTTCCCCAAACAAGATTTCCCTCTATTAATAATGAGCATTTATATAGCAATCTGTGGCTTGCAAGGCACTTTGCATATGTTATTTTAACAATCCCATGAGGTAGAGACAACAGACATTATTAACCCTGTATTTATGAAGAAACTGAAGAAACTGAGGCTCCGAAAGGTTGTGACTATTTAACTTTTAAGAAAAGCTGTTGTTTTAATGAGATCAATTTGACCATCCATAATGGAAAACAAAGGATATGTGTATATGTAGATATATGTGTATATTATATATGTGTGTAGATATTTATATGATATATATATATATATGTTATATTTTTATGTACCAAAGATATGTACATATTGGTTAGATCACGACACGCAGTTAGGCTGCATACCCAATGGTTAGTTCCTGAGTTAGTATCTCCTGTATCTCCCATGCCTTCCCCAATCCCAGCCCTGGATTTATCCATACACACCACCAGCCTGCCCTGGTCCTACTTCTGTAGGATCCTGGAGAAAGCTACACAACTGTGCTGACTGGGCCCACACCTCAACTAGTCTCTTGCTATCACAAAGCAATGCTTTACACTCCCCTGACTGATTCTCCATCACTCTCCCTACAGATGCTGTTCCATACTTTCCTTTTCCTTCTCAAGCCTCCTCTATTGCCCTTTTTCTTCTTCCTCTCAATCGAGGACCTTGCCTCATACTTCCTAAGTGAGTTTTCCATGGTCACATAGCTGGTGAGTGTCAGAGATGGATTCAAATGCAGGTCTCTCCTAATTCCATTCCAAGGCTCTTCCTTTACCGTTATATTTCCTCTCTAAACAACATCATTGACAAGTGTCCATGTATCATCTTGTTTTTTAGTATTTAGCCTTTTTGTGAAGATCCATTATCTCCTGAAGCAGTACATCTCCTTTTTAACTTTAATTGTTAGGTATATTTTCCTTTCGTGAAGAGTGCAGGGTAGGAGGGAGAGAGTTGATTATTTTTTCATTGAAAACAAAATGTTTAATTAAAGAAACATTTAATGGTTGACAAAGCACCTCCCTCTCAATAGTCCTATTTTGTACTTAAGAGATACATAAATTGTTAGTCTCATTTTTGGATAAGGAAACTGCGACCAAAAGAGCCACGTGACTTGCTTTGGTGACTTAGTCAACCTATTATGATACAATTAGCCTAAATCTTCTGACTCCAGGCCTAACAAATCTTCTCTTTTTGCAACTTCTACCCATGATTCTGTCATCTAGGGCTAAGAAGAAGAAATGTAATATTTCTTCCAAATGGTGGTCCTTCAAATACTTGAAGGAAACTATCATTCCCTGCCTCCCCAAAATTTTCTTCTTTAGGATAAACGACCCTAGTTCCTTCATCTTGTTCTCCTATGTGGCATATTCTCAAAACCCCTAATCATCTCTCTTTATTGGACTCTCAAGACAAATAGGCAAATTAATTTTATTAGCCTTTATTAAGTATTCTGCTACCATTAATAATAACTAGCATATATAGTGTTTTAAGGTTTGAAAAGAGATTTATAAATATTATCTCATTTGATCGTTTCAAGAACCCTGAGAAATAGGTACTTTTATTATTCTCATTTTACAGATGAGGAAATAGAGGAAGATTAAGTAACTTGTCCAGTGTCACAAAGTTAGTGGATATCTGAGTCCTATATTTGGACTCAGATTTTCTTAACTCCATAGTCCATGCTTTTATCTTCTGTTCCATCAAACTACCAATCAAGAACCTTGAAATCCTATGTTTTAAGGCAGTAGTGTCAAACTCAAATTGATTTAGAAAACCACAAATTAATATTATTTATATTGTATTACATTTTTACATATTTTTTCATAACTTCAGCCATACTCCACAAATCCAACGAAGCTTAACCAGCTGACCATTTCCTAAATCCCCCTTTCTCTTCTTAAGCCTTTACTTTCATTTGATGGCAGTAGTAGTAAACCAAAAAGGTCTTTGTAGGAGGTGACACCTGAGTTGTGTTTTGAAAGGAGCTAGAGGTTCTGTGGACTAAGAGGTGAGAAGAGAGGGCATTCCAGACATGAAGGGCAACTTGTGCAAAGTCATAAAAAGGGAAATGGATCTTCTATTAATATTTCAGTATATGTAAGTCCTCTCTTTCTGCCTTTGACCTCCATAGGATGTATGCCCAGTGATGGCCTCTCCAAGTCAAAGGTTAGGAATAGTTTAGTCCCCATGGAACTGCAAAATATTGTACAGAATGGTTCGACCAATTCACACACAGTTCCACAGTGTATTGTATTTGTTTTTTAGTATCTCTTCTATTTCTATCTTTTTTCATATTTGCCAAATTGCTGGATATAAAATAAAAACTTTACTTTTCCTGATTTACTTTGCATTTCTTAAATTATTAGTGATTTGGAATAGTTGTTCTTATGCTTGTTGATGGTTTGTATTTCTTTTGAGAATTGTGTCTTCATAATCAAGTGCTAGAGTTTTATAAGGGATATTTTATGTAAAGGATTTTTCCCTGAGTTGAGAGTTCCTCTTATCCTTGCTGTATTAATTTGTTCAAGCAAAAGATTTTTAATTTTATGCAACCATTTCTCCCCTTTGCTTAAGAATTTTCCTCTTAACCCCAATAGTGTAAGTCAGTGGTGTCAAACAAATAGAAGCAGGCCCACTCAACGATATGGAGATCTCTGTGGGTGCCTATTGAATTAGAAAACCATGAATTAACATTATCTATGTTTTATTACATTTTTATTTTATTATATTTCCCAATTACATTTTAATCTAGTTTGGGCCACACTCAGAAGTGTTGGGGGCCCACAGTAATGAACAGACCTTATATGTGACTTCTCTGTGTATCTCCTTCTATTATCCTACGATATATAAAATGTGACATTTGCATTTATATTGCTTTATCCATTTGGGACTTTTTTTAATGGTATATGATATAAGATGTTGGTCTAAATCTATCTTTTTAATTTTTTTTTTTTGCCAAACTGCTTTCCAATTTTCCCAGTAGTTCTTCTCCAAGTTCTTTACCAAGTAGTTCATGATACTTAATATTCTAACTTGTCAAACTGATTTACCTTTCTATTTTTAAATACATATCAAACAGTTGAAGATAATTGCTTTATAATATGTTTGAGTTGAGACATCACACCATGATGTTGTTGATTTTCTTGGAAAATGTAGGATAAACTAGAATAGCAACAGCTGCTTCTTTCAAATTCCCAGTTATTATTATTATGTGGTTATGTAATTAATTATATTATAATTGACATTAATTTAAAGTTATTACTAAGGTATTATAATTATTTTTTCCCTTGAAGTTCTCTATGGTACAGTAGGAAAAGAAATCGCTTCTTCAATGAGAGAATCTGGATTCAAATCCTGCTTCTGAAATTTATCCTCTATATGACATTAGACAAGCAGTATCTTAGCCTCCATTATCTTCAGTTTACTCATCTCTAAAATGAAGAGTTTGGACTTGATTGCCTCTGAGGTTCTAATGTCCCTTCCAGCTCAAAATGTATGATTCTAACACTAGTCTATGGCAATGATAACTTTTTTGGCCAAAATGCATGCTTTTTGCTGACTTTTTTTTTGTTTTTGGTAGGCTGAGACTTTCTCTGCCTGGTTTCAGGATGTGGTATTAGTTTCCTCAGCTGTCTTTGATCAGTAAGAAGAATATTATTGCCTAAGTCCTTGTGAAAACAAATAGTACTTAGCTGTGGTTAGCAGTGTCTATATCTAACAGTTCTTAAGGAGACATCCAGATTCCAGCCACATACCACCTCTTCCTCTCCTCCTGATACTGTCAGATTTTAGGCATCTACTCCCTGATTTGGGCTGATTCACTCTGTGTGACTCCTGTATCCATGTTGAGCCCCTAAACATTGAGTAGAATTCAACTAATTTAAATGTGTTTTCTTTTTCTGTAATGTCAAAGGCATAAAGAGCTGTGTGGAGGAAATGTTCTTTTGGCCAGAGAGGGAATGGTGAAATCTGGCTGTTCTTGTAGGCCTAAGAGGCAGCCTGGTAGAGTGGATAGGAATTTATCCTTTGTGTTGAGAAGACTTGGGTTCTAATTCTTCCTCAAATCAATCAAACACTTAACCTCAGTTCCTCAAGCAACCATATAAGCAACTGCCAAACTGAGAATTCCTTATAATAAGAAATTAAGGCTCTAGGTCAGTACTAGACCAGGGTGAAACTGTGATTGATGTTGCCGTGGGTTAAATGACAGTGATGATAATGACACTTTATTTGTATAATGCTTTACAGGTTTTTCAGAATGTTATCATTTATAATATAGTCTAAGTCTCACAACCCTACAGAGTTGTAAGAACAGCTATTATTATCCTTCTTTTACAGATGAGTCAACTGAGATTTAGAGAGGTTAAATGCTAGTTAGAATAGGTTTACAGAAAAAGGAAAAAATATTACATTTGATTTATGAGATCAAAAATCTATAAATTACTTTAAAATACATGGATTTTACATATTCGATTCCATTCCAAATTCTGAATATGGTAAAAATTTTTAAAAGCATCTTTCAGAAAAACATATACTTAATCTCAACATAAAACCCATGTTATCATGAATTATGAAGAGGTAAAAAAATCAGCAATAATATTTACAAATTTATGCCATAGAATTCATTGTCAAACTTGCTTTTGTTAATAAGCCACACACTAGAAAGAAAACTCCTAGGAATATCATAGCCAGGTTCCAGAATTCCCAGATCAAGGAGAAAATACTACAAGCAGCCAGGAAGAAACAATTTCAATATTGTGGAAACACAATCAGAATAGCACAGGACCTGGCAGCTTCTACACTTAGGGATAGAAGGGCGTGGAATATGATATTCCAGAGGGCAAAAGAGCTGGGAATGAACCCAAGGGTCACCTACCTAGCAAAACTGAGTATTTTGTTTCAGGGGAAAATATGGTCATTCAGTGGAATAGAGGACTTTCAAGCATTCTTGAGGAAAAAATCAGAGTTGAATAGAAAATTTGACATTCAGACACAAGAAGCAAGAGATGCTTGAGAAGGTAATCAGGGAAAAGAAATCAAAAGGAACTTATCAAAGTTGGACTATTTACATTCCTACATGGAAAAACAATAACTGTGTCTGATGAAACCTTACTCATTATGAAAATAATTGAAGAAGGGTGTATGGGCATATGAATACATATGTGAATGTGTATATATATATGTATATATATATATATATATATATATATATATGTTTACAGGTATACATGGATAGAGGGCACAGGTTGAATTTGTTGGGAAGGGGTGATACTTAAGGGGTGAAGTTAAGAGGTGAGAGAGGAAAGTGGCAAGAGGAGATGGGGTGAGACAGGGTAGGGTAAACTATATCATGTAGAAGAAGCAAAGGGAAGTGGCTGCAAGGGAGGGGAAGAATAGGAAGGCAAAAAGGCAAAACCACATTCTCATTGAATTTGGATCTGGGAGAGAATGACATACATACTAAATGGGATATCTCAACCAGCAGAAGAATAGGGGGAAGGGGGATGAGAGGAGGGATGATGGATGGGAGGACATTCTTGGGGGGAGGGGAGGTTGGAAGTACCCACTATAGAAGAGGGACAGGATCAAGTAGGGAATGGACCAGGTGGGGGTGGGATGGGTGGGAGGGAATTATAACCAGCCTTGTACAATATATCTACTATGGTAATGTTTTGCATAGCTAGACATTTGCAACATATACTGAATTGCTTATCTTCCCAGTAAGCATGGGTGACAAGGGAGGAAGGGAATGAATCTGGAATTCAAAGTTTTAAAACTAAATGTTTAAAATATATAAATACTATTATTAATACTATCTTATATATAATTGGGAAATAAGATATAAAGGCATTGGGGCACAGAGATTTCACCTTGCCCTACTGAAAAACTCGAAAGGAGTATGAGAGAAGAGATGGGAGAGAGCATATGCGATTGGGGATATCCTGTGGGACTGCTATTCTGGGGTGGTGGGTAGGGGAAAAATGGGGGGAAAATTGTAACACAAGATCTGGTGGAAATGAATGATGTAAACCAGAAGTTAATAAAGCATTTGGAAAAAAAATAAGCCACACAATATGCAATACACTAAAGCCTGAAACCACTACATCTAAATAATTCAGTATCAAATATTCTAATATAAAATATAAATAGACAAAGTAGATAATATGTTATATATCATAATATATAGTCTATGTAACATAACATGTTTAATATTTAGCACAATATTTTAATATAAAGTTAAATTCAAGGATAGATTGTTTTTTAAGAACAGAAAGAGTCAGTTAGGGTGGTCCACAGCTGCTGCTTCTAGGGAAGGTGAGGCTGGTAGATTGCTTTAACTCTAGAGTTTTGAGATGCTTTATGGATAAAATCTGATTAGTTGTCTACCCTAAGTCCAGTACTAAAATGGTGAGCCTCTAGCGATGGAGGACCATCAGGCTGCCTCAGGACAGGTAATCCTGGCCAAGTCAGAAACAGAGCAGATTAAGACTTCTCGTCTAGACTGGGTGAGATAGAGAAACCTACAGAAGGGAGATGAAGGGGTGGCTAGGTGGCACAGTGAGTAGAGCGTCGGCCCTGGAATCAGAAGGACCTGAGTTTGGATCCGGCCTCAGACAACGAACACAAAAAAAAAACCTAGCCGTGTGACCTTGGGCAAGTTACTTAACCCCAATTGCCCTCCAAAAACGCAAAGAGAGAGAGAGAGAGAGAGAGAGAGAGAGAGAGAGAGAGAGAGAGAGAGAGAGAGATGAAGAAAGAAGGGGGGAGGATGAGGGAAGAAGTATGAGTAGACTGGCTTTAGTCACAGTAACTCACGTTAGCCATTAGAGATCCCTACTGTATCTAGTGGCTAAAAACATGTAGAACACTATAGATTGCTTCACTGGTTAAAATTTCTAAAGAACTTTTGACTGCAAGAGGTCATTCTACAAGTATGGAATAATTCAATTCCATAGATTTGAGCTTTTCTCTTTTCATAAGTAATTTGTTTATGGTCATGCAGCCAGTGAGTGGCAGTACCATGGTTCAAACCCAACTTTGTTGAATCCTAATTGATTCCCCTCCTCCCTCATAACTCCATACTGGACTGAGATTAGGCCTGAATTTTTTTTAAGACTCATTAATATTATGTTCTGAATTTGAAAATGCTTAATAAAAAAGGTGTTTTAATGCCTTCAAGCTCAATTGTGCAAGTTTGTCACCAAGAATTAGTAACAAGGGGAGGCACTACTGGAAATTGAGACTAAGGATAGATACGGGCTGATATTCTGTCCCTTTACATGCTCAAGAATACCTTGGGTGGGCTATCTAGAGAGGATAGTTATGGTGTGGAATTATAATTTGGACCTTCTAGGAGAATGAAGAAAAATGACTTATCTAACCACTTGCCTTTCAGATTTTTCTCTGGTTTTCTTAGCCATGCTTGTGGCTTCTTATACTAACATTTCCTTGGAAGGCTTATGAGGGGAAGATATTTTTCCTTGAATGCTTCCTCCTTATCAAGATTCTTAGAATCTAGCTTCTTTCTTTTTTGATTAAATTTTTTGTTTATTTTTAGTTTACATCATTCATTTCCACAAGATTTTGAGTTACAAATTTTCTCCCCATCTTTCCCCTACCCACCACCCCGAAACAGCAATCCCACTGTATATCCCCTCCCCCAATCTGCTCTTTCCTATATCCTCCCTCATCCCCCTCCAACTTTCCAGTAGGGCAAGATGTATCTTCATATCCCAGTGCCTGTGTATCTTATTCCCCAGTGGCATGTAAAAAATAAAAAATAATAATATATATGTGTGTATATGTATATATATATATGCATACATATGTATGCATATATGTGTGTGTGTTTAAACAAATGATTTTAAAACTTTGAATTCCAGATTCTTTCCCTTCCTCCCTCATCACCCACCCTTACTGGGAAGATAAGCAATTCAGTATAGGTTGTACATGTGTAGTTACGCAAAATATTTCCATAGTGGATATGTTGTGAAAGACTGACTATATTTCCCTCCATCCTATCCTGGCCCCCACTTGTTCTAG
The DNA here is from genome assembly GCA_011680675.1 of Gymnobelideus leadbeateri. Taxonomy (NCBI): domain Eukaryota; kingdom Metazoa; phylum Chordata; class Mammalia; order Diprotodontia; family Petauridae; genus Gymnobelideus; species Gymnobelideus leadbeateri. Next base: position 147,592 of record WOXC01004457.1, on the reverse strand, counting down.
TCTATAATTTGACCCTGTCCCTTTTCAAAAGTGTGTGCTTCTAACTACCTTGCCTGCCCAACCTGCCCTCCCCTCCATGCTCCCTCTCATCCCCTTCCCCCCTACTCTCCTGTAGCACAAGATACCTTATTTAGTATGTCATTCCCTCCCTAAGCCAAATTCAGTGAGAATAAGGTTGATTCATTCCCTTTTACCTTCCTGTTCTTCCCCTCAATTATAACAGTGTTCCCTTGCCTCTTCTATATGAGATAATTTACCCCATTCTATCTCTCTCCATCTCCTCTAATTATATTCCTCTCTTACCTCTTAATTTCACCTTTTAAATATCATCTCTTCCTATTTAATTGATCCTGTGCCCTCTGTCTATGTATACCTGTACACATATATACACATACTTACATATGTATTCATACACACATATACCCTCCTATATAGACACATATATTTATGTATACATGTATATATATATATATATATATATACACATATATGTATACATTTATATTCTCTTCAACTATCCTCATGCTGATAAAAGTTTCATAAGTTATAATTGTTGTTTTTCCATGTAGGCATATAAATAGCTCAACTTTGATAAGTTCCTTATGATTTCTTTTCCCTGTTTACCTTCTCATGCTTCTCTTGCTTCTTATATTTGAATGTCAAATTTCCTATTCAAACCTAGTTTTTTTATCAAGAATGCTTGAAAGTTCTCTATTTCATTGAATGACCATATTTTCCCCTGAAACATGATACTCAGTTTTGCTGGGTAGGTAGGTGATTCTTGGTTTTAACCCTAGCTCCTTTGATCTCCAGAACATCATATTCCAAGGCCTTTGATCCCTCAATGTAGAAGCTGCTAGATCTTGTGTTATCCTGATTGTGTTTCCACAATATTCAAATTGTTTCTTCTTGGCTGCTTGTAATATTTTCTCCTTTATCTGGGAACTCCTGAACCTGGCTATAGCATTCCTAGGAATTTTCTTTTTGGGATCTTTTTCAACAGGTCATTGGTGAGTTCTTTCTACTTTGCCCTCTGGTTCTAAAACATCAGGGCAATTTTCCTCGAGAATTTCTTGAAGGATGATTTCTTGGCTATTTTTTTGATCATGGCTTTCAGGTAGCCCAATAATTTTTAAATTATTTCTCCTGCATCTATTTTCCAAGTCAATAGTTTTTTTTTTTTAATGAGATATTTCATGTTGTCTTCTATTTTTTCATTTGTTTGGCTCCGTTTAATAGTATCTTGATTTCTCATAAAGTCATTAGCTTCCATTTGCTCCAATCTTATTCTGAAGGAATTATTCTCTTCCGTAAGCTTTTGAAATTCCTTTTCCATCTGGCAAATTTGGCTGTTTAAGACATTATTCTTCTCATTGGCTTTTTATGTCTCTTTTGCCATTTGAGTTAATCTGTTTTTAAGGTGTTATTTTCTTTAGTCAGCTTATTGATTTTCTTTTCATGATTTTCTCACATCATTCTCATTTCTCTTCCCAATTTTCCCCCCACTTACTTGATTTTCAAAACCCTTCTTGACCTCCTCCATGGCCTGTAACCAATCCATATTTGTCTTGGAAGCTTTCGGTACAGGAGTTCTGACTTTGCTATCTTCCTCCTGTTCCATCCTTTGATACTTTTTGTCCCCAAAAAAGGAATCTAATGTTTGATTGCTGTGCTTGCTTTGCTTCCTTTGATTGCTTATGTTGCCACTCAATTACTTGACGTTTGAGTTCTTTGCCACAGTAGAACTCTGCTTCCACAGGAGAGCTTTGTCCCAAATTGCTGGGGTTTTCTTGGGAGCTGCCAGAGCTATTAGGAAGGTGCCATTTCTTCCTCCCTCACAAGCTCTGTATCACTGGTGACACACCTCAGGACCACCATCCAAGAATGCTACCAGAACCAGGCAGGTTAAAGCAAGAGCAATTACCCTTCAGAATGGTTGCTTGGCCTCCCCTACAATCTGCAGGCCAGGAGCCCTGAAGCAGCCACGTGGAGATGGCTATACAGCTGCCTCATCTCTGCCCCTTCTTGCTCCTGGAGCAGAGGCCTGACCACACTGACCTTTTACTTTATCTTTGGCATTTATGTACTGATATTTCTGGAAAATGCCACAGCTGCTGGTGATCTATTCTCCCAAAGTCCCCTCCAGCTGCTACTGTTCAGGGCCACCCTGGGGCTAAAACCACAGGCTCACTCAGAGCTGGGCTCTGCTCTTAGCACACTGTGATGGACCCTTGCTGCTGGCCTGTGGGGCTTCCTTCAGCGGGAGATTTGTTTCTCTCTGTCACTTTGTGGGTCCTGTAGCTCTAAAATTTGTTTAGAGTCATATTTTATAAGTATTTGAGGTGGTTATGGGGGGAGCTCACAGAGTTTTCCTGCTTCTATGCCACCCCAATCTGGCTTCTTTCTAAGCTCATCTTCTAAGCTCATATGTAAGACCTGTAGTTTGGGCCTTTCCCAATCTTCCCAATGTGTCTTGTGTCCATTATTTCATTTAAACAGAGATCAAGAATAATCCTATGATTTCAGTGATGACAGTAGTTGTGGTGTCTTCTGTTCTTCATTCTCAAAAGAGGACCATAACATCAGGAAGTGACCATTACTTGCAAGTGAATTGGATTTAAGTGGGCGCAGGTTGTATAAAATCACCAGCCTCACTTTCTCCTCTGGAGCAATGTGGGTCCCGTGGCAAGATAGAGATCAGGATGACTAGAGATAGCCCTAGATACAGTGGGAGGCTTTGACCTTTTTAAACTAAGGTCTTTCTCAGATCTCAGTTTGACTGAGGCAAAGCCCATTCAGTAACTGAGGCTAAGTAAGAAATGAAGCCAAGAATGGCCTCTTTTACCTAGTCCCCTTACCCCCAGAAAAGAAAAATCAGTCTGGGAGGGGAAGACTTTCAGGGTTTCTGGCCAACACAGAAGCAGTTGCTATTTACTTACACTCTTAGCTATCCAGGCCCAAACAATGCACAACTGGGGCTTGGCCTGGAGGCTGTTGTTGGCCAATCTTTGAGAGCCAGAGTGATAATGGATTTAAGGCATGGTGTAGGGAACTCTGAAGAGGAAACTTCTCCAATACTAGTCACTATTTTCTTTTCATTTTGTTCTCTTAGAGAGTTGCCTGAGTCACTGCTAAATTAAATGATTTGACAAGGGCCATACAGCTAATATATGTCAGAGATGAGACTTGAACACATATCTTTTTGGCTCCACAGCCAACTCTCTGTCAACCATACCACTTTATCTCTCCATATACAGTAGATACTCACCAGCAGCAGCAATAACAAAATGATGGAATAATTGTGAATATTCTTTCTAGACTGTACTGCTTGCAACATACGTTCCTGCCTACCTCCACACCTTATCCCCGAAGTCTGTTAGCAACATTTGCTGTGTGACTTGAGGTGAGTTACTCCTAGGTCAGTTTTGTATCTCCGACTTTAGGCTGCCTCTCTTTGCTTAGTATGTATTTGATATTTGCTTTTATTCATGCATAGTATTTCCCTTGTAAAATAAAAGATCCTTGAAGGCAGGAGTTCTTAGATATTTTTTCTTGTATCTTCAGTGCCTTGATGTATGGTAGGTGTACTTATTGAAAGAAAAACAATATTAGTATAAACTCCAGTTCCATTAAAGCACAGTCTGTGTCCAAATGAATGTTCCCTCATGTTTCTTTGGCTCCTGCCGTGTTCTAAGATGGGAAAGATTTAGATCTAGTCTTTTGCTTCCAAGTATTCATCCTCTGGGTCACACACACACACACACACACACACACACACACACACACACTCACACCTTAAAACTATGCTAAAACTAACTTTTGGGACACATGGTAGATATCAATATATAGTTATTTGATTTTTCTGTTAGTGAAAAGGTTAATCAACAGGCCTCAAACCTGTCACTGAGTTTAGGGGGATGTCTACATCAAGCATGTGGATAAGAACCATTTGTTTCAGCAGCCATGAAGGTGGCTAAAGCAAGTGCCATGCAACACTTAGAGCTGTATCAGACATTAGAGATGCCAAGGTCATCCACTCCATCCTGGGCCATTGACAGATATCTTGACCTTAGTCTTGCCACTGGAGTTCAATGATTCTAGAAGAGAGAATAAGGCTAATGACTTTGTACAACTCTGCCTCATTTAAATCCAATTCATGTGCAAGCCAAGTTATCACACATGATGTCATCAATTCTCTTTGAAAATGTAAGAATAACAACATATATATGTATATACATACTAGCTATTATAATTAGCTATCATTGTGGTAGCATCCAAATTGAGTGTGTTACTCATATGTCTGGGCAGATCTCGTAAGTTTTCTGGGCCTCACTTTCCTCATTTATAAAACAAGGGGGTGGACTAGATGGTCACTGAGATCCCTTGAAATTCTAAATCCTATAATTTAATGTAAAAATCTTTGCATAGGGAAGTATTCCCAAGCCCTAGTCAAGGGCTCACTTTTTTCAGACAATATTAGAGTTGACAAAATTCTAGATGTAGCAAAATAAAATTCAGTTCCTCAGAGATCATTTTGATTTGACCTTGATGTGTGAAGTAACCATAACAGTAGTGATCAGAAGGTTGGGACAGATGCTGTTCATACCACATACTTATTGTCTCCATGCTACATGGCAAAAAGCTTTCAAAGTATGTGCCTAGCAGAGGAGATCAAAATCATGTGGGAACAGCATCCCTGTATTCCTGTATATTCCTGGAACTGTTCTGAAGATGCTTTCAGGGAGCCTTGGAGAATAAATTTATGCGCTAATTCTTTTGTTCCATTATAAAAGGAATTATTATTATAAAAAATTATCTGCCTATGCAACAATCCATGGAACATTAAGTACAGGGTGTCCCAAAAGTCTTAGTATGGTTTTGAAATTAGGTTAAAACAAGCTTAGCTTTCAATTGTACTAAGACTTTTGGGACACTTCATATAAAAGAATGACAGTAGGACAGTGACTTGTCTAGAACCATGATCTCCATAGAAGAATAGAAAAACAAAACAATAACAGCAATATTGTTATAATTATAATTTTAGTCATTATTTATTGATATCAGTATTACTATTGATAATAATGATTGTGATAATGAAAATAATAACGTATCTCTTTAATATTTGGAAAGTTCCTTTGCCAACCTTATTTTAGTTCAGCTTATTTCCATCCCTGTTGTATGGAGAAGAACAATGAGGCTGGGGTCTGGTAATATACCTAGTAAGTATCACAGGCAGGATTCAAATTTAGGTCTTGGATATGCTCTTCCCATTACAGGGTGGGCTTATATTGTAGTCCCAAGACAAATGGAAATCTATCAAATGCCGTGTAGTGATTTGGTAGTAGCTGATATTTCACTTAATTACAAATGGGGAGGTTCATTCACACTGAAGCCAAATCATTTTGATTATGGAGAGTAAGTCACCTCATTTTCTTCATATATAAAAAGAGAAACTTAGACAAATCATCTCTCAATTCTCTTCCATCTCTAACATTGTAGAATTCTATGATGACTTCTTTGTTCGCTACCCGAAGTGACTAAGGGTTATCTCTGACAAAGAGCCTTTCTCAATTCTCCTCACCCTCTGCTGAAAATGTTACCTCTCTCCTCAGAATTTACTCAAGAACTTTTTCTGCATTTCTCTTTTATCCCTATCCTTCTTGACCTTGTTTTATGCTCTTGAATAAATTGTAATAGAACGGAATACAACAGAGCTGCACAACTGGGCAGTAGGTAGGGGCCAAAATTAAAATAGGCTAAACTTCTTTGGACCACAGATCGGTTTTGAGTGGCTAACTTTTCAAGTAAAGTTATAATTAGTGTTTAAACCATTTTGCGAATAAACCATATTTTTAAAAAAGAACGTTTCAATTAATATCAATTCATTACACTTAAGATTTTTATTTTTCATTAAATTGCTCCTCCTAAACTACAGACAGACTGATGATGATTGATTTCCACGGGTCACATGACAAACAAAAAAGAGTGCATAGTGGCCCACCCACCAAGTTACACGATACGCACAATAGTGACTAATGAAAGGGGGGGTTAAGCAGGCGTGGACAAAGCACTCATTATATCTTTACTTTCTTTTACATCCTCTACATTTTTTTCAGTCCTCCTGAAATCCTTTGGTGGGGCATAGGCAGCCTGAGGGCCATATGTTGTGCAGGTCTGTTTTAGACCATTCTCCAAATTGGTCTACATGGAGAGCTGTTAGTCCTTTTACCAGTCCCTCTATACATACATACATACATACATACATACAAATACATACATATGTCTTTGTCTCTCATCTCTCCCTCCATATATATATATATATATATATATATATATATATATATATATATATATATACGTGTGTATGTATATTCCTACAGAAGACCAGTGAACTGGGCCCAGACTAGAATATATTTGAAGAATTTCATAGTATTTCCAACAAGCCTAAATATCTTATTGACACCAAGCCCTATCCCTTTAACATGAGCATTCTTATAATGGTATATACTTGGTAATCATATCATGACATGACTTTGGAAGAATTAAAATAACAACTCAAAAGAGTGACCTTTGAATTATTTTTATAGTGAACAATTCAGTAGGGTCAATAAATTGCCTAGACATCTCTTGAATTTGAAATGTCTACATTTAGGAAAAATGCATGGTGGTTGTCAGCTCAATGCATTGTAGTAATGATGACTTATGTTCAGAAAGAGGTAGAAAGGACATGACTAAGGATATACATAGTTGCAAATAAATGTGGACCAACCGTGGAGCAAGAATGAGAAATAACAGTTGAAGGGTCACTTAAGCATCACAAAATATTAAAATAATAATAATAGTAATAGCTTTTACCGAATACTTTAAGAGTTATAAAATACTTTAAAATATCATTTCATTTTATTCTTATAAACAAACCTGGGATGTAGGGGCTGTTATTATCCCCATTTTACAGATGAGGAAACTAAGGCAGGTAGAAGTTAAATGAGTTGGTTAGTCTTGTAGCCAGTAAATGTCTGAGTCAAGATTTGAGCTTGGATCATCCTGACTCCAAACCCAGGGCTCTAGTTTTCTTAAATGAAGTAGAGTATAGAGGCAGCTAGATGGCTCAGTGAATAGAGCACTGGATCTGGAGTCAAGAGGACCTGAGTTCAAATCCAGCCTCAGATATTTCACATACTTTTAGTGTGACCTTGGGCAAGTCCCTTAACCCCAATTGCCTTGCCTTCCCCCCTCCAAAAAAAAACATAAAAAAGTAGTGCACAATGGGTCGATATCAATTGAGATAATATTTGTAAAATGTTTACTATAGCACCTGTTACATAGTCATTAGTCAATCCATAAATGTTAGTTAAGTGCCTAATATGTAGCAGGCTCTATGCTAAATGCTAGGGATAGAAAAGGTGGCAAAAAGACAATACCTTCAAGAATCTTAAAATTAAATGGTTGTATGCATACACACATGTGTATATGTATGCATACATATACATACATATGTTTGCATGCATAAATATATGTGTGTATATTCATGTACACATGTGCTTGTCCCCTTCCCCTTCCTCCCCCTTTTTTTGAGAAAAATTTATAGAAAGACATGGATAAAAAGTAATGCAGAAGAAAAGGCATGGAAGGATTTTTATCTCCACAGAGGTAGATCTGAACACCAATATAATTAAATATCTGCCTAAGTTTCTGAGAATGTTTCTTGCAAGTGAAAAATTAAAGCTGTCATTCCATCCCTTTTGTGTCATTTCTAATGTTTCCTGGGCTCTTTTTTTAAGGAGAATAGGTGCATGTTTTTCCCTCTTTCTCTTGTCGATCAGACCTCCAAAGGAACATACCTAGCTCATCTAGAAAAGAAACCAGACCAAGAAAGTTATAGAGTCCTTCCTTGACTCTCCTGGGTAGAGTGGACAAAGGCCATCTCTGCTCTGTGTGCATATCTCCTGGACAGAAAGAAAATATTCCATAAGGTTTCAAAGAAAATGTCACAAAATGAATCCACTCTTGCTGTCAAAGACTGTAATGAAATTGGGGAAGAGGCAGAAAATCAATTCATTCTTATTGTAATTTTCAGATTGTGATCTCTCCATTTGTTCAGATGGAAGGCTGATGGCCTCAAATTGTTCTTGGAATATTTAAGAGGCTCTCTTGGTCCCTGAATATTGGCTTATTGGTTCCAGCAATTTTACCTCCTGGGGTGAAATTGGCTGCTAACATTTGGACCAAATCTTTGCTGTATTTTTCTTTAAGTTTTGCTGATCATCACCTACCATGTAACACTAAATTTGCTTCCTGGGCTATTAGGAAGATAGCCTGGGAGACGAGATCATTTATCATGATAGATCTGCCAGTTATTCCCAAAGTTCTTGCCAGATAGATATTTCCTTTGTGGCACATTTATCTGTTTCCTCCTCTATTTAATTGCTTGGATCTGGAATTTAGAAGGGAGGCATCCCTTTAGGCTGCTGAGAATTTTTTTTCTTTAAACTGCCATGGTGATCTCACCTATGAATTGTGTGGTGTCTGAAATGCAGAGCTTGGGAAGGAAAAACAAAAGATAGAATAAGTGACTGAGTGAATGGATGACCATTTTTAAAATTCTTAGTATGTGCAAAGTACTAGGGACATAAATAGGAAAGCAGAGACAGTCTCTTTCTCAAGGAGCTTCCATTGAGAACAAGATAACATATAGGAAGTTTTAGCTGCAAGTCATATGGAAAGGTCTAGTGGTCCTTAGAGTACAGTGGCAAAGCAGAAAGTAATGCATCTTCTTTTATGTCATTTCCCTGATAAAACTATATCTGTTTCTGATGCTAAATTATTTAATAGGATCAAGGACTTTTATGGTAAAAACTTCCTTCTTCCAGGTCTTTAGTAACTCAGGAGGCAGGGCTACAATGCCTGTGATTGCATTTGACAGGTAATATATACAATGCTTTCCTGTACAACAGCTGCAAAGGTTAAATTGGAAGAAAGGCCAGTGTTCTGAAGGTACTATTATTCCTGGGGGGTCTTGGGCACACTTGTCTATCAGTATTATTTGGTTTATATTTGCTGTCAGTGGTGACAGGGGTGATAGTTCTTTTCTCTACAAAGGGTTGTTCCTCTCTCTTATGGGTGTGTGGGCTTAGCTGGAAGTGGGTCTGGTAGTTTGTGGGATCTCCTCTTCCTGAGATTCTTGGGCCCAAGATCCTGAGCTGTCTCCACTGAGGTCTGAGAGGAGACACTGGCTAAGATGATGGTAATGGCATGAATGAGAGTTAGACAAGTGTTTCTCTGCTTTCTGAACTACAAAATCACGAGTGGGAGTTTTCAACTCAAACCCAACTTTTCTGAATGTTCCAAATTATTTTTCATAGTATAATTTCATTGTATAATCAGAATTTCTGGCTCTCAAATGATTTTCACCAAGGAGATCGTGTTGAGTTGTATGAAACCCTTAGATTTCTGGTTGTTCCAGCCATATGTCAATCCATTCCAACAATCTGGATCTTTTTTTGAGATATCTCTGAACTCCAAACTGTACCAATGCCCTGGGCGGTACCATCATTACTAAGAATCTATGAATAAAGAATATGGCATAATTATATTACATGTATTTCTTGAGCTATTGTGGTGGGTCTGATACTATTGGGGTAAGTAATGGGATTGGTACCTCCACACTTGTGTCAAGACTATATAAAACCAATATTTCTGAAAGGATTTTGGCTAATGGGTTCCTGCACATAGACCAAAGGTGGGTCCAATATATGTTCCATTGCAGAATTGTTTTGTGAGCATATTTTCTTTTTGCTGATTTGAATCTACACCAAAAGGCACCGAAACAATGTTTAGAAAAAATACAATTTTAATAAAGCAAGCAAAAAGACTGACACAAGAATTTTCCCTAATGGCAAGAAATGGCACTCATAGGGCTTTTTTGACCCCACCCAAGTGTTCTACCACTCATAAATTGATACTAAATAGATGATAAGATTGCATCTTTTTTTTCCTGGTCCAATTTGTTATTATACAGATGTAACTCGCATATACTTGACATAAGCTAGACAAGGACAGCACTGGCTGAATCCGCTCTCTTTGAACTCTCCATCATAACAAGAGAGTGTAATCATGTCAGGTGTAGGGTTATGAACTTTGTTTTGCTTTGCTTTTATTAAAATGACAACATTAGAGCTGTGGTAACAATTCGTTAGATGCATGTACTAAAGGTTTTTATTTCCTCCTCCACAAGTCCCTTATGCTTTGCAAATGCAATCTCATTAATGCTCAGACTAACCCTTTGAGGCAGGTCAGCAGTGTTGTCCACGTTCTGGAGGAAAGAGAATTGAAGCACAGGGGAAAAGTGGCCCACTTAAAGTTCCATGGCAAGATGGTAGTGGGGTCCAGAGCATTAGAGTCTATCTAGTCCAATTCCCTCTTTTTATAGGTGAGGAAACCAGCCAGAGAAGTAGTGTTACAGCTGGCTAGTGATACAGCAGGGCTTAAAACTCAGGATCCATCCTGTGTTCTTTCCAGCAGACTCTAGTGCATCCTGTGTCTACACAACTCTGCCTATTTACATTGTAATCTATCTGAAGGTAGCAACTATTCTTTTTTTAAAAATCTGTCTGCCTTTGTATCTGCATTCTTTGAAAGCTGTTACCATAATATTTGAGGCAAGGCAGTAGAGTTATGGCAGCTGGAAGGCCGTAATTTCTGCCAGGAGCCCTGATGAAGGCATATAGTCTTATAGATTTCTATCTGGTAGGGACCTCAAATCTTATCTAGTTCAAACCCCCTTATTAGGTAGATGAAGACACCAGTACCCAAAGAGGTGGTGAAGTGACTTGTCTAACCCAGGCTGTGCTGAAGCCAACTTCTATAGACTCATGAGAGCTGATTGTTAAATTTTCAGTGTGAGCACTTATGCCTTGGGAATTGGCAAATGCTGAAAATCAGGGCTTGATTTATTGTTTTGTTTATTGCCTAGACTTAAGAAGTAATGGCAAAAATGTTAATAATGTAGATTCAACTTAAAAGCATGTCATGTGCGTGTGTGTGTGTGTGTGTGTGTGTGTGTGTGTGTGTGTGTGTGTGTGTAAAAATTTTCCCCCAGAGCCAGTTAGTAAACATTTATTAGCACAGTCCTGCCAAGGATGCACAGGAAGGAAATAATAAAGTCAGAATTTGAACCCAGACTTTTATTGCCTACCCTCCTCTCTCCCCCTCCCTCCCTTCCTTCTCTTCTTCCTCCTCTCCTTCTCTCCCTGTTTTTGCTTTTTCCTTTGTATTGTCAATGCCTTAGTATGGTTCCTGGAACATACTATGTTCATAATGAATGCTTTTTGGTTGTTGGATTGTGAGTTGACAGCATTTAAATGTTAGGAGATCCCCAACCTATGGGGTTTGTTTCAAAACTGATCATCATGTGGTGGTTAAATATTTGGAACTGGGGAAGGATGAATTTGTGGCAGAATAGTGAAATTCAGAGGAGCCTAGCTGCCTGGGTGGCTTTCTCTACTTGTTTGTTTCTATCTCCCTGTGTTTTTATGTATGTCTCTCAGAAAGTCCTGTCCATATGTTTCTTTTGTAGTTGCCAGGTACATCCTTCACTAAAGGGATGATTCAATGTCACAATGACCTTCACGACATATTCCATTCCCTTTTCCATTTTTTCAGTTCCATCTGTGTCACAGAGCTCTGGAAATCAGTGTCTTTAGAGCCCCAACCCTACCAAAGTTGGCCAGATACAGAATGAACTAATGATGAATTTCTCTTCTTGCCCAAGCTTGCATTGTACTACTTGCATTGTTTAGCATTAGGCAATGTTAAAGGTCTAATAGGGATAATGCAAGTATCAGTAATTGATAGGGGGTGGTGACTTAGAGTTGGGTCCTAGGCATCACCAAATAGGGCAGTGGCCCTAAATAAGGGAAAGAGAATAAGCATTTATGTAGTGCCTTCTATTTTCTAGGCACTGTGCTAAGCATTTTTTTAAACAAATATTTTATTTGAGCTTCATAACAACCCTGCAAAGTAATAAGTACTATTCTTATCCCAATTTACAAGTGAGGAAACTGAGGCAAAAAGAAGTTAAGTGACTTGCCCAGGGTTCTATAGTTAATAAATTTTTGAGGTTAGATTTGAATCCAGGGTCTTCCTGACTCCATCCCTGGCACTCTATCCATTGTACCACTTAACTGCCTCTATACATGCTGAAGTATGGTTATAGCCCTACTCTTATGACAAGCCAACACCACAAACTATACAGTCTCTAAAGAAAGTAAACCACTCTGTTCTATATTGAATTAGCCAAGCTGGGTGCCTACTATCTAATTATATGGCAGATTATTCTGATTTTCACTTTGCTTTGCCTGTGTATTAAAGCTATTTAAAAAATAGTTAAGTCCATGTATTAGGGATACAAATAAAGTCCATCCATGTCAACAAGTATTTATTTTGTGCCTTCCTATGTACAAGACATTGGATTAGAGATATTTTCAAAAAGTCAACCCCTACCCATAAGGGGCGTATGTTTTATTGGAGGCTACAGCACTTACACACATAAATAAATACACAACAATTTGAGAAAGAAGAGAATGCTGATAACTAGGGGGATCCAGAGCATCTTCTATTAGGAATAAGATGCCAGCTGATTGAAGGCTTGAAGCTGAGTATTTCAGGAGGCAGCAGTGTGGAATGAGTACATTTTATCTTTATGGGACAGACAAAGACATGGAGGTAGGAGATGGAATGACAGGTTCAGGAAATACAATATCACAGAAGGCACAGGAGGAGAGAATATCCAAGTTATGAAGAGTATCAAAAAATTACAGAGAGATCGAGAAGTAGAAAGATAAATAGAGGTCAGGTTCAGTCATTTACAGATTATTGGTAACCTTAGAGAGAGCAGTTTCAGTTGAGTGATGAGGTCAGATTCCTGTTCAGATATGATTTGGACTAGATGGCTTCTAAGATCCCTTCTAACTCTGAAATCTTTAGAAATAGTACCTTGCTAGGGAGAAAACAGGGGTTAGAACAGATTTTTAGAAAATTTTGCATGGTAACTTTGGGCTACGGTTGCTGTTGTGGTCCAACTAACAGAGAAAAAAAAAGCCCATCATTTAAAGGAGATATCTATTATTTTAAAACCTACATAATTGAAAAAAAATCTAAGAGCTCTATGTATTTTATACATGTTAAATAGTTATGTGTCATATAAACTATATATTTCATATGATCACGGATTTGTAACTAGAAGGAGCTTTAGAGGTCATCTAGACCAACCTCTTCATTTTACAGACAATTAACATGAGATCCCAAAGAATATAAATGACTTGCCCAAGGACATACAGCTATGATGTGGTAGTGGCAGGATTCCAACCAAGGTTCTCTGACACTGAGCCTGTAACTCTTCCCACTCACACTGTACTGCCTCTTTTAATATATTAAGTTTAATTAATTATAGTTATATATATACATATATATATATATATAATTATAATGAATAAATAACTAACCTTTATATAGTGTTCTAAGTTTGAAAAGCTCTAAAAGGGTCTGTTCACTTTAAAACCGATGAGTCAGTCAACAAATACTTGAACACTTACTATGTGTCAGGAACCACAGTAGGTGTGTGGATACAAAGTCAAAAGTGAAACAATTCCAATCCCTGCTCTAGAGGAGCTTAAAAAAATCAGAGGTATGTTGAAGGACTGAGCTAGATATTACATTTTTAGTGTGAGGATTTACTGCTCATAAATCAGTAAACACCACAAATCATGACTTTATTTATTGTTTTATTCTTGGCTTAAGAGAGTGATAGAGAAAATGTTAATAATGCAGAAAAGCATATACATTTTGTTGTTCCTAAGAGCTGGTTGTTAAACATTTACAAGCACAACACTGCTTTCCATCCACTCATTAGAAATGGTCCCTTTTCTAGTTGTTGTCAGAACTATAACAAAATTACTTTTGCAAGGTCACAAAATTTGCCAGTTGTCTAATGGAAACTAGAATTCTGATCTCTTGACTGACAGTCCTCCTGCCCCCAGTACAATGCTTTTTCTTTTTAAAAAAATTAATTAATTTTTTTTCATTTTTGGCGTTCACTTCCATAAGAAAATGAGTTATAATTTTTCTCCCCCTCCTTCTCCTTTCCCCTCCCCAAGGCAGTGTGCAATAAGATATAGGCTCTATATATACATTCATATTAAACATATTTTCACATTAGTCATGTTGTAAAGGAGGAACCACATGAAAGAAGGAACAAAACAAACAAAAAAGAGAGAGCAAATAGTATGTTTCAATCTGCATTCATATTCTGTAGTTCTTTTTCTGGATGTAGACAGCATGCAATGCTTTTTCTGTCTCACTAGACTGCCTCCCATTTCTCTGATAAATACAAATAATAACTTTTAACAGATTAATGAAATAAAAAATAGCCTTCCCAAGAGAACCTGCTGTCAGATTCTCCAGGTCTCAGTTTCCTCAACTTTAAAATATAGGGCTTGTACTACCTGGCCTCTGAGACCCCTTCTAGCTCTTTGTTGGAGTGATTCTATGACCTTCTGCCCTATGATAATTGTTAAGGGAAAGAGAAGTGAAACCCAGCCATAATTATACATGTCTCCTCAATTCCATTAAAATTGATGCATTTGAGAGTACTTGATCTAGTTAACCAGAGCTGGTTTCGAATCTCATCTCACTATCTCTCCCTCTCCCTGTCCCTGTCCCTCTCCTTCTCTCTCTCCCTCTCCCTCCCTCTCCCTCCCTCTTCCTCCCTCTCTTCCCCCCCCCTCTCTCTCTCATATATATATATATATATATATATCACCTCACTATAATCATTATAGCTGTGACTTTGGGCAAGTCACTTCACTCTGACCCTTGGTTTCTTCTTCTGTAAAGTGTGGGGGGGAAAGGGGGGCAGGGAGAGGATGTGGACTAGATGGCCTCTGAGATTCCTATAATCTTTAAGATACCTCCCTATTTGAAAAACCTGTAATTCTCCTTGGAGAAACCTTACTCCTCACATGGTCCCTCAATTCATATTTTTGGTTAAGTCTTGTCAGGGACAAAAGTCATTATTTCTTCTAGGAAATGCAAGCTTTAAAATCCATTTATTTCACTTGCTGCCAGATTGTCCCTAACCAGAGTTAGCCTCTGAAGAGGCACATTGATGTTGGATTGTGCTGATACTTGAGTTAAATGAGGAAGGTAGCTTTGCTTTTCTTTTTTTTTTTTTTAAAGCAATTGGGGTTAAGTAACTTGCTCAAGGTTACACGGCTAGTCATTATTTATGCGTGGGTGCTCATTTTCTGAGGCCGGATCTGATCTCGGGGCATCCCAACTCCGAGGCCGGCGCTCTTACTCACTGCGCCACCTAGCCGCCCCTTTAGGGCAATTGGGGTTAAGTAACTTGCCCAAGGTTACACGGCTAGGTTTTTTGTTTGTATGGATTAAGTGTCAGAGGCCGGCTCTGAACTCAGGTACTTCTGATTCCAGGGCCGGCGCTCTATTCACTCCGCCACCTAGCCGCCCAGGTAGCTTTGCTTTTCATATCAGTGGAAATGATCCCCCTTCAGTTGGTTCACAGGTAATGATTAGGGAGCATCTCTATATCTTCTCACACTTTGGAAGGATATAAGAGTTTCTGAGATTATGGGGAAAAGAGGGGAATGTGTGAATGGAGCGGGGATGGAAGAAATATCGCCAAAGAATAAAAAAAGGATAGACTGAAACTTTTAAAAAGAACCAAAAAATAATAAGTTGCAGTCATCTTTAAAAAAAATAAAAGGAGCCACCAATCATTCTTACTCTCACTTTCATTCTTATTCTATGTGTATGTAAAATTGCAGTCATGAATGACTTAAATAAGCCACTTATATCTGGAACAGAGAATAAGAAAGATATTTAGCTTAACCTTGCAGATGGGTTTAAAAAAAGCCAACCCTCTCCACCCTCAGATACTCTCCCTCCCCCTACCCCTCCCCGGCTTTCCTGGACAGGGCAAATTTTCTGCAGTCTTTCCCACAGTTCCTAATGTCATAGTGATGAAGTATGTAATGGCCATGAGAACCCAGGACCCGAGAGAGTTTGATGAGGGTCGTTTGTATTTTCCATCTGTGCCCAACTTCTCTCTCCCCACATCTTGATTTATATTCAGCCTTGCCTGATTTCTTCCTGCTTCTTGGCCTGTCAGCCTGGGCTAATTTGCATGACTGCTCTCACTTTTGATTTCTATGTCTCTCTAAGTTATGCAGACCCACCTGGTTGGAGCTCTATGCAGTGCTCAGAAAGGTCATGGATGAAAAGATACAAACTCAATCTGGCCATATTTTCATGGCACCAGGATGCTTGATGGTTAGCAGAACCTGGAGTGAGTTCTTGGGCAAAATCCTTTTGGGGCTCACTGATCGCTAATTTTAAGGTCATATTGCGAGTTTCCTTAAAACAAAGTCCTTACTCAAATGTATGGGTTCTTAAACTTGGGTCTCTACTGAACCCCAAGAGGGTCCATGGATAGATTATGGGGTGTCCATGATCACAGATGGGAAAGAAATATGTCTTCATTTTCATTAACCTTTGGTCTTTGTAATCTTGTGTAATTTATCTTATGCATTAAGAAATATTCTATCCTTCCATTGGTTCTAATCCTTTACAACATGATTAATGTGAAAATATGTTCAGTATGAATGTATATGTAGAGCCAAATCAGATTGCACACCATCTTGGGGGAGAGGGAAGGGAGGGGAGGGAGAGAAAATTTAGAACTCAAAATATTATAGAAGTGAGTGTTGAAAATGAAAAATAAATTAATTAGTAAAAAAGAACTGCCACAACAAAAAAGAAAGAATAGAAAAAAATAAAAGAAACATTGAGAGGAGTCCATAGGCTTCACCAGTCTACCAAAGTGACTAAGGATCCTGACTCTAGTGAAATAAACAAGGGAGCTTTGTAGCTTTCAAAATACTGAGATTTTAGGACCTAAAGTTCTGTCCTAGTGAAGAAAGGATTATCCAATTATAGATTTAGAGCCAAGAGGGACCTTTCTGACAGGTGATGGATTCAAGATACAGAATGAACCATGTATTTTTGGATGTGGACAATGTGAAAATTTGTTTTTCTTAACTATGTGTATTTGTTACAAGGATTTTGTGTTTTTTCCTTTTTTTTAATATTGGATAATGGGAGGGAAAAGTGCTTTGAAACTGAAAACTAAAAGTAAAGGAAAAAAAAGAACAGGAGAGAAGAAAGGAGATGAGAGAAAGATGACCTTGGGGATTCTAGTAAGATAGTGGTGGCTGTTGGGTGGGCCACTGGACTTCCATATTGAATGTTTTAGGGGAGTGGGGTTACTAGCTGAAGGGAATATGACAGGGACTAGTTACCCTTATAGGAGGTGGGAGGAAAAGACCTAAGGACAAATTAATTTTTATTATGGTGGAAATAACCCTATATTTGTAAACCTGAGTGGTCATCCTGGGCAGGTCAATTTAGGAACCTAGGATTCTCTGGAAAGGCAGTATGCTATGTATGGTGGTATTTTTCTCAGACATGGTCTAATCCTATCTCACTGGCATATCTTTAATTTGTTCTACTATCATTTAAGTGCCTACTAAGGGTAAGACATTTTACTAGTGATGTGACCATGTACGAGCCACTTAATGTTTACTAGTGGTAGTTTCCTTGTCTATAAAGCTGCTGATATAGTATAGCAGGGTTTTTTTGTGACATTTTGTGTGTCATGGATCTTTTTAGGTCAAAACATAAATTATATATAGGATCACAAAGGAAACCAAGAGATGGTGAAAATGAAGATGTATTTTTAGTTGGAATATTAGTAACTAATAATTGCTCATTAAACATAAGCCAATAAAGGCAGCTGTCAGAAAGACTCATCTTCCTGGATTCAAATCTGGCCTCAAATATTTACTAGCTGTGTGACCCTGGGCAAGTAACTTAACCCTGTTTGCCTTAGGTTCCTCATATGTAGAATGAAATGGAGAAGAAAATGGTCAACCACCCCAGTATATTTGCCAAGAAAACTCCAAATGGGGTCATAAAGAGCCGGAGACAACGGAAACAACCCAACAATAAATAAACTAATAATTTATTATTAATTAGAATATTAGTTTCCTCATCTATAAATGTTGCTGCTAGTATTACCTCACAATACAGTTGTGAAGACTAACATACACCAAGTATTTGGCAAACCTTAAACAATTATTATTATATGAGAGGTCATGTGGAAGGGCAATAGCAGTCAGGTCTTGGAGCCAGGAAGACTCAGGTACAGGTCAGCCTCTGACATACACTACTTTTGTGACCCCACCAAATCTTTTCATGTCTCAATGTTCCAGGTAACTCTGAAGTGAACTATGTGGGGTGAAGGAAAGGGCACTGGATTTAGATTCTGAGGGCCTGGGTTTGAATCTCTGTCCTGTCATGTACTGGCTATCTGACAGCGGTCAGAAAAGTCACATAATGTCCCCCAGGACACAGGTTTCTCATCCATAAAATGAAATAGATGAACTAGATGGTCTCCAAGGTCCCTTCTGGTTGTGTTACCCCCTTAGATTGTTAAATTATAGAGAAGGTGCTCATTTACTTCAGTGGATGGAGTTTAGACACCAGGAGTTCTTTACACTGATGAAATCCCAGGTTCAGAATGAAACATTACTATTGTTCCAAAAAAGTCAGCTCTGATGCTGATTGCTTCTCCCTCCTCACTATTCCTCCCCTACCCCTAATGGCTCTATATTTCAGTTCTCATCTCTAGGGGCTGCAAAACCGACCTAATCATTCTGGTAGTATTCCCTTGAGCTGAATAGATATTTTGATAGATTTATTTTTCTAGCACCTTGGAGAGTATGTCACAAATTAACAGGAATGAATACCTCTCATCTATTTTCCTTCCTATATGATTTCTTGATCATAAATGGTCCTTTGTTATGAGATCCTTTGTTATGGTATTTAGTGAATTAGGTTTTGTTTGGTCTGTCTGTCAGGGGTTGAGATCCATTCTGAGAGAATCTTGTCTATTCTTAAGCCCTCAACCAGTATCTGTGAATTTACACATCATTGAAGAATGTTGCTTGGACCCTTTCAGTGGTTTAGGGGTTCATCTAAACCCTAGGTGTAGTGACAGGGCATCCTAGCTAGTATTGATAGGAGGGAAGAAAAATGTTATGCCCAAAATTTTATATATTGTATTATATTATATATTATAATAGGTGCAAAGGAAGCATCATGATAGTGCATAGAAAGCTGACTTCTGAGTCAGAATGTTTCAAAGGGTTCAAAAACATGCCCTGACACATTCTGGCTATGTGACTTTGGGCAAGTCATTTAACCTTTCTAAGGGTGTAAATCACAGAACAGCTTTCAATTTGCATTGGTAGGGAGAATTTCCTCATTGGAAATTCCCTGCACCAATAAAATCACATATTGTGGGAGGGAGAGAAAAGGGAAGGAGAAGAGAGGGAAGGGAGACAGAGGAAAGGGAAAGAGAAGAAGAAAGTCAGGGGCAATTAGAGGGAAGGGAAGAAAAGGGGGAGAGAGAAGAGGAGAAAGGAGGGAAGAGGGGAGGAAAGGGGTGAAAGAGTGAAGAAGAGAAGAGAGAAGAAAGGAGAGGAGAGGAGAATGAATACTTTGGAGGAGGAAAGAAAGAAAATTTAGGGCTACTTGCAGTCTAGCTTGCTGACTATGAAGAATTATATTTAATGATGAGCTGGCTGAGATTTCTGTGAGTTAACTTGCAAATGGAAACCCAGCACCTCTGCCATGTGTCATTGGAAAGGGTCGTATTAATGAACATTGGTATTGTTCATGCTATGAAACGTTTGTTTCCTATGAGGTCTAAAGTGCAGTCTGCAGAGAGAACCTAGATTGGCAATTGGAGCAGAGCTGGCATAAACATGCTAAGAATTCTCCTTTGTCTGGGCTCTCAAAAAGGTGAGAGACAAGGCAAAGAAAGCCCCAGAGAAGCATGGCTCTGGGGAGTGATAATGGGACACGAAGCTTTTCAGGTTTTGCTGAAGGTCACTGGTTCAGCTCAGACTCCAGCTGCTGGAAGTCGTCATTGTTTGAAGGCTGATGGGAAATTAGTTTCAGGCAGCTTTCAGGCAGCTTCCTCAAAGTCTTCAGTATAATTAGTCTCTCTTCCTGACAGTCTTTGATGGAGGCTAGAAAGGGCAACAGGTATACGATTGCTCTTACCCAAAGAAGTGAGTATTGTTGGATAGGGGAAAAAAAAACAAGTCTCTGGTGGGATGAGGAGGAACAATCAGAGCAAGGGGCAGGAGAGAGCTAAGCATACCCCACACTGGCCTGTTCACCTTAGTAAGCTTAGCAACCAGTTTCTGAGAGAGTCAAGTCAGCCAGCCTGGTAGCCTTGGCATGGCAAGATTAAAGTGTGAAGTTGGACTGAATCCCAGGAAGACCTTACCCTTTATTTCTGAAGTCATGGTTCATGCTGATACCAATAGGTTGTCCACTCTTTACTCTCTCCTGCCCACTTATAATTTGTTTCATCTCTGTGACATATAGTTGGCCAAAGTGTGGTGAATATGGGTGAGACCAAGGTTATAAATGTAACCATTATTTCACACTAAGGGACAAAAAACTTTTGTTCTACAATCAGAGACTATATCCCTAACCCAAGCTTGCTGTTTCCCATGTGCATCATTTGGGCCATGGGGTTAGGGATTGGGGCATGTAAGAAAGTACATATAGTTCAATATAGTTCATCACTACTACCAATCAAAAATGATAGTGACAGGGTGGGGTGGGGAGGCCAGTCAAGCCTACAGTGGCCTACTGTATACCGGAGACTCTGCTAAGCAATGAAGATATAAAGACAAAAATGAAATAATATCTGCCCTAAAGGAGTGTATATTCTAACAGGGGAGACATATACAAGTATAAACAAAATATATTTAAAATTGAATCTGTGGTGCTTTGGGGCAGCCAGTGGCAGTTGGGGGGATCAAGAAAACTTCATATGGTCCTTGAGCTGAATTTGGGAGGAAACAAGGGCTTCTAAGAGGGGGGAGGGGGTAAGAATGCATTCCAGTCATGGGAGTATTCCCGTGAAATGACATGGAAATGGGAGATGGGGTATCATGTGTGAGGAATAACAGAAAAGTAGTGGTACCTTATATGTCAACAGCTCCTTTATAGATCCTAAAAAAGCAGGCACTATGTTTCTCCTAATTAGTGACCTCCCTGTGACCATGATTTTAGAAAGGCTCCGGCCATGCTTCACCTCCATGGTAATATATAATAATAATGGCATTTATATAGCAGCTGCTATGACCCAGGCACTATGCTAAGAGCTCTACCAATATCTGATCCTCACAACAACGCTGGTCAGTAGCTGCTATTATTATCCACATTTTACAGATGAAGAAACTGAGGCAAACAGGTTAAGAGACTTGCCCAGGGTCGCACAGTTAGAAAGTGTCTAAAGCAAATTTGAACTCAGGTCTTTCCAATTCTAGGCCCATGTTCAATCCACTGCAATAACTGAACCCCTTCTTTTCTCCTATTGAATTTTACCTTGGAGAAACCTTTGGTTCTAGGCCTTGCTCTCCTGATTGGTGACTCTCCTTTGCCGGCCCCTACCCCAACGCGTTCCAGCTCGTGTGCTTTTGTGCATGCTCTCTCTCACTTTCTCTCTCTCTCTCTCTCTCTCTCTCTCTCTCTCTCTCTCTCTCTGTGTATGTGTCTATTATGTATATGTATATGTATGTCCATAATGTATATGAGCATATATAATCACACACACATATTTGTCTATATACATACATAAAACAGGCATGAGGGTGCTTAATATATATATATATATATATATATATATATATATATATATATATATATTTGATACCATTTTACCCAAAAGTTCATTGAGGATGAAAATTAAGCTCCATCCCAAAGTTCCAATGTGGTTTCCTATTCCATTGTTCCCTAAAAAGAAATGAAATCCTGAGAATAAGTCTTGTTTAGTTACCGAGTCAACAGAAAGGGTAATTGGATTTGTTCCAGTTTACCACTTTCTTTTGGTTTCTCATTAATGTGAGTTTTGGTGAAAATGTGTTGGTACAGAAGCAATCCCCTTCCAGTGTCTGTTGTCTTGGTGCAAAATGAACAGAGATAATGGCAAATTGTGTCAACCTCAACAAAGCATTGGTCCCTAATGTGGCTGGAGTTTCAGTATCATCTTCTCATGTCTAGGGGAAGGTGGGAAGGGAGGAGGGGACTTCTGCCTGTCCTTGGCTCCCCACAGAGATGAAAGGATGATAACGAAGTACCTTTGGCAGTAACGAGAGGAGAAATAGCAAGTGTCAGGGAAGAGATAGAAGATGAATATAAAGGAGGGAGGACTGCTGAAGCAATGCCCTGGAGTAAGTGGGGAGGTAGGGGAAAAGGGTACAAGTAGAATTATTAGCTTTAGCAAGTGGTAAAGCTATCTCTCTCTTCTGGCAAAGGGGAGAAGGAGTGAAAGGGCAGCATTGCTGAGAATGTTTGAGTCAGGGTCCTGAGGGAGTTAACATCAGATAGCCTAATATTTCCCAGAGAAGACTTAGACAAAGTTATCTGTTGGGTATGAGGGTAGATATATTAGTAGGAGCAAGAAGAGAAGATTTGTTATAGTTGCTTTTGGGAATGAGATAAAGACTTAATATGGATTGTTGAGCAGCAGGGAAAACCAAGCTGAGGTTATGAATCATGAATATGTAGTAGCTCAAATCAACTTGATTTTGTGCCTTATTTTCCCCCAGCAATTCTCAGCCATCCTGGAACAGGAACATAGACATTGGACATTGGAGGAAGGGGATTGTCACTCAAAGATGGGATTTGGGAATGGAGGAAAGTCAGAGGGAGGCAACCTTGTACAGAGTAAAGAACACTGACTTTGAAGTCAATGGACCTTGGGTTTTGAATCATGCCTCTATCATTTGCTACTTAAGTGACCCTCTGTAAGAGAGTTAATGTGTTTATCCAGAATTGAGCTTGAGTATTCTGGGAACCAAGATGTTTGTGATTCAGCTGCAGATAATACATTTGTATGCTTTATGTATCAAATTGATATTCCAAGAGAGAAGTTATGAATATGTCACCTCCCCCGCCCTATTCAATAAATTATTGTGGCTCCCTATTACCTTCAGTATCAAATATAAAATCCACAATTTGGCTTTTAAAACCCTTCACAAGCTGACCCCTCATGACCATTCTAGTCTTTTTGTATCTTATTCCCCTTCACATACTCTAAAATCCAATGACACTGGCCTCCTTACTGTTCCTCCATCTCCCAATTCCATGCATTTTAATTTTCACTGGGTGAAACTGCCTGAAACTCTCTCCCTCCCCATCTCTGCCTCCTGGACTTCTAGACTTCAAGTCTTAGCTAAAGTTCTGTCTTCTGCAGGAAGCCTTTCCCAGTCTCCCTTCATCTTAGGTCCTCCCCTTTGAGCTCATCTCCAATTTATCCTATCTCTGTTTTGTTTGTAAATGGTTGTTGTATGTTGTCTTCCTCTTTAAGACAGAGTTCCTTGAGAGTTTTGCCTTTCTTTGTAGCCTGAATGTTTAAAGCACAGTGCTTGGCACAGCACCATAGATGCTTATTATATGTTTCTTCTTGATGTTGTTGTGTGGTTCAGTCTTATTAGGACTGTCTCTGACATTTGAGATCAATTCTGTCTCAAAATCATTGGTACCTCTCAGTGATTCTAACATAGGAGATAGGGAAGCATTAAACTGGAGGACCATGGGTATTATATCCCATATGAGACCGGGAAGGCATCTATTGGATTCTAAGCTTCCAGGGCTGCTGTGATCAAATATTAATCCTTGTCCCGATTCTCCTTGTAGTAAAGCCAAAACCCAATCAACTTAAAAAAGAAGCCAGCAACTGTCTTAAAGGAATCTTTTTAGGCCCACTCATCTTCTCAACCAACAGGACTTCTTTCCTTATGACATTCTATTTCCTGCTGAGCTCCCTGAGCTATAAGCACCTGGCCCCACCTTCCTAGATGGGGGAGAAGTGGTTTTCCCAGACCACAGACCCCTGCTGCACATAGATTGGATTTTTTTTTGCCTGACTTTCTACTGCACATTCCTAGCTCAGTTTGACCCTGTCATGTTGCAGTTAGACTTAATCAATAGTGCTTTAAAAATAAGATTTGCCCTTTGAAAACCAACCCTGAGTTAGCTCTTCATTTCTCCCCTTTTGAAAAGTAAGGTTTTATTCCATTATTTACTCTAAAAAATATCGCTTGCCAGTAAAAAACAAAAACAGAAACCCAAAAACTTCTAAAGAACTCAGAGCTCCACTGGCAAGGAGTACTCTGGATAATGCTTGTCAAGGAGGGCATGTCAGTGAGTTCAAGGCTTTGGGGAACTGAGAGCCATATGAACCTTGTTAAGAAAATAGATACGTCTTTCTTCCACCTGAACAGCTCTCCATTGGCAAGGGCTCTGGGTTTCTGCTCCATGAAGGATCCTAGGATGGAAATGCTTAGTGCCTAAGGAAGACTTGAAAAGCTGAACATTGTTGAGATGATGCAGTCTGGAGGAGCAAAGATGTGCCTGAAACTGCTTGTATTTTCTTTTGTTATTTTTCAAAGGTGGATTTAGTTGACTGATGGTATTGATTGAGAGTCAATTGATGAACTGTAGTTTAGGGCCTCTCTCTCTCTCTCTCTCTCTCTCTCTCTCTCTCTCTCTCTCTCTCTCTCTCTCTCTGTCTCTCTCTCTCTCCCTTCATTCCTCCCTCCCTCTCTCTTTCTCTCTCTCCCTCTCTTCCCATGTGTGCATAAATGAAGATCAGGACCAATAACCATTGTATTTGGAGTTAAGATCAATGAACCAAGCATTTATATATTTATAGCACACCTAGTACATACCAGGCACTGTGTTGGGCACTGGGGATAAAAAGACAAAATTTCCTCAAGAGACTTACATTATATCCCAGAAAACAACATGCATGCATTTTAAAATAAATAAAAGACAAGCTTGGGGTAGAGACTGCAGGAGGCACAATTTAAGTTGGCTGTTTAGCCAGGATTGCTTAGAATAAGGAGAAGCATCAGAAAGTCCATATGGGCTAATGACCATCACTGATTCCACTTGTTTAGTCTGATTATTGCCTTAAATCAGCATCCTTTGAGAATGAAGGCAAACAGAGATATTACAACTGTTCTTAAGCATAGAAGCCTTTTACATTATATATTTTAGCCTAAGTCTTTTGCCTAATCAAAGCTTTCTTATATACTTGGCCAGATTTAAAGCCCTCCATATGGCAGTTAATACTCTTACTCTAACAACTTAGTGATACACAAGTGAGCTACTCAGCACTTAATATGCTCTCAGCAGAAGCAAAGTATTGGTGTAGATCTGGGCTGGAGAAACTGTGGCCTAGAGGCCACATGTGACCTTCTAGGCCCTTTGGTGAGATCTTTTGACTGAGTCTAAGTTTTATAGAACAAATATTTTTATTAAGGGAATTTGTTCTGACATTTGGATTCAGTCAAAGGGCTGCATTTGAGGACCTAGAGGGCCACTTGTGGCCTTGAGGCCACAGGTTGCCCAACCCTAGTGTAGAGCTTCTTCTTCCTTTGGAGTAGGTTGCTCATGGTTGTCTATCCAAAATTGTACTTGGGAATTCGGGAAATGAACATATGTGTGATTCAACTATAGTACAGGGTAATATGACAGTTGTGTGATTCAGACTTGCCAGGAGACCAGAAGATTTGAGTTCAAGTCTTACCTATGAACTCTCTGAGATTCTGAGGAGGTATCAATGGGCATTGGTATAATAAGGGAAGTCTTCTCCTTGGTAGTTCCCAATGCAATCGCAAGTCTGGTTAACATTTTTTTTGAAAAAAGAATTAAACATTCATAACTTCCTCATATTTTGTTCTTCTCTAAAGGCTTCAAGAAGGTTTCGTGAAGATGACCAAGGTTCACAGTGTTCCTCTAAAAAATCTCTCCTCACAATTTCTGGGAAAGTTTAAAATGTAATATATGATGTTGATTTGCTGTATCTTGTTATTGAAGCTAAAGTTCACTTCCCAGTCCCATCCCCACCCCCCAGCCCCCAGTAACAGGGAGGGTTCACTCACTGGTAATTCAGTGTCAATGTACATTGTATGTAGATTACTCCATTTCAATCTAGTAAGAAACTGTGGAAAGAAAATCATAGAATCATTTATTAATAACTGTAAAGAATCGTCATTGTCCATTCATGTCCATCTCATTTCAAAGACAAAGAAGCTGAGGCTGACAGGTGAAGAGACTTGCCCAAGGCCACTTAGGTAGTAATCAGCTGGACTGGATCATGAACCCAGGTCTTCTGACTCTAAATCCAGCATTCTTTCCATAGAGTCTCTCATGATAATGATCAATAGCTTCAAAAAAAATCACAACCTTCATTTTGACAGCATGAGTGAGGTAGGCAAAAAGAAAGCCACCACTCAATGTTAAGCCATGCAGGATCTTTAGACTAAAAGGATGCAGACTTCCCCTTATGAAAAAGAGCCTGTATGGATTTCTCTGTTATTTTTCACATTATCACATTCACAAAGTCAGAGACCCATCTGTGAGACACTATTCACACCCCTCTGTTCTTTACCAGACCTCCTAGGTCTTACTAAAATGAGGTTAGGGTACAAAAATAGCTTATAAAACCTTCATGGAACTAAAAAGAGGCAGCCTTGCATAGCAAATAGAGGGCTGACCTTACAGTTGGTCTAAGTGTGGCCTCTTATATATGCTGGCTATGTAATTCTGAGCAAGTTATTTAACTTCTCAGTGCTCCACCCCCACCCCATAAGATTCTAAATTATAGATGATTGACTCAACTCCCTTACTAGAAGGAGCCCCCTACTCCTTCTCACAAGTTCAAATCCCATCCCATAAAAGTATATATATATATATATATATATATATATATATATATATATATATATATATATATACATATATTAGTGTTAATTGACCTGCATGGTTCTTCTAGTGTTTAACCAGTGGTATCTCTTTATGGCAGCCCAGAAAGGCTTTTCTTAACAAGCTTGTAAGATTTAGATTTGAAAGGTACCTCAGAGGTCATGTGGTCCAACTCCCTCATTTTACAGATGAGAACACTAAGACCCGGAAAGGAAAAGTGACTTGTTCAGGTCACAAAGCCTATAAATACGAAAGCTTTGAAAATGGGGAAGGCCTACTGACTGTGAAATGAAGGCAATGGGTAGAGATTAGATGATGACAATATTGCCCCGAATAGTGTTTCATTTTAAAAGAAGATGCTTTATGTGGTGGGAAAATTGGCTTGGAGGTGAAGAAATCTTCAGCGGGGGTTGTTGCTGTTTCTGTTGTTTTGTTTTAATCCAGGCTCTGCCATTAACTAGTTGTGAGACTTTGAGCTAGTCACTTCCCAATTTAGGATCCCAGATTCCCCATCTGTAAAACGAGGGGAGTGGGCTCCATGACATTTAAAGTTCATTCTAACATTGACTTCCTACTTGGACTCAAACACAGGTTTTATTCATTTGTGCATTTGATCTTTTTTCCCTTCCTTGTTTTTGTTTCTGTTTTGGTGATGGTGCTTTCGATCCTTATATGTGAAACCAGTCTGCTTCTTAAGGGATGCTAAATGATTACTATGGATCCACTATGATTGGCTATGAAATGAACAGTCTGTCTGTCTTACTCTGAGGACTACAGAATGTATTCAAATGTTCTTGTCTTTTCTGTCAGGAATTTAAAACAATTTTGGGGTTTCCTCTTATTCTTTCCCTCCTTTTCAGAAGATACCCTGAGAAAGGATAAGTGAGAGAGATCAAGAACCCACTAGTAATTTAGGGTTCTTACAACCCAACTGGTTTTAACACTGTTAGGTCTACACACAAATGACTCCTGAGTGAAATTAATGGAAACAATGGACTGAAGTCTCCCAAGACCAAGGACCTTAAGTTGGCAACTGTGTACTTGGTTTTTGTTTTTAATATTTTGATAACTACATTACGATGTAATTGGTTTCATTTGTAATCTAATGTGTTCCAGTGTTTTGATGTTCTTCATTTTATTTTGTTTGAACTAGGCCTTGCTATCTCCCTATCTCACCTGATCTAGAAGTACAGTGGCTATTACAGGTCCAATCCCAATATTGATCAATGTGGAACCTTAATCTACTCTTTTTCACCTACCTGGCCTGGCTCATGGTCCTCTGTTCCTGGGGACTTCCCATATTCAGACTGAACTTAGTGTAGGCACCCAATTGGCTTTTGTCCCATTGCACCTGATAAGTCCTAAACTCAGCCACATCTCATACGAATGTAGCACAGTGGGTAGAACACTGGGCCTGGATTCAGAAAGACTTGATTTAAAACACTTCCTCAGACACTTACTAGCAGTGTGACCCTGGGCAAATCACTTAACCTCTACCTTAAGTTCCTCAACTATAAAATGGAGATATATACTTCTAAGGGTTGTTGTGAGACTACATGAGCTAACATTTGTAAAGTACTTAGTATTGTACCTGGCACATAGTAAGGACTTGGTAAATGTTTTCCTTCCTTCCTGGCAGAGATTACAGGTGTACAACATCACACCTGGTCCTATGTTTGTTATCATACACATTTAACAACATTACTCTGAGAAGGGGTCCATTGTCTTCACTATACTCCCAAAGGAAAGTAACCTTTACACAGAAAGAGTGAAGAACTCATTCCCTAAAGCTCTTAGGCCTATTTTTGTCTCACCAATCAGGACCAAACCTCTGGTTCCAGGCTGGTGAGTAGAAGAAAGCAAAGAGTTTGTAGGGATTGTTGACATAGCAAATATTTCTCATTCTGGGATGGAGTCTTTGTAAGTAGAGACTCATATGACATAGTGGGGCTGGTTGACAGGGGAGGTAGTGAGATGGAAAGTTGAACCCAGCTTGCCTCTGGTAAGATTCAGTCACTATGGTTCAGCATTCAGTTGTCTAGCATGCTACAGGAGATCTAAAATTAACTAGATGTCCTTGTGGACTGGGGGATTAGATATGTCATGTTAGAGCCTCTCAGGGCTTTTTCAGGGCCCCTGAAAACTTGGTTCCCTTCAGACCTACCTTTGTTTGAGCTTTTAAAAAAACAAGTCTATGAAATTGGACCTAAGATCCCTCAGATTTACTTTTCAAGTAAGTCAAACATCCATTTAGCATGGTATAGTGAAAAGAGCACTGGTCCTCTGGTCAAAAGGTCTGGATTTAAATTTTGACTCTGATACCACCTATATGGCCTTGAGACTTAGTTTTAGTTGTTTAATCTATAAAATGAAAGAGTTGGACTCTATGGCCTCTGAGGTCCCCTCCAGACCTAGATCTATGATTACTTGACCCTTAACATCCAGGGACTGGGGGTGACAGCAACTCATTTCATTTCTATGTTAACTTCCAGATCCCTGAGGATACCCAGAAAGGTGGCATCATTCAGATGCTAAGGAGGTATCCCAGTACTGCATGTTCCCTTTTTCCAATTGCTAACCTCATTTTCTTGACATCCTTGATTGAGGGGTGTGACAGACACCCACACACATCAGTGATCCCTTTAACTGGAGAGGCATCAAACAGAAATGAAAAAGTGCTAGCTCTTAGAACCCCATTACCAAGGGGCTTCTTGAGCTATCATCAGTAATGTAGTTGACTGTTTTCAAGAGGAAATTGTAAATTTCTCCCTCTCCTGTGTTTATTTGCTCTAGCTATTACAGATGCAAGGTGGTCTTGGCAAGGAGCATCACTTTCTCAAAATGAGCAAGAATTGGAAAAACACCCCATGATAAACCATGTCATTATTTAAACTTACTGTGGCTTCATTCGTCCTTCAGTAACTGAGCCTTTCCTTACTAATAACTTTAATTATAGCAATCACTCATTCTAAAATGGCTCTGTTCTTTCTTCGTGACTTGGTATAGCCTCATAGTCTTCTTGCTGTGCAGCAAGACTATGGTGATGTGACCCCTCAAAGCTTTTTCAACACATTTCATTCAGTTGGATAGAAAGTGGAGGCTGGATTTTGTGGGTTCCTCTATCATTATATCCATATGTCTCCAATTGCTTATGATGTAAATAAGTTGCAGAGACTCTGTTCTTTAAAAATGTGAAGTATATTTAGTGGAGAGAAAAAAGGAAGCTTCTTTTGAGGAGGAAAAAAAATGACTCTGGCTCATGAGTTAAAGGGTTGATTTATCCAGGACTTGAGATAGAAAAATTAAAGCAACTGCAATAGTTGCAACAATGTTAACGGTGCTACCCCCTTCCTTCTCACTTCTGATCTACCTTTGAGGAAAAGCAAGGGGAAAGGAAGGAGGTTGGAAAAGGCTGGTGACAAGCATATGCCACACTCTCATTGTGTGACCTTGGGTAAGTCCCTTCATTTCCCTGAAGTTTATAAGTTATAGAAGCAGGTGTCTGTCTGTAATAGTTGACATTTTCTCAGAAATATGAAAACATCATTCTCAGAAGAATGAAACAAGAACCACAAGATGATTAGGAATGGAGGTCACAGGGTACAATGGGATGAGCATTGGCTCTTGAGTCAGCCAAGCCAAGTTCAATCTTGACTCTGAAGCTTTCTCCCCATGTGACCATCAATAAGTCACTTATCCTCTCTGGGCCTCAGTTTCCTTATTATAAGGTTCCTTTCAGCTTTTATCTAGGAGCCTATGATATTCCATATTCCTGCCTTTTTGTTCCTCATATTTCATTCCAAAACCCTTCGGGTATTGCAGATTTCCCCCCTTTATCATCCCCATTCTCTCACTTATCTGTGTTTTCCTTGTCTACTGGCTCCTTCCCAACTGCTTACACACATTCTTGTATCTCCCCCATCCTCAAAAAGCCCTCACTTGATCCATCCATCACCACAAGCTGTTATCCCATGTCTGCCCCTCTTTTGTGACTAAACTTTTCGAGAAGGTAAACTATATATTTTAAAAAATGTCCCCATTTCATCTCCTCTCACTCTCTTCTTAACTCTCTGTAGTCTGGTTTCTAACCTCACATTCACCTGAAAAATGCTTCCTCCAGAGTTACCAAGGATCTTGTTACTGTCAGTCCCAATGGCTATTTCTCAGTCCTCTTGATCTCTGCAGCTTTTGACACTGTCAATCACCCTCTTAACACTCTCTTCTCTAGAGTTATTGTTTTTGATTTTGTGGATTTCTTTTCTTTCCTTTTTTTGGACACTGTTTATTCTAGTCCTCTTCCTATATATCTGACCAATTCTCAGTTTCCTTTGCTGAATCTTCAGCAAGGTCATGCCTGCTCACTATGGGTGTCCCATGTTAGGGCTCCAGCAGCTGTTTGGATTATTGAAATTCCCTAAATAGTGCCATATCATTCCTCTATGCCATGTTGGTGATCTGTTTTCCAAACTCATCTATTTTCTCCTTCTTCCTTCAGTATTTATCATATGTGACAGGAGATACTCTTGACAGGAATAGGAAAGTTAGAAGAGGGGAAGGTTTTGGGGAAAAGAGAGTTAGTTCTATTTTAGACAGTGCTCTATTCTGGGCACTTGTCTCCCTCTATACTATCTCAGTTAGTGAGTTCATCAGCTCACATGAATTCAATGATCATCTCTTTTTCATTTTTAAAAATTTAATATGGGGGCGGCTAGGTGGTGCAGTGAGTAGAGCGCCGGCCCTGGAGTCAGAAGGACCTGAGTTCGGATCCGGCCTCAGACACTTAATCCACACAAACAAAAACCTAGCCGTGTGACCTTGGGCAAGTTACTTAACCCCAATTGCCCTAAAAAAGGGGAGGCTAGGTGGCGCAGTCAGTAAGAGCGCCGGCCTCGGAGTTGGGATGACCCGAGATCGAATCTGGCCTCAGAAAATGAGCACCCACACACAAATAATGACTAGCCATGTAACCTTGAGCAAGTTACTTAACCCCAATTGCTTAAAAAAAAAATTAATATGATTTTTAAAGTTTTTGTAATTGTTTTTAAGTTAATTAATTTATTTTTAGTTTTTAACATTTTATAAGATTTTGAGTTGTAGCATCTATAAGATTTTGAGTTCTAGATTTTCTCCCTTCCTTCTCCTCCCCCATTCTCAAGACAGCATGCAATCTGATATAGGCTATACATGTGCAATCATATTAAATACATTACCACATGTATTGTAAATGTTGTAAAGTCATGCCATAAAGAAGAATTGGAACCAAAAGGATAAACATGATAAAGAAGAAACAAAAAAGAAGGAAAAAATAGTATGCTTCAATCTGCATTCAGACTCCATAGTCCTTTCTCTGGATATGGACAGCATTTTTCAACATGGTTCTTTTGGAATTGTCTTAGATTTGCTGAGAAGAGCTAAGTTTATCAAATTTGGTCATCTCACAATGTTACTGTTGCTGTGTACAATGTTCTCCTGGTTCTTCTCACTTTACTCAGCATCAGTTCATGTAAGTCTTTCCAGGTTTTTCTGAAATCTGCCTGCTCATCAGTTCTTATGGAATAATAGTATTCCATTACATTCATATCCCACAACTTGTTCAGTCATTCCCCAGTTGATGGGCATCCCTCAATTTCCAATTCTTGGCCACCACTAAAAGAACTACTATAAGTATTTTTGTACCCATGGGTCCTTTTCCCATTTTTATTATCTCTTTGAGATACAGAACTAGGAGTGGTATTGTTGGGTGAAAGAGTATGCACAGTTTTATAGCCCATGGGGCATAGTTTCAAATCGCTCTCCAGAATGGTTGGATCAGTTCACAACTCCACCAACAATGTATTAGTGTTCTAATTTTCCCACATCTTCTCCAACATTTATCTCAATGATCATTTCTATGCTGATGATTCTCAAATCTATTTTTCTAGCCCTAAGCTTTCTGCTGACCTCCAGGCTGACGTCTCTAAACTGGTTATCCCATAGACATCTTAAGCTCAACATGTCTAAAATGGAGCTCGTTCTCTTTTCCCCCAGACCTTTTCCTCTTCCTAACATTCCTACTCCTGTCAAGGGCATCACTGTCTACCAGTAATGGATGAGGAACACTGAAGGAAGAGGGCGAAAACAGATGAGTTTGGAAGACAGATCACCAACATGGGACAGAGGAATTATATGGCACTCTTCAGGGAATTTCAACATTCCAGACATCTGCCAGATTCCTAACTCTGCCAAAAGCTGAGCATTAGCTTAATGATCATTTGAATCATCAAAAGGTAGAGGACACAATTTGGAGAAGTGATATTTTGAATTTTATAGTAACCAATAAGACCAAAACCAAATAAAGTAGAAATGACTGGAGCCTTGGGGAAAATGTGACCATTCAGTTTTAAAGTTCATGGTAGAAAAGGGGAAGATACACATACAGACAGACAGACAGACAGATAGATAGATAGATAGATAGATAGATAGATAGATAGAACCATAGTCTTATATACATTCTATATTTTAGAAAAACAGATTTAGGATCCCATGCCCTAAACCTTGGCATATAAAGTTATTCCAAGAGCTACGTGAAGGTCTAAAGAATGAAATTCTGCAGACTCAAACATAAATGATTCTGAGGATGAGGAAAAGGAGGAGATGTCCAAAGAGATTGATGTGAATGCATAGGGAATTCATCGATCTGCTTAGATTTTAAAAAGACATGAACAGAGGATGGAAGCAAGGGTAAAGTACTGAGGATGAATACCAAAAAGAATGTCATGCTGTGATAACAATACTGTCTAGAATGCTAAAGCTCAAAATTAGCTGAAACTGGTGATGTATGTTAAAGGCAATCACATAGATTTTTCTTCTTTAGCAATATTGGAAACAAGAGGAAGATCAAGGAAAAGGTGAGACCTTGGGTCAGTGGAGACAGGATGATAATAACTGATGGCAGAGAGAAGGCTGTATAACTCAATTCTCAGAGTAGAGTACAGAATGGTAGATGCTGAGTACTGGAATCATTTTATTTCTGTCTCTATCAAAATTGTCTAGCACAAAGCCTGGCACATATTAGGCACTTAATAAATGATTAATAAATTGATTATTTTTCTTCTGTGCTCTATACCAAAGGGAATGGCCATTTGATCAGGAAGAATAGGATAAATTAGTTAACAGGAAGTCAAAACTTCAAAGAAATCATGAGTGGGTAAGAAAGCATCTCATTGGGCTCTCTTAGTGTGAGTTAAGTGATATAGACCAGCTGAAGTGCATCCATCTCAGCACCCTGAAAGAATGCACAGGTGTGATTGCTGGAATCACAGAAGAATGGGAAAGGTGTCTCAGGGTTGGATATGGATGGACCAATATTCCAGTTTTCCAAAGAGGGTGGAGTTTCCAAAACTATAGGTTAGTGAACTGTCTGATTGTGTTGTTAAAGGTATGGTTTGTGAACATTTAGAAAGGGAAATAGTGATCACATTAGTCAGCAAGGCTTTATCAAGAATAAGTCGTGCCAGATTAACCTTATTTCCTATTTTTGGCTAGAATCTTTTAAACTAGCATTTAAATAGTGTTTTAGAAATATTATCTTACAGGCAGCTAGGTGGTGCAGTGAATAGAGCGCCGGCCCTGGAGTCAGAAGAATCTGAGTTTGGATCCGGCCTCAGACACTTAACACACACAAACAAAAACCTAGCCGTGTGACCTTGGGCAAGTTACTTAACCCCAACTGCCCTCCAAAAAGAAAAAAAAAAGAAATATTATCTTAATTCATCTTCACAACAACCCTAGGAGGTAGGTGCTATTAAGTGTCTGGGGCTGTATTTGAACTTGAGTCTTCCAATCAAGAAAACTCCAGAGCTCTAACCATTGAACTACCTAGCTGCCTCAGTAGATTTAATAGACTGGGAGATTAGGAATATAGCATACATGGATATTATGCTGTAGTAGGAATATAGACATAGTATACTTGGATTCCAAAACAGCCTTTAATGGGTAGGAGAGGAGAGGAGTCATTAATGGATTAATGTCTATCTACTTTCACAAAACAGGCATCTCCTAAGCTCCTATTGTGCAAGGCAATGATGGCAACTTGAAGGGAGGCATCTGGAGTGCCACCAGTATCTGTGTTCGGACCTGAAGTTCCATGAGTCTGACTGGTCAGAGACTAGGTTTACCTTTTACTCTGAGAATAGCAACCAAATCACTGTTTGTTTTCCCTGTGACTCCTCATCCCCAAATTCCCTACCCCTTCCTAGACAGCTAGGTAATACAGTACATAGAGTCTTGGACTGGGAGTCAAGAAAACCTGAGTTCAAATCCACCCTGAGAGACTTACTAATTGTGTGATTCTAGACAAGTAATTTACTTTTTATCAGCCTCAGTTTCCTCAGCTATAAAATGGGGATGATAAAAGCATTTCCAACCCAGGATTGTGGTGAGAATCAATTTAGATGATATTTGTAAAGTGTTTAGCATAGTATCTGACTGATTTTATAGTGGAACTACAACACATGGAGACCATAAAAAATAGGATAATAGATTTAGTGTTGAAAAGGACCTTATAAACCACCTAGTCCAACCCCCCCATACCTTTCACAGATGAGGAAAATGAAGCACAGAACAGCTAATTCAAGGTTATACAGGTAGCAAATTTATCCAAGGTCATCCAGGTAGCAAGTCAGCAGCTATGTGGCACAATGGGTGGAACGCTGGGCCTGGAGTCGGGAGATGAATCTTCCTGAGTTCAAATCCAGGCCTCTGAAACATACTATCTGTATGACCCTAGACAAGTCACTTATCCCAGTTTGCCTCAGTTTCCTCATCTGTAAAATGTGCCAGAGAAGGAAATGGCAAACATGTCTGGCAAGAAAATCCCAAATGGGGTCTCAAAGAGTCAGACACAAATGAAAACGACCAAATGTGTTAGATAGTCAGGATTTGAACCTAGACTTCTAATGCCAAAGCCAGCATTCTTCCACGGCAAACATGAAATAAGTTTAGTTCACCTGAAAAATATAGGGCAAAAGCAGAAGGAGGGCCCCCTCCCTTTCTTAGCTACACAACATGTTTTCTGCTCCTGAAGGTGAAGGAGACAATAGGGCTGATTGTGATTCTTCTTTGTATTGATATGTAGGCCTCACATCAAAAGGCAAATGCTTCAGCTTAAAAGGTTGAACATGATCATAATTTTAAAAATTAATTGCAGCTGGCTAAATTTAGAGTATGAAAAAAGATTGAATACAAAAATATTCTCTGGACTCACAGCATGTCGGAACTAGATTAATCTTTAAATCCTTACTTCTCAATTCAGCTTTCCCTGGGGCTGAGCTGTCCTGACTGGGGAATGAGGGCAACTTCCTGTATATCCTGCTCCTACTAGCAGGTCCCAGAACATGGTTCATATCCTTCTATCTATCCTGGACATCTTGAAATCTGCCCTGCCTGATTGAACCCCCCCCTCCCAAATCTCCAATGCTTTCTTCACCCTTTCCTCTGAGAATAACAACCAAATCACTTTTTTTTTTCTGTGATTCCCCATACCTGAACTCCTTACCTGGTCCACCATTCCCATATATAAGGCAACTAGATGATACGGTGGATAGTGTCCTAAACCAGGAGTCAAGAAGATCTGAGTTCAAATCCAACCTCAGACACTGTGTGACTCTAGGCAAGTTGCTTTCCTATGCCTTGGGTCTTTTTAATTGTAAAATGGGCACAATAAAAACACTTGCAACCCCGGGTTGTTGTGAGGATCAAATAAGATAATATTTCTAAAGTATGTAAGGTAGAGCCTGAAGCAGAGCAGGCACTTAATGAATGTCAGTTTTCTTCCTTCCTCTCCTAGTCTTCCTATCCTATTTTCCATCCCATCCAATGCTTCTTTCCTCCCTCCCTTTCTCCCTCCTTTCTTCCCTTCCTTCCTCCCTCTCTCCCTTCCTCCCTCTCTCCCTTCCTCCCTCTCTCCCTTCCTCCCTCCTTCCCTTTGTCCCTCCTTTCTTCCCTCTCTCTCTCCCTCCCTCCTTTCCTTCCTCCTTCCCTTCCTCCCTCCTTCCCTCCCTCCTTTCCTTCTTCCCCCTCTCCCTCCCTCCCTTTCTCCCTCCTTTCTTCCCTCCCTCCCTTCCTCCCTCCCTTCCTCCCATTACTTGAAGGCACGCTCTATCTATCTCTCTTTGGTATTTGTATCTCTAGCACCTAGTTCAGTGCCTGGAGCACAGCTGGCACTTAAAAGCTTTCTCCTTCATTCTTAGAGATAGTGTAATATTCCAGGCATTTCATGAGACACAGAAACACTGCCCCTTTTCCTAGAAGTATCCTGATTGGTGACCTTAAGTTTTGCCCTTGTGGACATGTTTTCAGTATTTGCACAAGAAATATTAGTGTTTTTCTGTCCTCTTCTGACTCTTAGAATCATCTGATCATAAATTTAAGACCAGAAAAGACCCCAGATGCCATTGAATCCAAACTCCTCTTTTTATTTAGAATAAAATGAGGCCCTTGGAAGTTAAGTGTTAGGTCCATCAGGGTGTGCTAGAGCCAACTCACATCAGTTTGGCTAATGAGAGCCTATCATTAAATTTTCAGTGTGAGCATTCATATCTTAAAAATCAGCAAATGCTAAAACTTAGGGCTTATTGTTTTATTGATTATTAAGACAAGCTGATGGAGATGCTAATAATGCAGTTTAAACTTAAAAGCGTTTTGTATGTTTTCAGAGAGCCAGTTGTTAAACATTTGCCAGGTAGTAAGTGGGAAAGCTGAAATCCTAATCCTCTGACTCCAAATCCATCACTTATTCTACTCTTCTGCACAATAACCCTCAATGTCTATGTGTCTTCAATTTCTTTTTTTGCCTCAGTGAGTGCTGAACATGAATCATGTAAGGATGATGACTAAATGAATCAATTAAAGGAAATCTTTCCCTTTAGATATTGAAAGATCTAAGAAACAAAGTACACAACCCTCATAGTAGCTTCTCTTCAAATTCAGTATAATCCAATTAACAAATACTTATTTGGTGCTTAATATGTGTAACAAGGTTGTCCCCCATTTGTAGCATGGAATATTTTTGTGTGACTCAAAGGGAGATTTTCTTAATTTTTTATTTAAAAAGTTTTATTGACACTAAAAAAAAAAAATCAAAACACAATAGTTCCTGACAGGGGCAACTAGGTGGCTAAGTGGATAGAACACTGTGTCTAGAGTCAAAAAAGCCTGAGCTCAAATCTAGCTTCAAATACTTACTAGATATATGACGTTGGTGAGTCTCTTAACCTCTGTTTGCCATAATCCATTGGAGAAAGACATAGCAAATGACATCAGTATCTTTGCTGAGAAAACCAAAGTGGAGTGTATGGTCCATGGGGTCATGAATACATGACTGAATGATTGAATAACAACCACAATAATTCCTTACATGTTCCATCTCTTGTTATTAAACTCTCTCCGTTCACCAAGAAAGTCCATTAAATAAAACCAAAAGGTGAAACAAACACATTTCAGGAAGTGATTAGACCTTCCATGTTCACTTCTCTCTAGGAACTCTTTTCCACCTTCCCACATTCCTCCAGCCCCCTTTATCCAGTTTCCTTTCAAACATTGTTCTCTCCTGTTAGAATAGAAGATTCTTGAGAGCAGAGATGATTCTTCTTTCTTCCTTATATTTGTATTCCTAGCACTTGTGTGCCTCATATATGTAGTAAATGACTAATACATACTTTATCTAGGAAATCTTGAGATGAGAGAAAGCATTTGCGGCTGAGATCAGGAAAAGTTTCATCCAGAGTTGAGTCTTGAAGGAAGAGAAGAATTTTAATAGATGTGAATAAGGAGGAAGTACACTTCAGGCTTAAGAGATAGATTACCTGAGCAAATGGTTGGAGGTGAGAGATGACAGATTGGGGAATAATTAATAGTCAGCTTGGATTAGAGGAAAGCATGTGAAAGGAAAGCAGAAACCAGATTGCGGAGGGATTTAAAATCTAGGCTGAGAAGTTTGTATAAGGAGCCACTAAAGAGGTTTAAGCAGGGGAAAGACATACTTCCATGCAAGTGGTTCATCAAGGAAGAAGATATAGAGGAAAATCAAACTGTAGAAGAGGGCTCAGGATTCGGTGTTGGTAAGCATCCATTCTTAGGGGTAGAGGATGACTGTTGAATTGAATAACAACCATCTCTCCTGGTTTCATCCAGAAAGTGTTCTTTTTCTTCCTTTTTATATACAGCTATAGAATATAATTATAGTACTTTAACAAGCAAATCCATATCTAGCACATCTTTTTGAAGGGAAAGCTTCCCAGAAGCAAGGGCTCCTATTTCTGCCTATCACACAGTTCATCTTTGTCATCCAGATGTTAACATTTTAACTCAGCTCTGTCTACCTCCCTCTACCACTTAATATGAACCATGAATTCCAATAGACATATAATGGCTAGATTCTTCACCCCCAAATGGGGAGATCTACCTTCCCCCACCATTTACTATGAGGCATACATTCCAATAGACATATGGTGGCTAGATTCCTCACCCCAAAATGGGGATTTGTCACCAAGAACCCCCTT
This sequence comes from Gymnobelideus leadbeateri, assembly GCA_011680675.1. Taxonomy (NCBI): domain Eukaryota; kingdom Metazoa; phylum Chordata; class Mammalia; order Diprotodontia; family Petauridae; genus Gymnobelideus; species Gymnobelideus leadbeateri. The sequence continues at coordinate 108,119 of WOXC01004457.1, read as the reverse complement.
CTCTACTCTCTAGATGATAGAAGAGTAGGCAGAGACTCTTCAACTAGATGACAGTCCCCTTATCAGCCAGGGAATATCTGGGAAATAGACCAAAAAGCAGGAGGATGAATCATTTTGCCATAAGTCTTCAATCAGTTACCTAGAATCTGCTATTTCGGGTATTTTTTTAAAGAAGGGTAAGGAAAGGAAAATGGAAAGAATGAGCAGCCAGTTACTTGGGTCATCTTAGTGGTAGAATATGGGTTAAATATACAGTTTGGAAATAAAACTGAAAGCAGAAAAATTAATACATTCTCATGAACTATTCTGCAAAATGGTAACCTCAGGTTAGAATAGAGATTCTTATCCTGGGGTCTTCAGATTCCCAAAGAGTTAACGGGTAGATTTCATGAACTTGGATGGGGAAAAAATTACATTTTTCATAAAGTTCTAAGATTTAACATTTACCTTAATTATGATGTAAAAACAAACATTATTATTGTGAAATACCATATGCTTCACCAGAATACTAAAAGAATCTATTACCAAAATAAGAAAAAGAAAAGGTTTGAACCCTTGAGTTAGAATGTAACACCACAAGCCATCTTGTGTGCCCAGTGGTGCCTCAGTGAGAAAGCAATAGAAAGATTGAATTTGGCTATTAGAAGATTTCTTTTGGAATGAAACATTAGAGGCCCTGGTTTGGGATCCTGACTTTGTCATATGCTAGCTTATTGATATTGGTTAAGTCACTAAATTTCTCATGGTCTCGGTTTCTTGAGGTATAAAATGAAGGGATAGATTGGATGATTTTCTAAAGCCTGATACATATGGGAATTATGTAAATCATAGTATTTAATTTAATTTTAATGCATCCCAAATGTTACTTGAACTTTCTTTCCATGGATATCATGGTCCCAAATTTATTTTCTCAGTTGTTTATTGATTGTGATAAAGTCTCATACCATGAATTACAAAGATTAGCACATCACCCACTATAAGACAGTAGGTTTGTTGTTGTTTTTTAATTATTGTTACCTTCATGCTCTATGTATCCCACAGCACATAGATTAGTAGAAAGTCTATGAGTCCCTAATGATTTCTTAATGATTTGCAAATGAAAAAATTGACCATTCTAAGTAAGACATATAGCTCCTCTTGCTTGCAGTTTGATTTTAAAATGCTTTTTTTAATAAGTATTTTTTTTGCCATTTACATGTAAAGATAGTTTTTAACATTTAAAATGCTTTTAAAGGGAAACCTGAAATAATGAATACGATGGTAGAGGCAGGAGCCCTGAGTCTTAAAATCAGCTCTGCAGCCAGATTTATTTGGCCTCCTTTAGCCTTGGGCAAATCACTCAAGCTCTGGGCCTCAGTTTCCTCATTAGTAAAGCAGGTGAGTTGGATTAAATAGATAACCTATGAGGAAGATCTCATCCAGTTATAAATCAATAATTGTATGAGAGACAGAAATGACAACATTTAAGCACTGTTTGTTGTCCCAAAATGGCAAATGGGAGCTACTGTCTGGACTAAGGGCTAGGAATGTTCTTGTTCCATTCGCATATGTAGTAGCCTCAGGCAGCTAAATATAAAGGGAAACAACTTTTCTAAGTCTGACCTGGAAGCCATATTAATAAAGAGCTAGGAGATGCAGTGAATGGAACCCTTGGTCTGTTTCAGGAAAACCTGAATTCAAATCCAACTTCAGATACTTCTTGTTGAGAGACCCTGGGCAAGTCACTTAAATGCTATTTACCTCAGTTTTCCCATCTGTAAAATAGTAAGACCTTCCCCTCAGAGTTGTTGTGCATATTAAATGGGATAATATTTGTAAAGTACTTTGCAAACCTTAAAGTGCTATCTTTATTGTCATCACCATCACCATCACCTCACATCAATGGGATCAAAGCCTTATACGTTGTCTTGTCTAGTCATGTTTCTAACACCAACCAGGAAGGTTTCTCAGTAATGACTCTGGGCGTTGATAGCCTAATGAGTTCTCATTGTAATAGTGCTTCCAAGGAATCCTAACCTCACACCATCTGGGGACCATCCCTTTCTTTTCTTATGCTATTAATATGTATGGATTTACATGCTGTCATAGGAGGACAGACTTCCCTTGTATGGGTTTACTTTTTGTTTTTGTATGGGACTAGGAAAAGCCAGACTATATTTCTGAAGATTTCAAATTATTGAAGGGGAAAGACCCATGATCACTGTGTTAGGAAAGCAATTTTGCCAATGTATGTCTGGGTTGTAGAGCGTGTAGAAGGGACTAATGTTCTAAAAGTCTGGATAGATAAGGAGAGTGTCAGATTATGGGGAGCTAAAATGTCAAATGGAGGACTTTATATTTGATCATAGAAGTAACAGGAAGCAAATAGAGCTTAATGAGTATGTATGTGGGGAGAAGGTGACTTGATCAAACCAATGCTTTAGGAAAAATCGCTTTATGGAGGATGGATTGGAGTAGGGAATGACTGGAAGCAAAGAAACCAATTAAAAGGCTGTTGCAAAAGTCCAAATGAGAGGGGATAAGGGACTAGAATAAGGTGTTAGCCTTGTGAATCAAGAGAAGGGTATATACGTGAGAAATGGAGGAAAAGAAGTGATATTATTTAGCAACTGATTGGATACACAGAGTGAAAGAGCAAATGAGGATGACGAGGTTAAGGCAAATGTGAGTGGAATAGAAAGCAGTTAAGGGTCCCCACCCTAAAGGCACTGGGGTGAAAGGGGACTAAGTGATGCTACTATGTAAGCTCATAGAATTTAGAGCCCAAAAGGACCTTAGGTCACCTTAGTCCACCTTTCATTTTATAACTGAGGAAATGGAGGTCTAGAGAGGTAAAATAATTAACCCAAGGTCACCTGTAGAGTAAGTGGCAGAGATACGAAATTAGCACCCAAGTTACCTGACTCCAAATCTCATGTTCTTTCCAAAACACACCAGTGGGTGATAGAACTAGGGATAATAAGTGGAAATTATAAAGGGGCAGATTTCAGTTTAATCTAAAGGAAAAATTCCCAATAATTAGAACTGTCCCGAAGTACAATGGTCATTCTTGTGAGATAGTGGATTTCCCATCAGGTCAGGTCCAGAAATGGAGGCTGGATGAGCACTTGGAGATGTTATAGAAGGTTATGTTGGACTACCTGACCTCTGAGGTGCCCATCTGCTCTGAGATTCTGTGGTTGCATAGGATCATGGAATAAGAGCCCAAAGGAATCTTAGCAGCCAGTTTGTTCAATCTCCTCATTTTACAGATGAGCAAGCTGCTCATCTAGATGCACTGGTTTGTCTACGGCCACCCAAGTAATGAGTCAAAAGCCTGGGATTCAAACCCAGATCCTCTTATTCCAAAAGGAAATATCCTTTGTATTGTATCAACTGCTTCTGACGTCCAAGGCCGAAATCAATAGAGCCATATGTAGAAGTCTAAAACATCAGCAAGTCTGAATAAGGGGTCAAGAACTGAAGAAAGGCATTTGGGCATGGCCTGGAAGCTTTTGGTAGAAAATCTTGGCCATGTCTTGGTCCAGGTAAGCAGAGAACAGGACTGTGTAACTAGGGGAGCACTGTAAGTGTTGCTGGGCAATGGCTGGCTTGCTGCTGTGCTCCCTATAATTCTTCTATGCCTCCCAGGTTTGGTTCCCAAAAACATAATCACTGAATTGGGACCTTGGCAAAGTAAAATGATCAGAAGCTCATGTCTACTGATAGTGGGTGATAGGTGGGTGGGTGATAGTCTCTGCTGCCCCCAGGGGAAATAGCAGGCATTACTAGAGCTCAGATAGGGCATGAGATAGTACAAGTTGGCTTTTACTTCAATTCTATCAGTTCTTTTAAATTTCTTGGAAAACTTTATGAATTTACTTTTAAAAAATGTTGATCACTATTGGAAAAGACAAACAGATGGGCCACAAACAAGCCGTTTGTTCTTGCCTTGCACCTACGTAGTATATAATCACTGACACTTCTGTAGCAGAGTGGGACAGGGAACCGTGAATGTTCTGTGGGGCTAGGGCCTTTCATTCAGTCTGTGTGTCATCCCTGGTGACAGGCCATGAGATGTGTTGCCAGATGGTAGAAGGAACGCATCACACCATGGAATGGCGGGAGTCCCAGGTGTGTGGTTTCATATGGGGAGAGGGGAGTGGGAGAAGGGGAATGAAGAGGACCAAAGTATTTTGGGAAATTTTTCAGAGGGAAAAATAACTCCAGCTAATGTTAGTCTTCTCTTGATAAAATGGTTGATGGATATTCCAAATAGGGCATTTCTGAATCCATTTTTGTTCGGGGTAAAAATGAGGGGAGAGAGAATGGGCTTATTCTTATGACTTCATCTACTGTGGGATTTGTAATGATGAATTAATGTACAATTTACTTGAAATTGCCCTAGGCTTTAAGAAAGTGAACTCTCCCCCTTTGGATTTGAGGTAAAGTAGGACTACATGCAGGCAAATTGCCAGGATGCTGTGGAGAGCTTCTGGGAGGTGGGAATTCCCAGAGAGAGAGGCATAGACATTTCAGAGACAGTTTGAGGCATAGCATGAAAAAAAATTAATGTAAGTCAAATCAGGACTCATTATTCTCCCCTCTTCCAAACTTCCCATCATCCTTGACATTTTTTAAAATTAAAGTTGAAATTTTGTGATTATACATACACACACACACACACACACACACACACACACACACACACACACACACACATATTTTTTAAATGTCCTTGTTCTCTCTTTTTCAGTTCTGGTTTCTAATCAGTTGCAACTTTGTCAATTTGGCCCCTACACCATCTCTCACATCTGTGCCATTCTGTCTACTCATCCAGTCACTGCCCTAGATAAGGTCTTCATCACCTCATGCCTGGAATATTCCAGTTGCCTCCTAATTGAGCTCCCAACTTCCTGTCTCTCCTCTCTCCAATTCATCCTCCACATAGCCTCGGATATCATCTTCCCAAAGCCTGGCCATTTTACTACCCTGCCCATGAAACATCATTAGCTCTCTATTACTTCTAGGATAAAATGCAAACTCTTCAGCTTGACATTTAAAGCCTTTTACAAGCTGGGTCTGGCCTAGCTCTCCAGGCTTATTGCACACCACTCCCCTTCATCATTCTATGTTTCAGTCAAATTAGAATAATTGTTTTTTGCTGTACTTGGAGCTCTCTCTCTACCCTGTGCTTTTGCACAGGCTGGTTCCTATGCCTGGATTGAACTCTCCACAGCTCCAACCCCCAACCCCTGAGTTCTGCTGCTTAGAATCCATAGTTGTTTTTTTGAGGGGGAGTAGGTTGTGCCATCTCCTACTGGAAACCTTTACTGATCCCCTTACTTGCTTATACTCTCTCCTTTTTAAGTCATCACTAGTATACTCTTGTTTATGTCTCACAGTGCCACAATAAAATGTAAGTGTCTTGAGATCAAGGACTGTTTTTCATAGTGTTTCACCTATTGACAGTTAATCAATACTTGTTGGATTGGACTAGAAAAACTTCCTCTCCTTCAGAGGTGGAACAGACTCTCCAATGAGATGAGTTCCCTGTCACTGAAGGTCTCTGAGCAGAGTTTCAATGACCACTTATTAGAGGTGTTGCAGAGGTTTCTTATTTAAAGGTTAGATTAAATGTCCTTTAGGTCCCTCCCCACACAAAGGTTGTGTGATTCTGTGATTGAGATTGTACAGGGCAGTCTCTGGTATGAGGCATCCAAAGAAGGAAATGCCAGCTTTTTAACCATCTTGTGTGGATATCTATCATGAAGCAAGAGGAAGCCATCTTCTGTCCATGCCGCATCATTGTTGATGTATGACACTGCCCCGGAGTCACAAGAGACATGAGAGAAGGATTCTCAAGGACTTGCCAAAATTCGGGCTCTTCTACCTACTGTTCTTTGGACTTTTAGTTTCTTTGAACCTCTTTTCCCATGCATTTTAAAAGCAATTCCTCTGGAAAAGATATGAGGATTTTTTTAGAGGGCTGTGGGTTCAATCAATCAATCAATCAATCAATCAATAATGTGATCTAATAGTCAATAAAGCTAATCTTAGATTTCATTAAAGGAGCACAGGATCCAGGACTGGTAGATGGTAGACCCCTGTCCTCTGTTAAGGTCAGAGTTCATTAGATGTAGCGTTAAATTCTGGAGGCTACATTTTAAGACTAATATTGATAAGTTGCAGAATGTCCCCAGGAGAGTATCCGGGATAGTGAAGGATCTCACATTCATGTCCTGTGAGGCTCACTTGAAGGAACTGGGTCTGCCTGAAGTAGAGAAGACTCAATGGGGACGCCTTAGCTGCCTTCAAGTATTTGAAAGTTTTTTTATTTGAAAGAGAGAATTGACTTGACCTGCTTGGCCCTAGAGGAAAGAACCAGGGGCAATAAAAGATAGACCTTGCAAAGAGACAAATGCTCAGGCCCAGCCCCTGGCTCTTGGCACCAGCTGGTGACTCAGCCCATTGATTGTCCTGGGCACAAAGGCCGACTTGGCTGGTTACGGCTTCTGTTTCTCACTGCAGCTTCTGGCTTTAAAAACCCACCTGGACACAGTAGAGACACAGACAGATAAACCTGGCTCAGTCCCTGATTAATGATGAAACCCTGAACATTTCCTGATTTATGTGGTCCTCATTACTTTTATTAACTGTGGCATTTTATTAGACCACATCGGCTCTCCTTCCTATCGTCTCCAGAAAGTCCATAACAAGAAGAGAACCTTTCCTTTCCTTTCCTCCCCTCCCTATGGCTCTGCTGCAGTACACCTTTCATGCCAGCCTCATGGGTTTGTCTGGAAGGGGGCCACTGAATGAGCCTAGAAAAAGGAAAGAAGAAAGCAGCAACATCTTACTTTTGTATAGTGCTTGGGAACTTTCATGCACAGTATGTTACTGTATCACCACAACAACCCTGTGAATTAGGGTAGATAATGATTATTCCCATTTGAACAGAGATGAGTCTAAGTGATCTGAACAAGGCCACACAGCTAGCTAGCAGAAGTAGGATACAAACTCAGCTCTTCTGATGCCAAATTTGAAAATTTCCCCCACTACACCACATCCAAGTGGGTCCTGAGAGAAGTTCCTGTCTCTTTACCCCTGAATACAAGAAAGTAAAAAAGTAGGTCTTGGAGGGACCCCACCAATCATCCAGTCCTTATATTTCAGCAGGCCTCATATTACAGATGAGGAAATTGAATGAATGGATGAAAATAGACCACTCCATTAAAAAAAGGCCAAATTAGTGGGTTTGTTTTGTTGTTTTAGTACCTACTATGTACTAGGCATTCTAAGCATTTAAAAAAATTATTCTAAACTTAAGAAAGAAAACAAGCATTTCTGTAACATAGTAGAATATAAAAATGATAATTGTACATGTATATTAAAGTTATCATGTAACTTCCTTTTTATTTCCCTTCTTTCTTCCCTTTACCCCTCTCTGCCCTAGAGGTGGCTATCATTAGACACAAATAGGTATGTATATGTAAAATTATTCTATACATCCATTATCAATTCTATCTCTGGGTACATCTTCCTTCATAGGTCCTTTGTAGTTAATTTAGGTATTTATAAAAGCCAAAATGACAGCCATGCTAAGCTGTTCTTAGAACAGTATTGCTATTACTGTATACAGTGTTCTCTTGGTTCTGCTCATTTCACTCTTCATTATTTGTGCAGTTCTATACATGTTTTTCTAAGTTTCTAAGTTCATTGAGCTCATAATTTCTTACAACACAGTAGTATTCTATCACAATAATATACCACAACTTGTTCAGCCATTTCCCAGTTGGCGGGCATCTTCAAAATTTCTAGTTCTTTGCTGCCACAGAGAGTGTTGATACCCATCAATTGGGTAATGGCTGAGTAAATTAACCATTATGGAGCAGCTCTGTGACTGGCCTCACCTTTTGATTTCAGCCTCTGATGTCAATAGGGCTATCAGGAGAAATCAGCTGATTTCCACCCTCCTGGTCTCCTGCATTAATTCACCCTTGTTTGCTTTTTAGCACCTCCTTTTAGTTCTGTGTGATGGAAAACCCAAAGTAGGGTTTAAACAAAATTATAAAGCGACTCAGGGCAGCCATTTCCCTTTCTTTAGATTCAAGCTATAAGTGGGGATATAGTCATTTAAAGGAAGGATGAAAGACTGGGAGAGCTGAAGTGGTATAAAGGGCCTCATCAGTAGAAATTCTTAATCCAGACTCTAGACAGGTAAAGAATCAGAGAGAAAGGAGAGGCCTGATGGATATCTGCCTCAAGGTCAGGAAAATTTTGATTCAAGTACATGCCTCTGAAACCTACTGGCTGAGGGACCCTAGACAAGTCACTTACTTCTCAGGGCCCCAGGCAGGTCTATAAGATGATACTTTGGGAGGAGGGGTTCCCAGCAGGGGCCTGGGAACTTCTGCTTCCTTTGAAGTATGAGATGAATCAGTTAAATGGCTTAGAACTAAAAGGAACCTTAGATCATCAAGTATAACCTACCCTTTTGGCATATGAGGAAACTGAGGTCCAAGAGGTTAAATGACTTATAGAACCTTATATTCAGATCCTGGTATTGAAGAGTTACTCTCACTGAACCTGTATCTTAATTCCCTAATCTCTTAAACACACGTACACACATACATACATACACACACACACACACACATGCACACATGAACACACACACAACTTGGGATAAATCAACATGAATTTATTAAATATCCATCATATACCAGGCACTGAGGATGCAAAGACAAAGACACCCAGTCCTTGTTCTCAGGAGGCTTATATTCTATTATGTCTTTTCCATTTTTAAATCTTCTGATTCCTAGTTGTTGTTCATCCTTCATTCCAAAGGGGTCCTGGAGTGAAGTTTTGACCTGGATTGGATTTAAGTGAGGCAGAGATGCACAGAGTTGTCAGCCTCACTTGTCTCCTCCATTGGTAAGACAAAAGTCAAGATGACTGGTGCTGGCCAGTGGGATGACCAGTAGGATGCAGTGGGTGACCGTGATTCCTGGTACACTTTATGGTTTACAAAATGCTTATCACATGACGCCCTGTGAAGTAGAGAGAGTAGGTATAATTATTCCCCTTTTACCATTGAAGAGACTGAGCCTCCCAGATATGAAGTGACATTTTCTCAGTCATGTCACTAGTGCTAGAGGCAGCATGATTTACTGGAAAGGGTACTGGCTCTTGAACCAGAGCACCAGGTTTAAACATGACCTCTGAAATTGACTGTGAGACCTTGGGCAAGTCACTTAACCTCTAGGAGGCTTAGGTTCCTCATCTGTAAAATGGACATAATAAAATCACCTAAATCCCAGGGTTGTTGTGAGGATCAAATGAGATAATATTTGGAAAAGAGCTTAGCTCAGTGCCTGGCACATAGTAGGCACTATATAAATGCTTATTTATCACCTATTATTATTATCCCATCTCTGACTTTGCAATCTGTGAGACCTTGGGCAGATTATTTAACCTTCTTGGGACTCAGTTTCCTCATCTGTAAAATGAAGGATTAGATGGTCCTTGAGGTCCCTTATCACTCAAGGTGTAGGATCCTAAGACAAATGAAGTAGTAGATCCAGGGAGGGCTTAAACCCAGGAAGCAGCAAATGTCTAATGTAAAGAATACTGGAGTTGAAGGGCGGCTCTGTGGCACAGTGAATAGAGCACCAGTCCTGGAATCAGGAGGACCTGAGTTCAAATCTGGCCTCAGACACTTTAACACTTAGTAGGCATGTGACCTTGGGCAAGTCACTTAACCCCAATTGCCCTGCCTTCCCCCCTCCAATAAAAAGAAAAGGCAAGAATACTGGAATTGAGCCCAAAAGAGACTTGGGTTTGAGTCCTGGTTGTGAGATATATTAGGTATATGACCTTGGGGAAGATAGTTGACTTCTCACAGTGCCTTACTTTTGCCATCTTTAAAATGGGAAGAATAATACCTATAGGCCTATCTTTACAAGATTGACTTAAATTGTATAAATTACTTTGTTAACCATAAAGTGCATGTCACTTATTATTATCCCAACTGCAAAGTCTAGCACTTTTTCCCCTGCATCGCACTGTGACAATTGTCTTATTTGCCTGAGTTTTGCTTTTTGCTCCTTACTGTTTTCACTGTAGGCCAAATGGCAGGCATGAAAGGGGTGAGTGCCTTTGTGAAAATAACTTTAGACCAGGTGGAGTCAGGAGACTGGTCTGGTGCGGTGTGACAAGTGCTGCTATGAATTCTTTGGTGGAAAGGCCCCAGTGGCTTCATCTGCAGAATGAGGGAGGTGGACTAGGGGAGAGTTAGGATTCCTTTCAGGGTAAATCTTACGGCCATATATACCCTTCCAGCTACCAGGAAGGCCCTGCTGGCTGGTCCCCATTATGTCTGGGTCGAAGTTTCCTCAGAACCAGGAACGTTTCAATAGAAATAGTCCTGTGTTAATTAACTATTCCTTATGTATTTGATTTATTGTACTTTTCTCTCATCTCTCTTTTCTGCTGACATTTTCACTCCTTGCAGTGAAGTGTGGGGGGAAAGGGAATTAGAGATGCCGACCATGGAAATCCATTTACTTCCTGTGGCCCTTTGCCCCTTCCCACTTCCTCACTTCCCAACCCTCTTCATCCCCAAAGCAGCAAGGGACACATTAATATCTTCAGTCCACTCCCCTATTTTACACCAGGGTCCAGAACCCTAACCTATCTCAGGCAAAGTATATAGAATGGGTTGATGGAAAGACAAATAGGAACTTGAGATCGCCCTGCAAGGACAAAGATCATTGATCTTACAGTGAGTTGACAACTTAATTCAGTAAACATTTATCAAGTGTCTGTCTATGCAAAGTATTGTGCTGAGAGCTGAAGATACTGAGAAAAACAAGACAGTCCCTGCCCTGGAGGAATTTACCTTCTCCTAGGAGAGAAAATGTATACACAGATAAGTAACTACAAAGTGTAAGCCAAGATTCAATGTATTTTCAAGAGGGAGATAGATCACTAAACTGGGGGAATCAGAAAAGATCTAATGTACAAGGTGGTCCCTAAACTGGCCTTTGAAGGAGGTTTGATTTAGGGACCTGGGACTATTGCCTGGAGGACCACCCTGAACAAGTCATTTTACATCCAGGGATTCCATTTCTTCAGCTGGAAGAACAAGGGCATTGAATGGGGGCATCTTCAAGATCCCTTCCAGTTCTGACATTCTCTAATGCTGTGCAAAGAGATGCACCCAGCCTGGGGCTAAGGAATTTAGAGCACTGGTTTGGGGTGTGTCCAAGGGCAGGCTGGAGTCAAGCTAATTGTCCAATTTGCAGTGTGAACATTTACACCCTGGAAATTGGCAAATGCTTCAAATTGGGGCTTGATTTATTGCTTTGCTAATTGTGTGGACTTAAGAAAGTGATGGAGAAAATGTGAATAATGCCAATGAAACTGAAAAATGTGTCATGCATACATCCCCCTCAACCGCAGGAAAGTTGGATGTTAAATGTTTACCAGCACACACATGGGTGCCCCAGGATAATATCATAGCTCTAAAATCAGAACAGGATTTAGGAGGAACCAAGTCTACCCCCCTGATTTTACTCTTGCATCCTGCCAATACAGTAAGACATGACAAATGAGTCACTTTGACATCCTGATTTCACCCTTTAGGATGGAAAGACTTTCCCACACAGGCTATCTGGTTCCTTGAATACAGGGAACAGCAAAAAGATACTTTGGGTTGGTGTAGCAGCAAGCACCCCAACATCCCCAGGGTGGCTGCCAACACAGGTTCTTAGATCTGCTTTTCAAAAGGAAAGCAACTCAAAATCGGTTAACAAGCTTACTTTAATCAAACAAACATATATCATTTACCTAGTTCAGGGGAAAAAAGGTCAGCTCCCCGAACTTCAAAGTGTACAGACAGAACTTACAAGACAGAGAAACAAACAGATCAAGCAGGCAGGCTTCCAAACTGCCCAACCATTACATACATCAATACCAAATCACACTTACCAGAGATGGAAGCATCAACACCTGGGTTTTCAAAGCCGGGGGCTCTCAATGGCTGCCCAGAGTCTCATCTGGTCCAATCACACAACACTTCTCAAAAGTGAGCCCCAAAGCAAAGCCCCCCATCAGGGTTTATATAGCCTTCTCCTGGCTCAGAGAATGTAGCAAACTTCTTGATCCACTGCCCAATCACAAAGTATCAAGGTGTGGGCTTTCCTGAAAAACAAGCCTCCCACCACAGGCTCCAGGTACACTTAACCTAGGGGCAGGGAAGATCTTTAAATCTGCATTTCCATTACAGTTGGGTAAATAGAGCATGGGCCCTGGAGTCAGGAGGACCTGAGTTCAAATGTAGCCTTAGACACTTAACACAAAAACTAACTGTGTGACCTTGGGCAAATCACTTAACTCCAATTGCCCTCCCCTCCCCCCTCCAAAAAGCAAAAAAAAAAAAAAAATGTAAAAAAATATATGCTTTGGGTTGGGAGTCTGAAGATATAGGTTTAAAAACCACCCCTGTAACTACTAGGGCAAGTCACTGAGCTCGCCTAGGCCTCAGTTTTCTTATCTGCAAAAAGGGAATATTTTATCAGATTGCTTCCAAGCTGCCTTCCAGCTATAAGTCTATGATCTGACATCCAGGAGTCTTTTGTGGGTGAGAGATTCCCTAACCATCCTACTGACACACTCTGAAGGGTGTCTTGACTATGAGCTAACTGCTTAAGCTTCATTGCGTCTATATAACCCCATCTGGCAGAGAGGGATAGAGATGCAGTGTGAGACCTTGCCTCTAAGTGCTGCTATATTTTAAGGACTAACATTGTCACAATCATAACTGCATGCTAACCCACCTCCCCCCACCCCAGCTGCTCCCCCCATGCATGAATTGGACATGATATTACAGTACTTTCTGCTTGTCAGATGGTGCAAGAGACATCTCTCAAGTTGTTGGAGAATTATGTGCTCAGAGGATGACTTGCAAGAGAGGCCTGCTCTGGCACTATTAAAATAACCTTCTCCCAGTAATGGATTAGTTATTTCAGTGAGGAGGCCCATTTGAAGGGAGATCAGAAGATAATTGACTGTCAAACGTCTGAGCGATGTAGAGGTCAATTGTAGTGGAGGTCAGTTCATTTGAACAATGGGCTCCTTTTTTGACAGGCCTCATAATGTTGATAATAATAACTTGAGTTTAATGGAAGTGTTCCGTGTTGTGAGAGGAGGATGAACTATTAGACATTCAGATTAAGTATTGTCTAAACTCCGTAGGTTTTTAGAGACAGGTTGGTCGTAGAGAATGAAAAATATGAAACTGGGGAAAATGGGCTTTGAAGAACAGCTGGATTTAATGTCAAAGGCAAATGATTTTCTTTCCCCCTTCACCGATTGACTTGAATTTACACTACGCAGTCTGTGATTACTCCCTGACTGTGTATTTATAGCTTCCCATTTACATTTTCCAGAATAATTAAAAATTTAACCTAGAATGAGCTCTTCTCCATGGAGGTGAATGCAGATCCTGGCCATTAAATGAATCATAGAAACATGATTCTAAATATGTGTTAGATTTTCTGTGTTTCTGGCTTGACAAGAAAAACATCATTCTAGCCTTCTGGACTCTTCTTGATCTTCCGGTGAGAAATTAGCCACTCCCTCAATAATAAGTATCTTTCTGATAGTACACTTTTTAAAATCAAAACTATATATAGGATAGGGTGATCAGGGCTTTCTCCAAGGGTGCCAGCCTCAGAAGAAAGCAAGCATCTTCACAGCAGAAATTAATTACTACTGACTGGGCCTCAGGGTCCATAACTGAACATTCAAGGTCCTCCATGACCTGGTTTCAATGGGCTTTTCCATTCACACTTGTCACCTCATGCTATATCTTTTATGTACCTTTTAGTTCAGTTATGTCCTTGCCCAATTCAAATGTCACCCCTCCAAAATTCCTTCCCTGATGACACTCGCCTATCCACCAAGTAGAAATAATATTTCCACCCTCTTAAGTCTCATATGCATTTCTTGTTACTTCTCCATTGGAGTACTTATCAGATTGAACCTTGTATTATAGCAACTTAATATAATTGTCGTCCATAAAGCAAGAGGGTGGACTGGATAATTTATAAAGTCCCTTCCACCTCTAACCATTTAGAAATCAATGAGTCTCGTTCTCCTCTACTGGAGTGTAAACTCCTCAAGGTCAGAGGCCGTATTTTACTCATCTTTGTATTTCCCCACAGTTCCTCACAGAACAATTTGCCCATAGTAGCTATTTAATTTATGCTTGCTAATTGATTCAAATGTGTCAAAACTGGAATTTGTCTGAATAACCCAAGGGAGATCCAATAGAGAGGGTAGACACCTGTGTGATCCCGGGGGAGTTATTTCATCTGTTTTGGACTTTCTTAATCGATAAAATGAGATGATTGGAAAAGATGACCTCAGTTCTGCCTGTGATCTGATAATCCTTGCCCCAGTCTGTTCCATGTTTCTCATTAGTCTAATGAGTAGTGTGTTTACTCCAGCTATGAAACCGAATTACCTGGTGTATTACATGATAGAACTTGGGTTCAAGACCTGGTGTTACCATAGTTGCATGATCTTGAACAAGTTATTTTTTCTCTCTGGGCCTCAGTTTCCTCATCTGTAAGATGAGAAAGTTTGCCTAAATGGGAAGGAGAAGAAAAGGAGGAGAAGTAGAAGGGCATAAGGAATTGTACAGTGCCTACTATGTGCCAAGCACTTTGCTAACAATAACCCTATAAGGCAGTTGCTTGTATCATCCCTGTTTTACAGTTGAGGAAATTGAGGCAGCAGATGTGAAGAGACTTGCCCAGGATCACACAGCTGGTCTGTGTCTGAAGCTGGATTTGAACTCAGATCTTCCTGAATCCAGGCCCCACATTCTATCCCTTCCAGCTCTCTGTCTGCACTCTTATTATCCCCTGTACATTTCCTCATGGGCTTCTTCTGAGCACCACATGAGATAATGTATGTTAAAGAGTTTTGTAACCAGAGGGCTGCATAATTACGTCATTATTACTACTTTGCCTATCAGTGAGACAACTGTGACTTCACACACCAGACCCATCCATAAATGAGAAGCCCCTTCTTTGACAATATGTGGACATAGAATGTTCCTTTAGCCTTTAGAACTAGGTCATGTGGAGGAAGAGAAGCTAGGGTGAAGTTTAAGGAAGTGGGGGTGCCCTGGAGAGGAGGTGATAGCTCCACAGAGAGAAACAAAGCAAAGACATCTCCATTGCCAAGGCTGCATCAATCACTGCTTTATCAATCTTCCCACTTGTCAGGCTGTCACTTTATAGTAATACTAAATTCACCTTCAAAATGACAACGCTTGGAAAACTGCATAGAAAGCATTTTAGGGCCAGTGCTGGGCCTGAGCTGCCAGGGCATATCTGTCTCCATAGTGTAGCCACGACTGCCAGGAGAGATTTCTGGAAATTTGACACGGTGGCCATTGAACCAAACACAAGCCACATCTAATCAAAGATACACACGTGGCCAGAAGACAAGGGGTTCCTAACATGGTACCTGATGCCTCCCGGGATTTAACTGTCAACATTAATAGCCAAGGTGGGAAAAGGAGGGGGTGGGGCTGAGTATTGTAGAGTGTACTATTTACCTTTAAATGAGTGGATCTCTTTACATATTGGGCCCCTGTAATAGAATGCAAGTGTTTGAGAGGAGGGGTCATTCTGGTTTTGTCTATCATGGTTTCTTGCATATTAATAGCCACCATAATAAGTGTTTATTGAATGAATACTTTAATGATCCCAGAGGTCCCTCTTATGCTTAAATTATGTTCATGGCTCTTCCATGAACTTTCCCTATGCTCTGGATAAGCTACAACCTCCTTGGGCCTCAGTCTCCTCAAATGTAAAATATGAGTCAGGTCTAAGTGACTGCTAAAAGCTCCCACCTGTGCTACCCTATGAGTCTAGCCATCTATGCTGACTGATGACAATAATAAGTGTAACTGGAATCTACATAGCACTTTGCAAATGATCAGGCAGCTAGATGGAGCAGTGGAGAGAGCATCAGGCCTGAAAGACCCAAGTTCAAATCCATCCTCAAACACTGTGACCCTGGACCAGTCACTTAACCCTTTTTTACTTCAGTTTCCTCATCTGTAAAATGAGCTGGAGAAGATGACAAACCACTCCAGTATCTTTGCCAAGAGAATCCCAAATGCAGTCACGAAGAATCAGACACAACTGGAATAACAACTAAACGTTTCAAACCCCTTATTTTGTAGAGAAGGAAACTGAGGTAGAAAGAGGCCATGTGACTCACCCAGGGTCAGTCGATACATGTCTAAGGCCAGATCTGAACTCAAGCCTTAGCAATTCCAGGCCCAGTGCTCTAACCACTGTGCCCCTAAGCTGAGTCATGGAACACTCATACCAGTTACTAGGGAAAGAAAAATTACTCAGTGGAACCATTTGGCTCAACAAGGTTGTGTAGGATTAGTATTGGAATCAAGAGATCAGCATGCAAATTCTAGTTCTGATACTAGCTATGGAATGGTGGTCAAATACCTTAACCATCTCCAAGACTCGAGTTTCCTTTTCTTTAAAATGGGAATGTTAACAACATTAACAACGTGATGGTCATATTGCTGAATTTGAAATCAGCAAAACTAGGTTTAGATGCTGGCTTTGCATGACCAGGGGAAAATCACTTAACCTCTTGGGGAGGGGGTCAATTTCTTCACCTAAAAAATAAGCAACTGGAGAAGAGGAACTCTAAGGTAAATTTACTAAATCCAAGAGCCTATGGGTACTTCCACTATCTACTTCACAGTGTTGTGAGGAAAACCCTAAAGTGTGATAGAAACGTGAGCTGCTGATACCACAGCGGCAAGATGTTTTTTCTTCTTGACATCCTTCAAGGTGTTTCCACAATTTTTGGTTGATCTCGAAAGACTCTGGTTATCTCCCATTGGAAAACCTCTTGGTTTGCAGAGTAAGAACCAATATCATATAATAAGATAGGCCCATCATTTATCTCTGCATTTCCTTCCCAGAGTTGCTGCCCATTTGGTTGCATGATCTAATGGAATTTGTAGCTGGATAAGCACATTAGCGACAGGAACCACAAAGAACAGAAGTGTGTATTTATGGGGCATCCCTGCCGATGAAGGTGATCGTAAGTCAATGCCTCACGACTCCCCAGCCTTTGTCACATTAATTCACTTGTGCACACAAGATGTCCACAGTTCCTAAGGGTGCAAATAATAGGCTTGCCAATATGAAAGCAAAACATAATTACTCAACAATAAACACACTGTACACTGGTAACAGCTGCCATCAGCAGCATGGCGCAGCACATGGGGGCTGGAACAATGGAATTGGGCTGGGAGGTTTTTTAAGTTCCCCTCCTGCTGCCCTGGGGGGGGAGCTAAGTAGGCACTGTTTCTACATTGCAGGACTTGTAATGGTGCCATGCAGTGCTGTGAAGGTCTGTTACTGCTCCAGACTCAACATAGTGTATGGTCTCAGGTTCCCCACCCACAAAATGGTGACACACATGTTATAGATATGTAGAGTCAGAGAATTATAGTATTAAGATAGGATCTTAATTCATCCTAACTGCTTAATTTTATAGATGAGAAAACCGAGGCTAACAGAGGAGAGGAAAGGGAAAAGAATGAGCATTTATTAAATGCTTACTGTATGCCAGGCACTATGTTAAGTGCTTTACAAATATTATCTCATTTGATACAACAATATTGGGCTATAGGTGCTATTATTATCCTCATTTTACAGATAAGGAAACTGAGACAAACAAGGTAAGTGGTTTGTACCAAGTCCTGCATCTAGTGCGTATCTCAGGCTGGATTTGAATTCAGGTCTTACTGATTCCAGGCCCAGTACTCTATGCATTCTGCAACCTATCTGCTTCAGAGGTTAACTGACTTGCCCAGGGCCACACAGTTAATATGAGTCTAAAGTGGAATTTGAACCCAAATCTTGCTGCCCCTATATCCAGGATCCCAACCATGATATCACACTGAGGACACCTGGGGACACCCAGTGTCCGTGTTCTTGTATTTTTCCTTAAGAAAATTAATCAAGCAAATAAGGAAAAGTAGTATTGGAGGACTGGTCCAAGTGGCTGCTTTGGGCTACCCTCAAGGCCAATATTCTTTTAGTCATCTTGCAGAGAAACACAAGCCCATTTATCTAGATTGGCAGCACTCATTCTGGGTCCAAAAATGTGGTCTCCATTGTCAGCCTACCTGGGAAAGGTGAGGAGAAAAGACATTCCATATCTAGTCCATGTGGGTGACATTTTCCCCAACAGTTAGAATTATCCAACCATAGAATAAGGGTCCAGGGGTGGGGAACCTGTCACCTCTCAAGGCCACATATGGCCCTCTAGGTCCTCAAGTGTGAACCTTTGACTAAATCCAAACTTCACAGAACCAATTCCCTTAATAAAAAGATTTGTTCTGTAAAACTTAGACTTGGTCAAAAGGTCACACTTGAGAACCTAGAGGGCCACACATGGCCTTGAGGCTGCAGGTTCCCCACCTCTGGAATAAGCTATCTTGGGAGGAGTAATGAGTTTCTGAATTGCTGGGCAGAGGCTGGATTAATCAAGCAAATAAGAAACACCAATTAACACCAACTCTGCCAGGTACTGCAAAAACAATTGCCAAAATGAGACAGCCCCTGCCCTCAAGGAGATTACATTCTAATAAGAGCATACAACATATTCACAGGTAAATAAATACAGACTATAAAGATAAAGCTTGGGGCGCCTAGGTGGCACAGTGAATAGAGCACCGACCCTGGAGTGAGGAGGACCCGAGTTCATATCCGGCCTCAGACATTTAACACTTACTAGCTGTGTAACCTTGGACAAGTCACTTAGCCCCAATTGACCTGCCTTCTCCCTCCAAAAAGCAAAAAAAAAAAAAAAAGATAAAGCTTGCACCTGTGATTTCAATGGCACAAGGAATTTCTGATGAGGGTCTTCCTCTTGCCAGTATAGGCCTGTACCTTCTCTGAAACTTCTAGTCTTAAAGAGTTTTCTAGAACACTGAGTAAATGACTTGTCCAAGGTCACATAGCTAATGTATATCTGAGATGGGATTTGAAACCAGGACTTCCTGCCTTCAATGCTTTTGAATTGTGAAGTCTCCTGAGACTTGCTTGGGCAGGAAGGAGATCAAATCAGTCAAAACTTAAAGAAATTAATTCAGGGTGTTCACTGGAAGGTCAAATACTGAAGCTGAAGCTTAAATATTTTTCTCACATAATGGGAATACAGACTCATTGGAAAAGACCCCAATATTGGGAAAGATTGAAGGCAAAAGGAACAGGGGATAGCAGAGGATGAGATAGAGAGAGGGTGTCATGGAAGCAATAAATATGAGCTTGGACAGACTGGGAGATGAGGACAGAAGGGCCTGGCTGATGTGGTCTATAGAGTCACAAAGAGTCAGATATTCCTGGATGACTGAACAACAATGTCCTTTCTAAAGCCAGCTTTCTCTCCACTATGCCAATGATATAGACACAAAAGAATAAGTAATGATTGCAGCCTAGCAATAACAACAGTCAGGAAAAGCCTCTTTTTTTATAATCAGCCCAAGTTAACCTGTCATTATAAAGTCATCCAAAGCTTACTATGAGTATGGCACTGTGCTAATCCTTGGGAATACCAGGGAAAGGAAAAACCAGTCCGTGCCCTCAAGGAGTTCCTATTCTGATGAGGGAGACACCCTTGCAGATAATTGTACAAAAAGGTTCTATGTGGGTCCTATTGTCTTAGAAGAGGGTTGGTACAGACAAAACATAAGTAATGCTCATTCCAGCTAACTAAAGAATGACATTCACTCCCAGATGTAGCCTGTTTGGGCTTCAGGACATTAGGATCCTCCTGGGACCTGTTCAGACCTTTGCTGTCTTCCCCCATCCTCCCTACAGTAAATACAAACTGTAGGTTTACCCCCCTTTCCCCCCAAATGAGAACCAAATAAAACTAATGAAAAATTATCCCTTGTGCTCTGATCTCTGGAAAAGAAGTATGAGCACAAAAGCCCCACCTGGCCTGATTCAGGAACAGTGAAAGCTACCAAATGAGCTCGAGCCCCCCAGCCCACCACTGAATGACAAATGGAAACTTCAAAAATACCAGAGATTAGAAGGATAGGACTGGTCTGTCTTAGACCCATTGAAGGGGCTCCAGAGACTGAAGTAGAAGGCCCCCACTGGGAGACAGTCCACTACTATCAAGTGATCCGCATCAGGGAACCCTAACTCCAAACAATAGTAGGCATTCAGGGTCTAAAGAACTAAATTCTTTGTAAACAAGATAAATGTCAGCCTGCATCCAGGCAAATGCTAACTGGAGGGGAACTAGAAGATTCTTAGTGAGATGTAAAATATTTAGGATCCATGGAGTCAGAAGGCCTGAGTTTGAATCCCATCTCTTCTGATTATGTGACCTCCTGGAAGACTTTTCATCTTGCTGGGCCTAGACCTCCTCATTTGAAAGAATAAGAGGCTAGACCATGGGATGATAGATTTTGAACTGGGGAAGGGACCTCAGAGATCATCAAATCCAGCCCCCTCATTTGACAGCTGAAGAAACTGCTCACACGATGATAAAAAGAGCACCAGCCCTGGAGTTAGGAGGACCTGAGTTCAAATCTGACCTCAGACACTTAGCACAAAAAACTAGCTATGTGACCTTGGGCAAGCCATTTAACCCCAATTACCCTACCTACCCCCCTCCAAAAAGCAAAAAAAAAAAAAAAAGAAAGAAAAGGAAATTGCTCAGTCACATAGCTTGTGAGTGGCTGAGTCAGGAGTCAAATCCAGGTCTTCCTGAACTCCAAGGTCACTACACTACCCCTTAGTTTATACAGAAGGAAATAGAAGCCCTGAAAGGTTCATTGATTTGCCTTTATCCTGTAGGCATTAGGAGCCATTGAAGATTTTTTAAATAGGTCCAGCTGATAGAGGGCTGGGCCTGGAATCAAGAAGACTCTTCTTCCTGAGTTCAAATCTGGCCTCAGATACTTCCTAATTATGTGACCCGAGGCAAGTCACTTAACCTTGTTTGCCTCAGTTTCCTTATCTATAAATGAACGGGAGATAGAAATAGCAAACCAATCCAATATCTTTGCCAGGAAAACCCCCAAAATGGGGTCACAAAAAGTCAGACGTGACTGAACAACAACAAAAATGATGAAAATGGTGTTTCAAGATGATTAATCTAGAAGTAATATGCAGAGTAGTGAGGGGAGTAGAGAGAAGGTTGGGGGAGGGGATGTCATCTGAAGGTAGGAAGATCAGTTAAAAGACCAATCACTTGGGGTGGCTAGGTGGCGCAGTGCACATAGAGCAGGGCCCTGGAGTCAGAAGGACCTGAGTTCGGATCCGGGCTCAGACACTTAATGCCGTGTGGCCTTGGGCAAGTTACTTAACCCCAATTGCCCTCCAAAAAGAAAAAAAAAAGAAAAAAAAAGACCAATCATTTTAAGTGGAGATGGCCCAAACCAGGGTGGGAGAAATAAAGAATGTAAGGGAGGGGAGATATTTTGAGTCATTGTAGAGAAAGAATTGACAGGATCTGGCAATTTATTGAAGAGAAAATGAGTTCTCTTGGGCCTGTTTCAGCTTGTATATTGTGTCTATGTGATCCTGTTAAAAACTTATTTTTCAGTCCCTAATCAAATGTTTGACATCATAGAAGCCTGGCCTCTATCTGTCAACAACTGACCAGTCAAGGGTTTCATATGTTGAGCCAAAGACACTAAGGATATAGTTTCGTCCAGCTTACACTTTTGAGAAGTGATAGGATGAAATTGGAAATAACCCTGCCTAATAGAGAGCCAAATTGGGCTTTAGAGTAGAGAGCCAGGCAACTCCTTTTTTTAATGTTTCCAACATGAAAGAATACAATTGATTTTTTCCCCTTAATCCCTCCAACCCCCATGTTTTTATTGTTTCTAAAATAAGATAAACCAAGCAGGTGTTATTTCAGCTCTGTAAACAATCTTTATTTTTCTGGCCGATAGGAATAGAAATTGAGACTGGGACCCAGCCTAGAGAGCAAGCGGCCAAGTAATCAAGGAAATCATTGATCTTAACTTGGTCTGCTACCCTCGCTTCAGTAACTGCTTACTGTGGCCTGTTTTCCCTGCCCCCTATAACTCGCCCTCTGGCCTCTGCCCTGAAAGTGGTAGAGTCGTTCTGATGGAGAGATGCTTACAGGCCTTTGGTTCTTTGAAAGTATGAAATGAACCTCATTGTTTTTTTAAGATTAGTTTCATCTCCCAAAATGACTTTGCTTTCAAGATCTGAAGTAATAATTGTCAAATGATTTTATTTATTCATTCACCAGGGCTGGAAATACTTGAGGGAATTTAACTGTAGTAGTGGTTCTAAGGTTCCCAAACTCCTCTTTTCTCTGTGTTTCTGTCAGGGCCAGAAGCACTTCTGATTTCAAAGGAGTCTTTTTGCATCCCTGTTGCAAGCAAGATGGAGAGTAAAACTGGGCCTGAAGAAGCTGGGTAAACATCTACAAGTCCATTAGCCTTAGCAAGGAACAAGTGGGTTTGGGGATGGGAAGAAGTCTCTGTGACTCATCAGGACTTAAGGGTCTTCCTATATCAAGTCTTTGCTATTTCCGAGAAATAAGAACATCCTTCTTAACTGCAATCCCATTCTCTGGTATGCTCCTAAACTGCTGCTACTGGATGAAGGTAGGTAAGGGAAAGGAATCCAGAAAGAGGACCAGATGCTAGGACCACTAAGCAAGAATTATTGCACCAAAGAGTTCATAGAGTTCCCACTATGCCCTTGAGGTGTAAAGCAGTACTCCTCCCTGTTGGAGGGAGAAAATACAAGGGAGAGGAAATATACTACCCTGATGTCAGCACCCATGAGTAAAACTTTGGCCATCTCATCCTAGTTCCGTTGTTGTTGGTTAGTCATTTTTAGGTCATATCCAATTCTTCATGATTCAATTTGGACATTTCTTGGCAAAGATACTAAAGTCGTTTGCCATTTCCTTCTCCAGCTCATTTTACAGATAGGGAAACAGATGCAAATAGAGTTAAGTGACTTGCCCAGGGTCATATAGCTAGTAAGTGTCAGAGGCCAGATTTGAACTGAAGAAAATGAGTCTTCCTGACTCTGGGCCTGGCACTCTATCCACTGCACTACCTAGCTGCCCTAAAATCCTAGTCATGGCTCTATTCAATGTCACACACTTGGCCCATATTTCTGTATTCTACAGTTCCTTTGCTTATTGTTGGGAATGTACCCTACTTCCATGGAAGGGGATGAAGCATAAGGCATTGGCTGGCTGGCAGAGAAGATAAGCATGTTTTCTTTTCAGTGTGAAGAGCTTTCTGAAGGGAGATGACATGACATATTAGGGTGAAATCTGGAGACCTGGATAGTCACCTTGGTTCAAACTTGGCTTGCTGTGTGAGCCAATTAAGGAGAACAGCTCCTGACTTTTTCAGGAAAGAGTGGCATGGGAACTACTGACTTCCTGCTTTGCTTCCTCCTCACTTTTCCCCTCCCCTTCCTCCTTATTACCCTGCTATGAGGACCAGGTATCTGGAGCTAGAGTATTATAAGCTTATGCTGAAAAAGACCTCAAGTGATCATGTAAAATCCATATGACCATTCCCCCTAATCTTTACCCCTTATACTTTTTTTGACATCAAAATGACAAAGGCAATACTGTGACTTGCTACCTCTGATTAATGATGTAGAGTGGAAAGGACCCCAGATTTGGGATCAGAGAACCTTGGTTTTATTCCTAGGCCTTACATTCATTTCCTGTGTGACCTTAGGAAAATGACTTAACCCCTTTGTAAAATTAAAAGGTTGGATTAGGTTGTCTCTGAGGTAGTTTCTAGCTCTAAACCCATCATCCTATGTTTTTTGTACCTCTTACTGAGCCTGCCATTTTTCCCCTAATACTTTGTAACCCTATTTGTACCCATCATGCATCTTTTGACTTCCCTTTGGTTTTGGATCAATTACAATTTTTAATTTTTCTCTAAAGCTAAAATGTACTCTCAAAACAGCATGACATCACCAGAGGGGATGAGTATTAAAAAAAAAAAAAAAACCACTGGGGTTTTGCTTTAAATTGAATTAAGTTAGGGCTTATTACCTCAACTACAGCCATGTGGTTCTGAGGACATTATGAAAAGAATATTGATTCTGGAGTGAGAAAATCTAGATTCAAATCCCATTCTCCTGCCTACTATTTGTGTGGCTTTGGACAAATCACTTAAAGTCGACCTCAATTTCCAGCTGGCTGAAGTGTTTGCAATGTTATAGAGAATGGCTTTGCGCACAATTGAAGTAGAATTTCTTATTGATAATAAGATAATCCAAATCATCTTCTTTGAGAATATTTTACCAATCACCCCCACCTCCCAAACCACTATGGAGCCTGGTCAAGGACTTCAGTGAAAAGTGATCATTTTGACAATCCACATATGAAAAACACAGAGGATGAAAAGCATAGGTTGCCTATATTGTGTCATGCATTTATATACATATCAAGTTACAGTGAGTCTTTCAGTATGCATGCTTTGGACAGGTGCTCTAAATGGATGGTGAGCTGGAGCCAGAAGTATGAAGAGTAAAGGAGGACATTCTGGGTCATAGTGAATAAATTCTCAGTGTTTTTAGTTTGAGCTTGTAGCATTCATCTCTTTTCAAAACTATCTTAAATGCATGTTTCTGTTTCTTCACTTTGTTAACCCAATTATACATCTGTCTGAAGAAGAAGAAGAGGGCTGCATAATATGACTTTGGGGGGGAGGGCTGTCAGTTGTCTGAAATTAGTCTTGCTGGCTGCTGGTTTGATTTCTCTGCCTTAAGTCATGTAAGAAATTGACAATAAGTTTATAAGAGAACTAAGCCTATGGCATTTCCATTGTTGAACCCAAGCTCTCTACCTATGCATTCATAGAAAAGCAAAAAAAAAAAAGGACTTTGAAATCTTTTTTTTACTTTTATTTGCTCAATTCAATAAAAATATGTTATGTATCAGCACCACATCTGATGCAAGAATCTTGTATTTTCCAAGAACCCTGATGCAAACTGTGGGATTGACTTGGCCAGTGCTATGCCAGACTGTATGTTAGCAGGCCAGCAAAGTTAGATATCCTTTTTTGCAGTCTGAAGGAAGCCAAAGAAGGCTATTTTCTGGGAACTCATTTAACACCTGTAAATTCCCTTGAAGTTTAAACAAAAACTATGTCCATCTAAAGTCTAACAGAATTTTAAGCTTCCGTCTGTTGGGTTGCTTGTGGCAGATGGTCTCTAAAGGGTGCTCTATATTTTATCATTTCAGTTTTCTCTGAATGGGGATTTAAAATCAATTTAGGGGTCATGTTCCAGGGCTTTGCCAAACAGGAAGCAATCCCTGGACTCTTCTTATTACAATACTAAAATATGGAAGATGAACAGTATAGAGAGAGATACTGTACTTTTCTCCTTGGTGCCACACGGCTTTTATTTTCCCCTTCCTCTTCACCTTTCTCTCTGCCCTGGCTCTTATTTGCCTTTTGAAGGATATTTCTTGGTTCATTTATTCCTTAATATCACACCACTTCTGATGTGTTTCATGATGATGGCTGGTCCCCATCCTCCTAATGCAGTTAACTGCATGTTGTGGGCTGGGATCCTCTGATTAATCAAGACTGGCATGTGATGGGATTTCTCTGAAAACTCAGTGTCTAAGTTGAATTATCACATCTATAAGTAAAACTGAATAAACTTTTTCCAATCAAGTAGGCCTATGTTTGGGGCTTTGAAAAAGGTGACTATGGAGCTTTGGAGAACACAGTCACCTTGTGGGCTCTCAAGACAAAAAGATGAATTTGTCTTCTGCCTCTTTTGTAGGGATAGGCAGGCCTTGAAATGCAGTGTTAGGAAAAGTTAATACCCAGAGCAGAGCCAGAACATGTGTTTTTCTTCGTCTGTTTAAGCCTGCCCAGATTGGATTATATCCCAGTGATATTGGGTTTTTTCTCTTTCCATTGCCTGGAGCTCAGCCATTGTTGTGCTACTGGCAGAGATGTTGCTGGAGTTAGAGAGGAGTTTTTGCTTGATAAGTGTTTAAGTGAACCTCAGCCAGCACATTAAGGCCAACCATTGTGGTTTTCCCCCTCTGGAAACTGGAAGAAAGGGTTGTGTTGGGTTCTTGCTCTAGACTGTCATACTCATCTTAGAACTTATAGACACATTTTTTTAAGGAAAGGAAATGAACATGTCACATGGAAGGATTTTACCAGATAGCAACTGAGAGCTTCCAGGGGAAACCATGATGGATAGGGAGGAAGGCCTTGGGACTGGGGTTTTGTCTTAAATTGAATTAAGTTGGGGCTTATTACCTCAACTAGAGCCCTAGGGTTCTGAGGTCATCATGAAAAGAATACTGATTCTGGAGTGAGAACGTCTTGATTCAAATCCCATTTTCCTGCCTACTACTTGTGCAGCTGTGGACAAGTCACTTAAAGTCAGCCTCAGTTTCTGGGTGTATATATATATATATATATATGTATGTATGTATATATGTACATTGTGTGTGCACATGCATACGTACATTGTACATACATTGTATATATGTGTGCATTCATACATATGTGTATGTGTGTGTATATATGTATGTGTATGTGTATATATATATATATATACATATATATATATACATATATAGAGGGGGGGGGGAAGAGACAAGGACAGGAATCATTGACCTAGGAGATCCTTTCAAAATATAGATTATGTAATAGATGATCCTAAATCATGAAATTCACCCGCAGTTGGGCCAGTTATCCCTGCTCAGCTAAGTTGCCATGGGTATAATATCAGAACTGGAAGAGATCTTAAATATTATCAGGTATAATCCCTATTATGTTATATTGTATTATGCTATATAATATTTATTGCATGATGTTATAGCCCAGAGAAGTTAAGGGAATTGTTCAAAGGTGTTCCAGCTCATTAGTGGCACAGTTAAAGCTAGAATTCAAATCTCTAGATTCCTGTTCTTTCTCTGGTAATCCCCTTTTTGGTCTCTGTAGCATTACAGTGTATCAGAGTTGGAAAGGGCATCAGAAACCACCTATACCACCAGCCTATGCCTTGACAAGACCCTACAACATTGGTGTAAAACTCGAATAGAAGCTGGGCTGTTAAATCATAAATAAGTTCCTCTGCCTTCTTCATGTTAACTTAGAAATCCACAAATTAACAGTATCTGTGTTCTATTTATCCATTCTGTTAAACATCCCCTGATGACATTTTAATCTCAGGCCCCACTTGTTCTTTTGGTTTGATTTTTGGGGGGAGTGGGGGACTTGGAATCTATGATCATGAATTTGATATCTCTGTAATCTATACAAAAGCCCTTTGGAAACTTGACTATACAGCTATTACACCCCATCCCCTTCTACCCACTCCCAGTCAAGGCTTCTTTCTCTTTTCCAATCTAAGCATCCTTAGGTCCTTCAAATCATCCCTGTACTGTATGATTTTGAGACTCTTCCCCATGCTGGTCACTCTCTTCAGAATGCACATTCGCTTCTAGAGAGTTCTTACTCAAGTGTTTTATATAGCACTAAATACAGTGATGCTGAGGTAGTCTGAGCAGAGTGCAGTGAGACTGACTGTCCAAATCATGGATACCATGTTTTCCTTAATGTAACTTAAGCTTACATTCCTTCTGTATATCTCTAGTCATATCATATAGTTGATGCATATGGAACTTGCAGACTGTTAACTTCCCCCACCCCCAATTTTTCTTTCAGATGAATGGTCTTCTAGACATTCTTCACCTATCTTGTACTTGCAAAGTTGATTTCTGAACACAAGTCTAAGGTTAAACCCTATTAAATATACTGCACTTACATTCATCTTAGGGTTCTAGCCTACTGAGATGTGCCCTCTTTGGATCCTGACTCTGTTAGCGCCGTCTCCTTCCTCTCTAACATTTGCAAAGCTTGCCCTCTATGCTTTTGTCCTGGTTATTGATACCAAGGATAATGCCAAGCACATAACCCACCCCCCATGAGGAACTCCATAAGAGTTGACGTCAAAACATTATAGTCTACTCTTTGATTCTGGCCATTCAAAGAGTTCTAAATCCACATAATTGTAGTCAGAGTCAGGAAAAAACCTGAGTTCAAATCCTGCCCTGTGCATTTACTTACAATGTGAGCATGAAGAAATCAGTCAACCTTTCTGGTCCTGGATTATTCTGTAAAATGGGGATGATAATGTCCATGGTCTCATCTCAAGTCCCAGGGTTGTTTTAAGCGTGAAGCCAGATGATTCAAGTTAGCTGCTTTCTAAACTTTGATGCATTGGATTATTATTAGTGCTATTATTATTGTTGTTGTTGTTGCTATTCATTTTTTCTGTTGTGCTTCCCAGTCAATTTCTGTAAACTTTAGTGTTTGTTCAGATAAGTCAGAGACTTAAATGTCCATCTGTCAGGCCAGTGCATATAACATTCCTGGTGAAGGTGCGGTCCTCTATTCCGAGTCTGGTTTTTACAAACAGCTGGAGTGGGCTCCTGCTTGTGGCTTTATGTTCTTCCTCTTCCTGCTGTTTGCAGTAAAGAGATCATCTTAGTAAATGATGACAATGAGACTGATCTCTTCAGGCTTAGCAAGAACCTGTCTTCCTAGATGACAGACCCCGCCTTGAGTGTGACGGGGCTGCAGTGGTCTCAGGGTCTGTGTTTCCTCTTCATTACCTGTGTCCCTTCCTCACGATCCTGAGCATCAGGTGGACATTGGCTGGGTTCCCTGGAATCTCTCCTCTCTTAGATACTCCCTCCACAAGCCAAGCAGAGCCCATTCCAGTTATTATTATTCTTAAAGAGAAAATAGCACTTTTTACTGTCTGCCCTCACTGGGGGGTTGTGAGGAAAGAGATTTGTAAAACTCTAAAATTTCTAAAGAAATGTAGCTGTTATTGTTACTCAGAAAATCACTTAGAAGTTCTGCCCTACTGCTGATTGGCCAGAGATGTGCACTTATGTTTAAAGATTATTGTGCAATCAGTCTAGAAATAATATTCACACAGTGGGAAGAGAATTCAGGGCAGAGTAAGCCAACCAAGCATATCTGCTCCACTCTCACTCACCTATGACTGCTAAGGTCTCTAGCAGAGTTGGCCAAGGCAAGAAAATGAGAACCAGTCTTATCTTAGAATCAGTGACAAAGTAATCAGTGTGACTTCTCCAACAAGGGTATTGATGGCAGTTAAATTGTTAGAATGGAGAATGTCTAATAAACTCACTTCTATTAGGGGAGGCAGGTATCTTTTTTTATTGCTGAAGACATTTTGATTCTTCCATGGATGACTAAAATCAGCTCAGTCTTATGGCATCTCAGATGAATAATTTCCATCTTTGCTCTGCTCCTCTCCCTCCTCCAAACCCAAATTTGAACTCTAGTCATGTAGTTTAAAAGCCTTACTAAATAGAGCTCCGCTTTGACTACTTCCTAGCTCAGAGGAATCAGTCTGGCAGTGGAAACTTTCTGTATACCAACCATCCTTCAATTTTCATCAGGGACTTTTGTTAAAAAAAAAGATGGCAGCAAAATAAAATTCTTGTTTGGGAAGTGAAGTCTCATAAATGATTCTCTGATTCAGAGAGAGGCAATAGTATTTGGGCCTTGGCAGGTACCCATTTCTGAGACAAATGTCATGGAGAAAATGGACTCATTATCTATTTATAGCAAAAGAGTTGGACTTACAACAAGAACATATCTCAGCCCCCTTTCCATTCTGTTCTTCTGGGGGGAGTGCAAGTGACTTTAGGGTACTGACTGTAGGATCTTTTTCCTCTTAGATCAAATGAGAGTTTTACAGTATTGTGAGGCCTAATATAATTTGTCTACTCTATTTGATGCTTTCATAAAAGCTACTCACTTTCCATTGCCACTTAGCACCTAAGAGCATCACTTATTTTAATATGTGTTTGTTCATCATCTCTGGAAAGTAGATTGTAATGGATGGGGCAGCCCAGTTCATAGCTAGGCAGGATTCATTGTTAAAAAGTTCTTCCTAAGTGTCAGCCAAATCTGACTCTCTGGAATATTAGTCTGAGTGCTGCTCTCCAGAATACCTCAGGACAAGGGACCTTTCTCTCTCACGCAATAGCTCTTCACTCAGTTTGAGATTTTTCAAGCTTTTTCTTCTTCAGGTTAAACATCTCAGTTCTCTTAGTTGTTGTATAATAATCATCTTAACAATGACAACAATAATTGTAGCTAGCATTTATATAGTTCTTTAAAACTTGCAAAACACTTTATGTGTGCACTATCCCTTTTCATCTTCACAACAAACTTGTGATCTAGGTACTACCATTATCCTTATTTAACAGATGGGGAAACTAAGGAAGGCAGAGGTGACTTGTCCAGGCTTTTGTAGCCATTAAGTGTGTGAGCATTGATTTGAACTGAGGCCTTCCTGACTCTGAATCTAGTGCTTTGTCTACTATATCACCTAGCTACCTCTGATCGATCCACCAGCATTTATTAAGTATCTACTACATGTCAGAAATTGTGCTTCTTTCTAGAGACAAAATTTTTTAATGAAACAGTCCATGAGAGAAAGCTTAAAGAGCTTACAAGCTATGAAGGGAGACAGGGACATCTATAAGAATATACAGAACAACAATAAATCAACATAAGGTGGTTGAATAGAAGAGAGGAAGAGAGGGAGGGCACTAGGAGAAGGAATTGGGAAATGCAAGATGTTGAAGGTGGTGACTGAGTTGCATCTTTAAAGAAAGAAAGGGATTTTGTGAGCCAGAGGAAAGGAGAAGGAGTATATGTCAGGCGTGGGGAACAGCCAGAGCAAAAGTTAGGCAATGGGAGATGCAATACCTCATGTGAAAATCAGAGAGAAGGTCAGTTTAATTAGATCAAATGTTCTTAATCTGGTGTCTGTGAACTTGTTTGTTTTTCATATGGTTTGATAACAGATTTCAACATAACTGGTTTCCTTTGTAATCCTATGTATTTTATTTTGTGCATTTGATAAACATTCTGATAAAGAATTCATAGGTTTCACATGACTACCAGAGGGGCCATGTTGTGTGTGTGTGTGTGTGTGTGTGTGTGTGTCTGTCTGTCTGTCTGTCTGTCTTTCTCTGTCTCTCTCCCTCTCTCTCCCTCTCTCTGTCTCTGTCTGTCTGTCTGTCTCTCTCTCTCTCTCTCTCTGTCTCTCTCTCTCTCTCTCTCTCTCTCTCTCTCTCTCTCTCTCTCTCACACACACACACACACACACACACACTCACATGTGATTAAAAATTAGGCTAGAACACAGAGTATAGGGAAAGAAATAATGTGTAACTAAGCTGGCAAGATAATTTGAGGCCAAATAGTGGAGGTCTTTAAAAGATACACAGGCGGGTTTATATTTGACCCTAGAGATAATAGGTATCCATTGGAGTTTATTGAGTAGAGGAGTAATATGGTCAGATCTATGTTTAAGGAAAATCACTTTGGTGGCTATGTGAAGGATGAACTAGAGTGGGAAGAGACTTGAAGCCTGGAGACCAATTAGGAAACCATTTCTAAGCAAGAAACGATGATGATGGTGATGGTGATGGCGATGGCAATGGTGATGGTGGAGGTGGGGGAGAAAGAGTGGGAGTTGGGAAGGACATATAATCAAGTAGACAGAGTACCAGAATCAAGAGACACTTCAGGTCAAATCCTGATTCTAATACTTTCTAGAAGTATGACTATGAACAAGTTAGTTAATTTGATTGGCCTGTAGTTTCTTCATCTATATAATGACAATGTTAACGCCTTTTAGAGAAAAATATAATTTGTGTGTGTGTGTGTGTGTGTGTGTGTGTGTTGAGGTAGAAAGCACACTCTATTTGGAGTCAGAGAACCTGAATTCAAATGGCTCTGCCCCTTACCAACCTGTGACCTTGGGCAAATTACTTTACCTCCCTGAGCATCATTTTCTTCATATGTAAGATGAAGGGGTTAACCTAGCTTAACCCTAAGGTCTAGGAGTTTTATCTTCAGTCTATGATCTCCTAAGAACTTATATTCTCTACTTGACAGATTAATTGCGAATATCAAATGAAAATGTATTCAAATCACTTTGTGAACTTTAAAGACCTGTATGTGTTAATTATTTTACAGTATGGTTTTTAGATTTCTCACCTTCTCAGTTACCTTTATCTGGACGCATGCCAGTTGTTCAACATTCTTCAAATAAATCAGTCAAAAATGAACACGACACTCTTACTCTAAGAAAATCAGGCAGTAATGACACCGTTATTTAATCTTGATCTGGTCACAGCTCTTGATGTAGTCAAATCCTCATATTGACTCACAGTAACCTGCTAAAACATGATGTTTTTCACATGAACATTTTGCCAAGTCGTGTCTCTTGCATTCTGCACATGTGCCATAAAAATCCTAAATGTAGGACTTTATCCTCGTTAAATTTCATCTTGTTTGGTTTCAGGCTCAATGTTCCAGCCAGTCAAGATCATTTAGGATCCTGATTCTGTCCTCTGGAATAAGATTTATCTGTCCCAACTTTCTGTCATCAGTAAATCTCAAACCATTCTCAGTCCCCCCTAAGAATAAGACCATGGGGAGTAAAATGTCACTTGTCAAATTATGGTCCTGTAGTTGCTATATGCTACTGCTGAAATCATCATTGATAGCATTTTCTCTTGAGTTTATGTTTTGAAAAATTTGGAAGAATTTTCTTGCAACCATGGTAAAAAAAAAAGACTCAGAAAGAAATCTTAGTAAGAAAGTATTATCTCACAATAAGGTACTTATCAAAATGGAACTTCTGGTTCAGGCTGTGTTATGATGACAGAAGAGGCCATAGAGAAGAATGAATTCAGTCATTTTTAATCATTACTTATGGGCACCATTTAATAATCAATTTGTATGATTCTTTTCTAAATTTCCCAACAACTAGAAAGGAATTCAGTTTATTCATTTTTTTTTCTGAGATGGGATCTAGACAGCCATAACAGTCCAACATATCTTATGCTATACTTTTTGGCAATATGTGCTAGATGTATGTTAGTATGTGTATATTTGGTGGATTCAAAACCAACTAGATGACAAAGCATAGTCATTAAGAGATTGATGTTAGCTTGGAAGGATATTTCTAGTTAAGGTCCCTTGGGATCTGTCCTTCGTCCTGAAGTTTTATTATTTATAACTAAACACATAGAAGTAATAGCTCTACCCATGTTTCTTCTAGCATCACTACTCCCCAGGACACAGACAATGGTATCTTGATGGTTTTATAGTGGCACACCAAGTTGGCCACATGAGGATAATTCTCTTTCAAACCTAAAATCAATCTTAGAAAAGTGAAGAATACAGGACAAATACAGAAAAGGTTTATTTTTTGTTTGTTTTGGTTTTTTCTGGTTTGTTTGTTTGTTTTTTTTTTTGTACTTTCAGAGAACATGTTTCATACCACCCGAGAATGTAGAGGAGAATGAGACAAAATGTGTTCCATTCACATTGACATATTGGCTGCATCAAAAGACAAGAATTTCACTTTTAAAGACTGATAATAAAATAATGATAGAAGGCTGTATTTAGGACATGGGAAAATAACCTTTAAGAGTAGGTCATGTTTATAAAAAAATTAGTCAATACCCAATTGATAAAAGGTCAAAGGCAGTTTCTGGGGGAAAAAATCAAAACTACATGTAGTCAAGTGAAAAAATTGCTTCAACTCTTTATTGATTAGGAAAATGTAATTATAAAAAAAGATGTCTCACACCTATCAGATTGGCTAAAATTATAGAAGGGAAAAAATTGCAAATTTTGGAGAGGATGTGGAAAAATTGGGATATTTAATATATTGTTGGTAAAACTGTGAACTCATTCAACTATTTTGGAGAAGAATCTGGAATTATGCCCAAAGAGTTCTAAAACTGTGTATATACTTTGACCCAAAAAATCCCACCACTAGATTTGTTTCCCAAGGTAATCATGGAAAAAGAAAAATAACCTATACTTTCTAAAATATTTATATCGGCTCTCTTTGTGGCAGCAAAAAACTGGAAGTTGAAAGAAAGCATGTTCATCCATTGGGGAACAGGTTGTGATATCTGATAGTGGTGGGGTACTGTTGGACTGTAAGAAATGGTGAACAGGTGGATTTTGGAAAAAAATATGTAAAGGCTTTCATGAAATTATGAGGACTGAAATGAGGAGAACCAAGAGAACATCATATACAGTAACAGCAATATTGTTTGAAGAATAATTCTGAACACTAAGCTATTCTGAGTATTATAAATATTCAAATCGATTACAAAAGACCAATGAAGATGCTGTCCACCTCCAAAGAAAGAACTGATAAATAGAAGTAGACAAAGTATGTTTTTACATACATACATATACATATATATATGTGTGTGTGTGTATATATATATATGTATATATATATATATATATGTACTACAGATATAGATATCTATGTCAAATGGTGGCCTTCTCCAGTGAGAGGTGGGAAGGGAGAGAGACAGTTCAGAACTTATTATGTAACAAAAAAATCCACTTAAAAAAAGATTGTGTAATGAGCAAAAAACTTTAAAAGATTTAAGAATTCTGATAAACATAATAAACAACCACAATTCTAGAGAACTCAAAATGAAATGTATTTCCTACCTCCTGACAGAAAGATAACCATAGTACTAATTGTTTTGTTGTTATTGTTGTCTTTTTTTGTTTGTTTTTTGGACATAGGCAATGTGGCTTTTTCTTCTTGACCATACTGCACATGGTCTTTTTAAAGAATTTGCCATTTTTTCTTTCCCAATTGGTGGGGGGATGGGGAGGGAATGTAGTTCTAAAAAATAAAATAAAATTTAACTTAAAAAGGGAGTGTCATAGCAGATTAGCTTTTTTATATAGAGTTTCTAGACCAATCCATCAAGGAAATTCCACAGAGATAGTTAACTGTAGGGTATTTCATTTTTCACCTGGCTGCATGACTTTGGAACTTCTCTTACTAATTTCCCCTCTATGTCAGGAAGCTCATTATCATGATAACCTCCCCACCCTGTAAGATCTTATCATGCTTGGTACTGTTTTTCACCACTGTCCTCTGCCTTTCTGGAGGGTGGGGACATGAACTCCAAACCTCCATTTAAAGAAAGACCCCAATTCATTTATCTTCTCATTTCTCACCTGGTTGCTCTACTATGGGACTTTTCTGACTGACTTCACCACTGCAGGGGCTCCCCTCCCTCCCTCCCTGTCAGGTACCTTCTCCTCTTCCCCAAGCAGTTTTTTTAGTTTTCTTTTGTGTTTTGTCTTCTCCAGTTAGATTATAAGCTCCTTGTGGGCAAGGACTATCTTTTTTGTATTGTATTTGTACTTTGTATTTGCACA
The DNA here is from genome assembly GCA_011680675.1 of Gymnobelideus leadbeateri. NCBI lineage: Eukaryota > Metazoa > Chordata > Mammalia > Diprotodontia > Petauridae > Gymnobelideus > Gymnobelideus leadbeateri. Next base: position 72,709 of record WOXC01004457.1, on the reverse strand, counting down.
GTACCTGGCATAGTAGGTGCTTAATAAATGTTTATCAACTGATTGACTATTTATCAAATTCTATTCTGATGTCCTTTTAGAATAGATTTGACAATAGTACAATTAAACAGATTCAAAACTGATTTTTTTGAACAGAGACAAATAGTTACTGTTCAATGTAAACCTGGAAAGATATCCCTTGTGAAGTACCCTAGATGCACATCCTTTGTCCCATTCTGTTCAGCATTTTTATCAATGACTTGAATGAAGGCATAAATGGCATGTGACTCCTATTTGCATATGGTACGAAGATATGGGGAATAACTAACAGTGCACAACAAAGTTATAATTTAAAAAGCTTTGAATGATGGCCCAAATTCAATGAGAGGGATTTTAATAGGGATAAATATAAAGTGCTATATTTGGATTTTAATATTAACTGCACAAATTCAGAATAAGGGAATAATAATTCATTGAAAAATATCTAGGGGTTTTAGTTGACTGTAAGCTTAAAATGAATCAACAATATGACATAGCAATAAAAAAGGCTAACATAGTCTTCATTTGCATTAATAGACAATAATATCTGTTGTTATTAGCATCCTGTACTTAGAATGAAGGGTGTGATAGTCATGCTGTAGTCTGCCATGTTTAGAGATCATCTGTATCAGAGATAATCCCAAGTGAGGCCTGAACCAGGTTAAAATGTAATTGGGAAATGTTTAGCAATATTAATAAAAATGCAATTAGATAATATTACATTTTAAAACTAAGCCAACATGTGGCCCACACAAATCCTTATGAAGAGATTAGTGGCCTCATTTCTACTTGAGTTTGACACCACTAATCTAGAATATTGAGCTCAATTTTGGCTGCAACATTTTAGTAATGACTTTGACAAACTTCAACCCAAGCAAAGTTGGGAACCTGGGACTTAGGGGAATATAACATATAATTCTTCTTGAAACCTAATTCTGTTCAACCTTATGTATTCAAAAAGAGAAAGAAAAGGGAATTAAGTTCCTAGATATATGAGCATGGAGTTTCTATGGGAGTCTAGATATGTAAGAAACATGGTTTTTTAGTGGAAAGTGAGAATGAAGATAACCCCATAACAAAGAGAAGTTTCTAGAATTGAGGGTGTGTTATAAAAGCAGCCTTACTAGTTACAGTTTCCCTAATGCCATTGCTCTAATCTTTTCCTTGCAAAAAGTTTATGGTCCTCTTGGAGACACACTTGGAAATATAGTCCATGGACTGAAGTTGTAGAAAAAAAAATCAGTGGTAAATGGTTTGTAATGTGCCACCTGTGAATGGGATGAGAAAGAAGAATGCTGCTAAGTTGCTTTGAAGTAATCAGAGAGTTCTAACCACTGGAGGGAACAGAGTGGGCAAAGTTCAAAGAGCTATGGTTAAGCATTGCAGACAAGAGCAAGATGTCAGTATGTTTGAAGTGATTGATTTGAACTCATTGGACTGGCTGTGATTTTTACATTTAATGGGTCATCAGACCTGCCTCTTTTTTGAGGGACATGAAGAATAGAGATGCATTTACAATTACACTCTGTGCTATGTTGGAGGTAGATGATGCAGTGTTAAATATATGATAGAGAAAATTAAACTGGATAACTCCTATGCTGCTTCCTTTTTATATACCAGTGAACCTCATGTTGAGCCCCAGAAAAATTCTAGAAAGCATTCATAGATGATTTTTTGAGGACTTAGAAAGTGGAAAGGTGATCACCAGGAAACACCAAAAATAAATCATGCCAAATTAACTTTTTAACACATAAAAATCACATTTTGATAGTGTTACTAGAACTGAAATTATTATGGTTACAGTCTGTGCAGATTTCTGTATATGATCAGGTGATTAATCATGATGTCTTCTAGGGAGTCATAGTTTCTAGCAGGTGACAGTCTCTTGATACCATGCAATTGTCAGATCTCACCTGGAATATTATGGTTCTGGGCACTACATTTTAGGACCACTGAGAAGACACAGAGGAGGCAGGCAACTAGGGTGATAAAAAGTCTTGAGTTCATGTCATGTGAGGGTCTGTTGGAAGAGCTGAGGATGCTAATGCTGGAGAAGAGAACACTTGGAACAATATTTAAAGGACTGTCATATGGGAAAAAGGATGAGACTGGCTGTCTGATCCCAGAGAACCAGGAACAGCTGGTAGAAGTTGCACCCAAAAAAAGCAAAATTAAGTTTAATGAGAGAAAAAAAAAACTTCTTACCACTTAACAGCTGTCAGTAATGTTAATGGGAGTTGAAGATCTTCCTGCCCATTACTAGGCCTCTCTTGGAGCCCCACAAGAGAAACTTGATTAGGGGAGGCTTGTTTTTCAGGAAGGCCCACACCTTTTGTTGCTTTGTAATTAGGCAGTGAGTCATGATGCCTTCTGACCTGGAAGAAGTATATATACTCTGAGGTTAGCATTTTGCTTTGGGGCTTACTTATGGGAAGAGTATTTGAATGATGTAGTCAGAGAGACTCTGGGTAGCCGTTAAAGAGATCCTCAGCTTTGAAAACCCAGACGTTGGTGCCTCCCTCTCTGATAACTGTGTGTATAGCTTTGGTCAGACAGCTAGAAGCCCTGTCTGTTGTGTTATTTTCTCTCTCTGTAATTTTTCTGTTTGTAATTTGTATTTTGTCTAAAGTTCGGGGTGCTGATGTTTTCCCCTAAACTAAGTGAAATATGTATGTGTGTGTGTTTTTAAATGTGTAATTAAAGTAAGATTACTGACCTCTTTAAAGTTGCTTTTCTTAAAAAAATAGATCAAAGAACCTGTGCTAGCAGCCATCCTGGGTATGCTAGGGTGCCTGCTGTTACACTTTCCCAAAGTGGAATGGGTACATTGAGAAGTAGTTCCACTTCCTTGGAGATCATCAAGCAGAAACGAACAAATAGATGACGAGTTGTTGGGTTTGTTGTAGGTGGAATTTCTTTTGTATATGAGTGGAGCTGGTTGTTCACTTTGGTCTCTTCCAACTCTTAAATTCTATGATTAAGTGATCATTGAGATCAAGATGGAGATATGAAGGATAGTTGGTAGCATGAGAATTTATCATTGGTCAAATGATTATGTCTAAAGAGTCTAGATTAATGAAAGAAAATCAATCTAGAGAAAGATCACTAGTGAGTACTGTAGGACTTCTTCCTGGACTCTGTTCTACTCAACATTATTACTCATGACTTAGATGGCATGAAAGGATTACTTATCAAATTTTGCCCTGGATACAAACCTGGCAAATGTAGCTATGATGTCATGTGGCATAAAATTCAAATAATCGTGATGAACTGAGATGAGTCAAAATCAAGAAACCAAAATTTAAAAGGGATAAATGTAATATCCTGCTCATAATTTCCAAAAAACTAACCACAAGTATGGGTTTGGAGATATCCATCTTGAAAGCATTTCTATGACTTTTGATTGACATTTCTAAGACTTTTGATTGACAGAAAACTCCATATGTTTCAATAGTGTAATAGGGCTTCCCTAAAAAGTGAATGCAACCTAAGGATATATTCATAGAAATCTAATAACTAGAGCAGAAGATGCAATAGTATTACTGTTTTGTGTATTGGCTAAATCACATTTGAAGTACTGTGCTCAATTTGGGAGGTCATACATTAAAAGAGACATTGATAAGCTGCAAGTTAGTTACCTGAATGCTAACAGGGCCTGAAACCATTTCATATGAGAAATAGTTAAAAAGAACTGAGCATGTTTGTCCTAGAGAAATGAAGACTTTTTTTCATCATGATAGCTCTCTGCAAATGTTTGTAAGGCTGCTATATGGAAGATAGATTAGGATTCTTCTGTGTTGCTTCAGATAGCAATATTAGGACCAAGGCATGGAAGTTGCAAGGAGAAAAATTCCCTCCTCAGTATAAGGAAGGATCTTGTAATCAATCATCAAGTGTCTACTGTGCCTTACTAAGTGCCTTTTATGTACCAAGCATTATGTTATGAACATAGTTTAGAAAAACAAAACTGTCCCTGCTCTCAAAAAGCTTACATTCTGTTAGAGAGGACAACATGTACACAGACACATACATATCTGTAATATATACATATATATTTATGTATACAGCTGTAATACATATGTATATAGAGACTATAATGCAAATATGAATTAGTTTAGGGAGGGAAATAATAGCAGCTATGGGAGAGGATCAGGAATGTTTTTTCTAGAGGATAGCATTTAAATAAGAATCATGAAAGAAGGAAATTCAACACCAAGGCCACAGAGATGGGAGAAGAGTCTTATGAAATTGAATATAGACTGGGATGCAAAATTATCTAGCCTCCGCCACCACCTGAAGTGGTCTCCCTGAAACGTGATAACCATCTGGAAGGGAAGCTTTCACAGGAATTCCAGCACAGGCTGGGAGGTAGGACTGGATGACTGCTAAAATCCCTTTGAATTCTTTAGGAAAGTCAGTGATTGCTTTACTGACGGGGGTTGGGGGGGAGAAGGAAGAGAAGGAGGAGTGGACCACAGTTTCCCATTTTCAGGGCTCCATTGGCAGTTAATTTCAGGGTGCCTCTCAGTATGACAGGAGCACACTTTTCATGTTTTTATGGCCTTCATTTCAGCAGGACTTGCATAACTTTCTTGAGATATACTTCGAAATATTGAAATACAAGAATGCCATGGGTAGAAAGGATTTCTCTCTCTCCCCCTATCTCTCCCTCCACCTTTTTTCCTTTTAAATATGTAAAGGCAGATTTTTGAAAATCCACCACGAACATTGATTCATATATAATAATAGATCGAGTTCAAAATGCTTTGAAAATTTGTTATTCCATAGAAGCCCTTAGAGGCCAGTTGAACTTGAACTATTGTACATGAAAGTTGTATCATTATTGAACAAATTTCTAGCTGGATCTCAAAAGTAGGTTTTCAGTAGGTGGGTAGGATCTAAAGGTAAGCTGAATAATATTCATTTAATAGAGGGAAATTAATTTAAAGTTAGAAATATAAAGAAAATGACCTAGACCTCTGATTTAATTGATATTAGGTATTCCAAGTGAGAAAAATCTTTTTATCAAGACAAATCATCAAATATTGTGCAGTTTATAGTCTTAGAGAATTGTGTGGGCAACATATATTTTATTTTTCCCCAGTTACATGTAAAGATAATTTTTAGTATTTGTTTTAACAATTTTGAATTCCAAATTTTCTCTCTCCCTTTCTCACTTCCCCACCCCCCCAAGATAGTAAACAATCTGTTATACATTATATGTGTTAAATCATGCAAAACATGTTACCATACTAGTCATGCTATGAAAGAAGACACAGACCCAAATGAAAAAAAAGTACAGAAAGTGAAAAAACAGTATGCTTCAATCTGCATTCAGACTCCATCAGTTCTTTCTCTGGAGATGGATAGTATTTTTTATCCTGAGTTCTTTGGACTTATCTTAGGTCATTGTATTACTGAGAATAGCTAAGTCATTCCCAGTTGATCATCATACAGTATTGCTGTAACTGTGTATCATGTTCTTCTGGTTCTGCTTACTTCACTCTGTATCAGTTTGTATAAATCTTTCCAGGATTTTCTGAAATCTGCCTGCTCATCAATTTTTATAGCATTCCATAATATATAGTATTCCATTATGCTCATATATCATACTTGTTTAGCCATTCTCCAATTGATAGGCATCCCTTCAATTCCCAATTCTTTGCCACCACAAAAAGAGTTGCTATAAATAGTTTTTGTATAAATTGTTTCTCCTCCCCCCCTTTTCATCTCTTTGGGATACAGACTTAGTAGTGGGATTGCTCTTTGGACATAGTTCCAAATTTTTCTCCAGAATGGTTGGACCACAATTCCACCAAAACATATTAGCATCCCAGTTTTCCTAGTCCTCCCCAATGTTTGTCGTTTTTCTTTTCTGTCGTATTTGCCAATCTGATAAGTGTGAGGTGGTACCTCAGAGTTGTTTTAATTTGCATTTATTTGATCAATAGTATTTTAGAGCATTTTTATATGCCTATAGATAGTTTTGATTTCTTCATATGAAAACTGCCTATTCATATCCTTTGAGCATTTATCAATTGGGAAGCACAGAGAGTTTAAAAATTGTCTTGAGTCACATAACCAGCATTTGTCAGAGGCAGAATTGGAAAACAGGTCTTTTCCACTCTGAGGCCTCTCTCTATCTACTCAGCCATTATTGACTCTCAGAGGAAGATTACAAACTAAAAATACTCACTTCCTTAGAGACACAGTGCCAGAAAGGATGAATAAATAGGGATCTCCCCCGCTCCTTTTCTCTTTCCTTCCCTCTCCCCCTCTCTTTCTCCCTCCTCTCCTCTTCTTCTCTCCCTCCCTCTATCTCCCTTTCTCTCTTTTCACCTCTCCTTCCCTCTCTCCATCCCTCTCCTGCCTTCTCCTTTTCCCTCTCTTCTCCCTTTTCTTCTTTATTCCTAACCATTAAAGGAAACAAACATGGTATGAAAAGAAACAATTTAATCATTCCCTCTCTCCAGCTTGCCCTGTTGCAGGGAATGTGAATGAGGGTGGATTGTCACAATCTGGACTGTTGGATTTTCACTAGATGTGGCAGGCTCACCCTTTTGCTTTTTCAAAAGATAATTTATTTTTTGATGGCTTATGTTTCCTGTAGAAACTATCCTCCCTCCTAGGTCATGTTCCCCCTGCCCCATTTAGATGACTGGCTCACAATTCACAATTCGTCAGTCACTCCCTCTGCCTTTCCTTTCCTTCTCTAAGCCAGCGCAGCCAGTCCAGGTGTCGAAGCTTCCTGTTTAGTTAGGTGAGTTATAGGGTCTAGTCATTACCTCCTAGGGAGGCTCAGTAAACCTCAGTGATGCTGGGCAGGTTTTGCAGGGGCTTGGGCCTCCGATTTTTCCTTCATTGTATCTTTAAAAAGTTGTATCTTCTTCATTGTATCTTCCTGCATAGATCTCCAGGCCAACAGACAAATGCCTTTTGAGATGGTCCAAGCCTTTCATGCTTGGGATACACTAGAGAGGGCAGTCTGTGAAACTTTACCTTTTCTAGTCCAGTCTAATAGCTCAGAGGCTTAAGGAAATGAAAAATGACGTTTTTAATTGTCTCCTTTTTAGCTCTTCCCTTGATGATCGCTGTTTTCTCTCTTCTCTATTCCGTTTCTTTCCCTGTACTTCTTTTTCTTCTTTGTCATACCTCTCCCTTTCTTTCTTCTTTCCTTCCTTCCTCTTCTTTTTTGTATTATTTTCCTTTCTTCTCCTTTTTTCTTCCCTTTTTCCTATTCATCTGAGTCTCATCTTCTCTCCCTTCCTCCCTTCTTCTCCCATAGCCCTTCTCCCCTCTTCTTCTCACTCATATATTCCCCTCTTCCTTCCTTCCCTATTCACTTCCTCTCTCTCCCCTCCCACCTCTCTCATCCCTCCCACTTTCTACTTCCCCCCTCTCCTTCCTCCTACTCCCCATTTTCCCCTCCCTTCCTTCTCCCTCTCCCTTTTATGTACCCTCTTCTTCCCACTTATCCCCTCTCCTACCTCTCCCTCCCTTCTTCTTATGTAGAAGAGGGTGTTTAAGCAGAATCTTGAAAGGAGTAAGGAGGAGAGGGGGAAGGACGGGGAAATCTGTAAATCTGGCATTCAAAATAAAAAAAAAAATCAAAGGTAGGCAAAAGATGGGAGAAGATAAAAATGTTTGATCTTTCTTGTTGCTGTCTGGGTTACAAAAGTTAAAAATCATCATAGTGTGGTAGAAGGAGTACTGCCCTGGGTATCCGACCTGGGTTCTAGTTTTGTTTTGTCAGATTCTGTATTTCCACTTAGTGAGGGTCTCTTTGCACACCTGTAAAATGAGGGAGTCAGTCTGGCTGGTTTCTATGGTTCTTTCTATGACTTATGTAGGCAGGAGAATCATCAACTGGCATTGCTGAATTGAAGCTCCCCGCCTAGATGGAATGAAAACATAAAGGTAATATAGCATCATAAATAGAGAGAATTAAATTAGATTATTAGTCTCTCCTTTCATTTTAATATGCATTGGTTAGGGTAATGAAGGTAAGGATTGTTTTTAATATATGATCCTGACAGTGCCCTTTTAAAATAACAGTCCTGAGAATTTCTAGGGCATCTTTCTTCAAAAGACCCTAAAGTGCTCTGTGTATATTATCTCATTAATTCTCAGAGCATCCCTGGAGGTAGTCAGGAAATATTATGGTCCCCATTTTACATGCAGGGTGAGTGAGACTCAGGTTAAATGACTTGCCCAAGGTCATACAGTAAATCTTAGATGCTAGCAACCCAGGTTTCCATATTTCTAGCCACAGCCTAGTAGATCATTCAGCTTTATGTGAATCTGACCACAGGTGAGAGATTATTGCTCTGGCAAAACAATACTGAGAAAAATCAGGCTGAGAATTGTGACTTCCTGACAACTGACTTAGAATCATATACTGTTCAGTCTGGAAGAGATCTTAGAGATCATTCAGACCAGCCCTCTGATCTTATAGATGATCAAACGAGAACCCAGAGAGGTGGCAGAGCAGAATGAGAGCCCTGAGGGATGAGCTCCTCTGTGGCACAGGGAAAAGAACACTGGACTTGGTGCTGTAGACTTGGGTCCAAAGCCTAGTACCTTATATAACATTGCTACCCCATATACATCATTGTGTTATATGTGAATGTCCCATTTACCAATCAAAAGCCACTAGTCCTGATGCCTGCCAACATGGTGCTAGGTTTGAAAAGGAGTCTGTGTCAGGGACCAGAGTATTCTACAGAAACCCTGCTTGAGAGATTCAGGATCAAAGGAAGGTTGATTCCTTGGTGGCCCCAAAAGGTCTTCCTTGTCTACCTCCCTACCATATCTTAGGAATGCTTCTGTATGTCTGTAGTTGTTAGGTGGGTGGCCCTACTGTTTGAGCAGCTCAGCCTCATCTCTAAATGGGTCCCTCATACGTTCTGATGGGTCCCTGAATCAGAACATAACTGACAAGTACCCACTTAGGTCTGACAGTTGTCCTTACTCCACAAAACCAGGCGGTGGAGGCCTCTCATGATTAATTCTAGTTTACTTAACATGTTCATTGACTCTATAGTGAGTTTTCGTGCATTGAAACTTGAAGTTTAATTCAATTTAATTCAACAAGGGGTTATTAAGTGTTTCCTGTTTACCAGATATTGTGTTTAGTGCTAAGGATACAAAGAATAGAAACAGAAACATATATTCTACTAAGAATATAACATCTGCAGAGCTAAATAAATACAAAGTATGTAATTATTAACTTGGGGAGGTGGTGGGAAGTGTGGGAGGAACAGGAAAGGCCTCTTGCACAAAATGACATGTGCTGAGCCTTGCATGGAGGTAAGGAAGTTTGAGAAAAGGAGTATCTTTTGTAGCGTAAGAATACTAAATACAGCTACCATTCTGATTGCCCATGAAAGTCTATTCACCCAAGAAGGGAAAGGCCTTTTGTTAGATGAAGTCCCTTCTCTGAGCTGCCTAGCCTTTGTGCCATTTAGGGGGCATTAATTATTTAATGCCTGTAAGGCTCTTTGAGATTCTAAGATGAAAGCCTGGTGACAGTTCAAAGTCTGTCTTTGATTACTATTCTGGGCAGCATATTTTGGGAGGAGAAAATAGACTTGAGATCATAGTGAAGTAAATTTTATGTATAGTACAAGCAAACTACAGAAATGAGCCTATGACAGAAGTCCATTGGATCCTGTTAATGATGGTGAACAGGTCCTAGAGGAGTTGGGATCTAAAAAACTGGACACAAGTCTCATCCTTACTGTGACATTTTATTGAAGCCTTACTATTTTAGCACATGTAGCACATCATTCAATTCGATTTTTGAAACCTTTTCTTGCCAAATACATCTACCCATGCTTTGGGGAAGATGCAATGGGATCTCATTGTTAAGAGGTCATAATCTAGTTGGGGGATATTTGCTTGACCAGATCTAAATGGAACAAAGTGAAGTGATTCTGACCAGGGTAGACAGTCATTAGGAGAGTTTGGTATCAAACCTTACCTTTTCCCCTCCATTCTCTGGGTTTGATTTGTCATAGCTATAATTCTCTCTAACCTCTCTTCCCCTTTTTTGGTTCTGACTATGTGTTCTTTGTGATATAATGGGAATAGCCCTGGACGTTGAGCCAGTGGTTGAGTTCCAGCACCTTTAGGCTGATCATGTCACTTTTCTAAGCCTTAGTTCATTATTGCAACTATAAAATGGTGATAATAAGGCTGGCTCTATCTCCTTCATAAGATTATAGAGGAGATCAAAGGAAATAATGAATACAAAGTACTGTGCAAACATAAATCTCTATTCTAACATCAGATATTATTATCCTGTGTTCTAGCTTTAGAAAGAAATGTGATAACTCTGTTGGAGGCAGGAAAGAATACACAGCAGCCAAGATCTATTTCTTCATTTCCCTCAACTCCCTGTATGAATTCTACCCCAGATATCTGCAATGGCAGTGTTTCCTCTCACTTTTTTTTTCTATAAAATTGGGTACATGTGCTTCTACTATACAAGGAATAGCATGGGGGAAGACTGAGCATGAGGGAATAGACTATGGCATTCTGATCATATAAAATTTACAACAGATTTCATCTGGGACATTTAATGACATGTCTACTCATCATTGAATTAAAGGATAACTGAGAATAAATGGTAAGAGAATCATAAGAGCCAAAATGCTTACTTCACAGTTTTGTCGTTCTGACAATCTTGCTATTCTGACATTGTACCAATTATTTTGGGGGGTTTTATTTTTGGTCTTTTTGGAGGGGGAAGACAGGGCAATTGGGGCTAAGTGACTTGCCCAAGGTCACACAGCCAGTAAGTGTTAAGTGTCTGAGACCAGATTTGAGCCCAGGTCCTCCTGTCTCCAGGGTCAGTATTCTATTCACTGTGCTGTCCCCTAACTGTCCCCATTGTACCAATTCTTAAGGAATAAATTCCCTTCTCTTCTGAAGTCTAGTCAGGGTGAAGATGAGACCAGATAGGGAACACTTTCCAAAGTTGGATTTAGCGGTCACTTTTCCTGGAGAAGCAGATATCTGATGCTAAGGTCATACCATGACTATCATTCCACCCTTCAAAATGCCAAAGAAACAGAACATGGACTAGAATTACAGAGGGAAGAGAGCACTTCTATGGTTTAAGACTAAGGCAGGATTTATTGGGGAGAATTTTTTTAAGTATGTGTGCTTTGTGGGGGAAAGTTGAGTTCAACTGAAGAACTTTGGATCTATTATCAATGTATTTGTTTGTCTCTGTGTCTCTAGCAGAATATGCTCATCCTTTGGGTGTTTAAGTAATTCTTCACTGGCAGGTATATGTGCCCTCAGATATAAGATACTGGAAAAGGGCAGACAGTGGGATCAGAGAATAATATTTTAAACAAAATGGCATCCTCTTCTCTGCAGTGAAAGTTTCTACTCCTTTCACTGATTGCTGAAGTAGGGGAAGGGAAGAGGTAGCCTGAGTTGAAGGCTTAAGCAGTAAAGAACTAGATAGGAGTGTAGAGGAGTTTCTACGTGACACCATAGGAAGGGTTCTGAATTTGGAATAGGAGGACGAAAGTTCAAAATGTGTCCTTGGCACTTAGTATCTGTATGGCCATAGGCGAGTCATTTAACTGTTCAGAGTCTCAGACTTAAGAGTATATCACTTTGAAAGTCCCTTTCAGCTCTAAATCTTTCTTCATTTTGTTTTCCCCAGTTGCATGTAAAAACAATTTCAACGTTTGTTTTTAAAACTTTGAGTTCCAAATTCTCTCTCTTCCTCTCTCTCCACGCCCCCTCCCACCATTGAGAAGGAAGTCAACCCACTCTAGTTATACATGTATGGTCATGTAAAACATTTCCATAATAGTCATGTTGTGAAAGAAAACAGACAAAAGACCTCAAGAAAAATAAAGTTTAAAAAAATATGATTCAACCTGTATTCAGAGACTGTCAGTTCTTTCTCCGGAGATGGATAGCATTTTTCATTAAAAGTCCTTCAGAGTTGTCCTGGATTGATGTATTGCTGAGAATAACTAAGTTACTCACAGCTGATCATCTTATAATATTGCTGTTACTTAGTACATACTACATTTCACTTTGCATCAGCTCATGTAAGTCTTTCCAAGATTTTCTGAGAGCATCCTGCTCATCGTTTCTTATAGTCCAATAGTATTCCATCATAATCACATACCACAATTTGTTCAGTCATTCCACAATTGATGGGCATTCCCTCAATTTCTAAGTCTTTGTCCCCAGAAAAGGGCTACTATAAATATTTTTGTATATGTAGGTCCTGTTCTTTTTTTAAGTATTTTTTGAGATGTAAACCTAGCAGTAGTATTGCTAAGTCAAAGGGTATGCATGGTTTTATAGCCCTTTGGGCATAGTTCCAAATTGTTCTACAGTTAGCTCTAAGTCTTTAATAATCTATATAGAGGGAGGGAGTTAAGGTGGGAATAGGGGAGGTTTCATAAATGTTGTTTTCCTCCTCTTTCTCCCACAGAGGAATAGAGTGAATGTTAAGATCAGAGAGTCATAGATTTAGAGCTGAAAGGAACATTAGCAATCATCTAGTCTAATCCTTTACTTTAAAAAAAAATGAACTAATTTTATAAGATGAAGACAGGTTAATTGTAGCTAAGCCAAGATTCAAATTCAGGTCCTCTAACTCCAAAACTAATGCTCTTTAATCTATGGTAAGAGACGCTTTTCAAAAAACATATCTCTTGCATTGCTTGGAATTATTTTTAGTATCCATAATTAGTGTTGATTATGATTTACAAATCATTTCTAGAGGGGGTACTTAATTATGAATTGATGACCTATTTATGGACAGGCTGCCTATTTGCAGATAGACATGAGAACCCTTCTAAGATTCATAATTTGTAATTGATGTATCCCACTCAATTTTACATCAGTGTGATAAGAGAATTGGTTGTGATGAAAAAAAATATTTGCAGGATTTTCAAACTTTTCTCAAATGTGTGATGTCAAATGTATTTTCTTTATTAGGAGGTTGGAGGAAATAAACATTCAGTGACATATTCTCTTCATAATGGGTTATGAAGTATGAGCCATTTAAAATGTATTATCAGAACTAACTCTCACTTTTAAAATTGTGAAGATATAAATAAGCAGAATAAATGATAAAATACTTTGCTAACATTATTCATTTCTAACCCTTAATATTACTACTCCTAATAAATCCCTGTGGGAGACCTAAATCAAAGCACTTATTACCTCTTCCTCCCCAAAAGAAATACTGGTAATCAATACTTCAAACTTAGAAAAGGTAGCTCAGCTTAGGCTGGTGCATTACATTCATCTTGGTGATAGTACTATCTATCTTCCAATGGGGTTAACTATAGATGAAAATTCTAAACAAGTATGGAAAAGAAGTGTAATGTTCTATTTCATCATGCATAAGGCCTTTACCATGTGGCTGCATTATTTTGTTTGAAAAGTTGTTGACAAAGTCTCATTGCTCTGAAGGGCACACCTGCTAACTCTTCCTTTCAGCTTGCTGGGAATGACATCTATATTTTTCAGCCCTAAATCAACTGTCTCTCACATCCCCAACTTAACCCAAAACTCAGCAGGCATGTCAATTTGGTGAGAATATTTCCATATATATGTGAAAGCCCCTTTGACTGAGCAGGTGTGTGATTGCTGGCCAATAAATATTCACAACCTTTTCCCATCCACTGCCAATTGCAAAGGGCCACGCCTTCCTGTCTCTTCCTTTTTTCATCAGCCGCTCACCCAGGAGCCTGACAACCAGAAGACTATTTATTTGGTCCCATTAAGCTTTGCTGTGCGTGACACAAAATCATTGTAAAATAATGCATTATTAAGTGTGTTTTCAAATAAGGAGAAGAACTGGCAGCCTGTCACTGATTGTTTTATTGTGGGAAAGAAGATAAATAAGTAAAATGTGATAGAGAGGCAGGAACAGTTCCAAGAGGTAACTGGAATGGCCCTATTTCCTCCATGTTATTGATGTTGGTTGGTAAAACATGCTCGCTGATAAAACATGGCCATCCTTGTAAATAACGACCACCTACAGTCAATTCTCAGTTATTTACAAGAACAGAGGAAAGCAAAAGCTATGTAAACCCCAAATACTAGATAATAACAAATATATACACTGTTATTATATACCATATACATACATATGTGTGTATATACACATGCATACATATATATGTATGTATATATATATATATATATATATATGTCTGTGTATGTGTATATAAACACGCACATCCATTGCTAGGCCCATTCTGCTTCCAAAACACGCACCCTTATGTATACACATATGCATGTATATGTGTATGTCTACATATGTGTATATGTATCAGGAATAAAGGCCTGATAGAGGATGGTAGGCCTATTGTCAGAAATCCTACTTAGTTCATTTATAGAGGCCCCAGAGCCAGCACAGCCACTGTCATAGACTGTCTTCTAATTCATAGAGGGAAAAGGACTAGGCCAACAGAAGGAGGAGCCACTGTGTCAAAATCATGAATCCCTGAAGTGGGAAAATATTGGGAAGCAGACATACAGAAATATGTTCAAAGAACACATGAGCTATTCAGTAATAATAAAAGTTAAAATAACTAGCATTTGGGGCAGCTAGGTGGCGCAGTGAGTAAGAGTGCCGGCCTCAGAGTTGGGATGACCCGAGATCAAATCCGGCCTCAGAAAATGAGCACCCACACATAAATAATGACTAGCCGTGTAACCTTGAGCAAGTTACTTAACCCCAATTGCTTTAAAAAAAATAACTAGCATTTATATAATACTATTTGCCAGGCACTATGCAAAAATAAATATATATGTGTGTATAGGTATATTCATACATACACACACCCCTATATATACACACATATATAGGCATATATATGTGTGTATATATATGTACATATATACACATACATATATAAAATCTCATTTGATCTTCACAACAAATCCGGGAAGGTAGATGCTATTATTATCCCCATTTTATAGTTAAGGAAACTGAAGCAAACAGAGGTGAAGTGACTTGCCCAAGGTTACACAGTAACTGTCTGAGGCTGAATTTGAACTCAGGTCTTCCTGATTCCAAGCCTGGCATTCTATCCACCATGTAGCCTAGTTAAGCTTCAGTGATGGAGAAGAAGAGGTAAATAATTTACAAATTGGATCATGGAAATTTGAGGTTTGTCTCATTTTACTAATAACTGTTCATATGTATGTAAAAACTTAAAGGGATTTTCTTACCCCTCCATGTCTAGGGTATTGAGAATGGGGTCAGGAAGACTTGAGTTTACATACTTTTTCAGACATTTGTATAAACCAGAACAAATCAGTTATCCCCTCTATGCCTTGGTTCCCTCACCTGTAAAATGAGGAGGTTGGATCCAGTGAACTGTAAGATCCTTCCCAGCTCTCAGCCTATGGTCCTATGCAATAGGCAGTGACTCTATCATCAAGAAGGCAGCTGGACATTGGAAAGGGAACTAGTTTTGGAGCTAGAGACCATAGACTTAAATGCCACCATGGCTGATGATCATTCAAGGTTACCCTGGGTAACCTTGGGCATGTCACTGAACCTCCCTGGTCCTCAGTTTCCCTATAATCTGGAGAAGGGGTTCTGGACCTTGTGCACATGGTCTCTTCATGTTCCATGAGCTTAGGGCAAACATTACATTTTTATTTTCACTAGCCTTTGGCTTCCTTTGTGTTAATCCTATAGATTAACACAATTTAGATTATTCATCTAAAACTTATTCTGAGAAGGGGTCAATAAGTTTCTGCCAGACTGCCAAAAGGGGTGATAA
This sequence comes from Gymnobelideus leadbeateri, assembly GCA_011680675.1. NCBI lineage: Eukaryota > Metazoa > Chordata > Mammalia > Diprotodontia > Petauridae > Gymnobelideus > Gymnobelideus leadbeateri. The sequence continues at coordinate 56,900 of WOXC01004457.1, read as the reverse complement.
CATAGGATAAAAGTTGGGGAGGCTAGGTGGCGCAGTGAGTAGAGCGCTGGCCCTCGAGTCAGAAGGACCTGAGTTCGGATCCGGCCTCAGACACTTAATGCACACACAAACAAAATCCTAGCCCTGTGACCATGGGCAAGTTACTTAACCCCAATTGCCCTCCAAAAAAGCAAAAACAAACAAACAAACAAACAACAACAAAAAAACATAGGATAAAAGTGAAAAACCACAGCATGGTATAGAGCTCTAGGATTGCAATTAGTGTCTTCTGGGTTTGAATCCTCCCTTAGATGCTGACTATCTGTGTGATCATTGGTAAGTCACATAATTTCTCTGAGCCTCAGTTTCTTCATCTGTAAAATGATGATAATAATGGCATCTCCCTCTAAGAATTGTCATGTCACATAAGATAGCATATATAAAAGTTTTTTTTTTAAACTTCAGGGCATCATATAAATATTAGTTATTATATAATTCTTGATTTAAAAAAAACGTCTATGTAAAGAAAGTCTACTGTTTATTAGTCAGAATATATTAGTAAATGACTTTATTCTGTTCATCAGTATCAGCTGAGGCACAAAGAAGCACCATAGAGATATTTCTAAGGGACAAATGGGGTCTTAAATATGAGCCATCTCCCATAGTTATTTATAGTATAGAGAAGATCATAGTCAAGCTGTGTCCACATCCAGTCAGCCACTGACCAGTTGTGTTTTCAGGGAGGGAAAATAGACTTTCTAATTTGCTAGTCTGTCATTGGCCTTCGGACAGCTCCCCCAGGGCTCTAGATCAGGGCAGACAGTTTTGTTGTTGTTGTTTTATTGGTCTTGCACAAAAACTGAAATAACATTTCTCAGTTACATTTAATCTAGTTCCAACCACATTTTGGAGTTCTGTGGGGCCTTGAGTTTGACACCTCTGTTCTAAGCGATGATCCAGAAGTAAATCATGATCATTTTACTTGACCTTTTAAAATAGGCATCAGTTGTATATAAGGGGAGGATAGTGTTTTTCTCTTTTGTTTCCAAAATACTTAATGATGACAATGACTGCTATTTAACTGGTCTTTTTGGCTTAAACAATCTTTGCCCTCATCCCTCATATCTAATTAGTTTCTAAGTCTTATCAGTGCTATAACTCTCATATCTATTCCCCTTTCTTTGTTTATATCACCACCCTAGTAGTCCCCACATCTCAGCTGCACTATTACAATGATCTAATTGTTCTCCCCAGTCCCAACTTCATCCTTCTCTAATCTGTCTCCATGTAGCTGCCAGCTGCAATCATCATCATCATCATCATCATTAATCTTCTTCTTCTTCTTCTTCTTCTTCTTCTTCTTCTTCTTCTTCTTCTTCTTCTTCTTCAAAGGGAGCACAAATGGGGTTAAGTGACTTGCCCAAGGTCACATGGCTAGTTTTCTGTGAGTATTAAGTGTCTAAGGCCGGATTTGAACTCAGGTCCTCATGATTCCAGGGCTGGTGCTCTATTTACTGGGCCACCTAGCTGCTCTCAGCTGCAATCTTCTTAAAGCACAGAACTGATCTTATCACCCCTTTATGTTAAAAAAAAAAAGTCTTCTATGGCTCCCTATCTATATAAAGATAAATATAAACTCCTTGGTTTCACATTTAAGGCCATCCATATTCTGACCCCTTAACTATCTTATTTCATGCTGTTCCCCTTCACAAACTCTTCAGCCCAACCAAATTGGACTAATGGCCATTCACCAAAGTCAGTCCATCTTCTGCCTTGTGCAGTATCTACATAGGCTATCATCACATCCCCTGTAGAGTGCTTGATAAATAGGAGATGCTTAATAAGTGTTTGCTGAATGCAATTGAAGCAGCACATTGGGCCAATGACCTTGGGAAATTATTCTCAATGACTCCCAAGTCCCTTTTTGTGGATTGATTATCTGCCATTCAGGGCCTTTTATGCAGTGTATTAATAATTTAGATTGCTTTAATCTCTGAAGCCCTTATCTTGTACTTGTCCATTTAAAAACTCAACTTCTGTTTCACTCTCTGCTCACAGACATAGAAGCCGAGGCCTTCTAGCCTGGTAAATTTGCAAGCAAAAGACTTGGGTTCAGTTTTGGGCTGCTTCCTACCCTTGACCTTGGCCAAATGACTTCTCGGGGCCTGTTTCCTCTTCTCTAAAATGGTGCTGATAATACATTCTATATCTACTTCCTAGGGTTGTTGTGAAGATCAGCTATACTAATGAATTTAAACCACGTTGTACATCTTAAAACACTCAAAAAGGATCACTTATTAATACTCCCTCAGAGTCCCCCACTGAAATGCTACCTTCTCGATAGTGCTTTCACTGATCTAAGCAGAGAGGAATGATTTCTCCCTCTTCTCATCCTATAGCCCTTGATAACCTATATATATACATACACAATATGTATATGTGCATATATTTACATGAGTTACAAAGTGCTACTTATATCAGTTATAAAATGCCATATATATGGTTATAACGTGCTATCTATATACACATATATACAAATATGCGTATGTATCTATGTATGTGCATATTTATGCACATATGTGCACATTACACATGTAAATGCATATATCTTTACTTTTAATCATGTTAGTTACCATTTACATAGTGCTTTAAGGATGTAATGATCTCCAAAGTCCCTTTCAGCTTGTGTGAGGGCCTTCTGTGAGGATATTCATTGCTCTCTTCTCTCAGGTGACTCTAATCATGTAGCTTGACCACATCCTCACTTCCTTGGTGGGGGGTGGGGAGTGGGGAGAAAAGAAAGTATCAGAAAAGGCTGAGACTGAGATCAGTTGAATTCAGGTCTTTTCTGCTCATATGGTTGTGGTAGGCTGGTTCCAAACTGTCAGAAATGCATAGGCAGCAGCTCAGCTCTTGGGATGGTGAGCCCTGTTGACGTTGATGAGAGGTAACATCATATCGTGCAAAGAGCACTGGGCTCAAGAAGACTGAGCTTGCATCTCAGCTCCAGTGGCACTGACCAGCAGTGTAAAGTCAGTCAAGCAAGTCACCTGGGTTTCTCTGAACCTCAGTTTCCTCATCCGCCAAATGGGAATAATAATAGACTACCTAAGTCCAATGTCTTTGGTGGGAGCAAGTACTAAACTGCTTTTTTAAATGCAATGTTAATAATAATAATAGTAGTAGCAGCTGTAGGGCAGTACCAAGCATTTGGCAAACATGGACCAGAGTAGGCCCCTGGGGGAACAAAGCATTACAGGTTTAAGTGATGCTAAGTGGTGACTGTAAGGGGATTGAGGGTCATGAGGGTAAGCCACTAGGAAATGTAACTCAGCTTCTTGGGAGGAAAATAATCTAACCACAAGAAGAATTGATCAGATCAAATTAAGAAAATACGTCATCTTAAAAATACTTCTGGAGGCATTCAGCATATACTGGGCCAAGTAGGGGTCAAGAAACCAGGTCTCCTGATCTGGTTGACTACTCATCCAAGAAGCTGTAGTGCATGCTTCCAGCACTTGCTCCTTTAAAGCAGAATCCTTTTCCACCACAAACCATCAGCCAGTGGTCACTGAGCTGGGACTTGGCTGCCGAGTGCTGCCTAACTGCAGGGAATGAGTTCATTTGATTTGTAGACATGTTGTAATTACTTTTCTTGACATGAAATGCAATCGAGGTACAATAAAGGGAGAAGGCATCTTTCCTTGACCCTTCTCTCCCTCTCTCTCAAATGTAAATCTGAAACATTCATTCTTTGTGGCTCCCTGGCCTTCTGGCTACATGGAAAGCTGTCACCCAGCACCAATTTTTTTCTTCTGAAAATAACATAATTGTAAAGAATTCATAACTTCTGAGTGCAATTTCAGCCTTTGCATTGATAAGGCAATAACTGAAGCAAACACGATTAGATGAAGTTACAGGTCTGAACACAAAGTACAGGCAGAGGCATTATTAGGAAGAGATGGATTGAAACAGCATTCAAAGAACCATAACATCTGTGCAGCCAGAATGGGTTTTCAGGAGACCATTAGGCTTGGTGATTAAGGGGAAGGGAACAAGCATTTTTAAGTGCCTACTGTGTGCCAGGCATTGGGCTGAGCGCTTTACAAATGTTTCCTATTTCAGCCTCACAACAACCCTGGGAGGTAGGGAATATTATTGTCCCCATTTTATAATTGAGGAAACTGAAGCAGAAAGAGACAGAATGACTTGCCCAAGATTACAGCAGCTAGTAAGTGTCTGAGATTGAATTTGAACTCAGGCTTCCTAAATTTGAACTCAGCATTCTATCCACTAGGCCACCTAGCTACCTCTGGATTAATAAACCTTAGTTCAACTACCTTTACCAGAACTCTTCCATTTGACCCTCCCCTTACCAGTTAGGCTTTTTAGAACTTGTTTCCTCAAAATGGCAAATTGCATGATGACCCTGGATGACAGTGTAGCATAGTGGAAAGAATTGTCAGAAATCTGGGACCAAATCCTGCTTCTGACACTTATTAGCAGTTTGATCTTGAGCAAGCTACTTAATCTCTCCTAACCTCAGATTCTTCATCGGGGAAATGGGCACAAGGATAACTCTTGGACTTACTACACAGGAATATTTTTCAGAACCATGATGTTTGTGTCATGTTTTGTTAAGACGTATAACATGAGACTAAGACAAGCAACTGGGATTTGAGCTTTGGTGAATAGAGGCAGGAAAGGAAGAGGAGAGGGACCTGCTAGTGTTATTTCTTTAGATGATCTTGTAGATATTCCAGATTCCACATGTTCAAAACAGAACTCAATATCCTTTCTTCCAAACTTACCTCTCTTCTGTACAAGACACCAGACGTACAACCTCAGATTCATCTTCAGTTCTTCTAAGTCACCCCATCTCTCTAATCTATGGCCAAATTTTGTCAAATCTACTTTCACCACATTTCTGGCACCCACCCCATTCTCTTTACTCACTTAGCTACCACCCTAGGTCAGGCCCTTGTCATTTTTCACCAGGCCACTGCAGTAGCCTCCTAATTGGGCTTCCTTCCTGATATCTTTTGTCTCTCCAATCCATCTTTCCACATGGCTGACGAAGTGATTTTCCTCCCTGGCCACCATTCCTGTATGTGTATTGTCTCTCTTTATTAAAATGTAAGCTTCTTGAAGAAAGATGCTGCTTAATAAATGATCATTCATTCACTCCCTCCCTCCCTTTCTTCCTTTCTTCCTTCCTTCCTTCCTAATATTCCATTTCCAGCCTTTTCCCTTTGTAGTGGCTTACAAGTCCCATACCAGGCATGCAATCCTTCCTCACCTCTACCTCATGGACTCTCTGGTTTCTTTCAAAGCTAAGCTCAATCATTACCTTTTATACAAAGCCTTTCTAAATTCCCTTCCCCCACCAACAGCTGCTAATGCCTTTTGCCCCTTCCTAAAAGAATGACCTTTTTAAAAAAATATATTTTATGAATATATACTCACATGCATGTGGTCTAGGTTCCTTGTCTTTGTCTTTGTCCCTCTAATACATAGCACAGTGCTGGGTACCCACCAAATGCTTTTTGATCGCTATCAACAACTTAGGAAGAGAGTGAATGGTGAGAGGAATTGCTTTTGTAGACATGATTCTGGTACATATGGTGGAGCTGGTTATTAAAACAGAAATGGTAAGACTTTAAAAAAAACTATGGAGAACAATAGAAGGATTACAGAATTAGAAATAAGCAAATGCTATCCTAGTTTGCTGGGGGGTTTTTTTAAGTAAAAAAAGATAGATTTTTTAAAAATATATGAACTGTTTAGATTCCTAGCAAAAGTCTAGAAAATAATAAGAGAAGGTTTGAGTGCAATTAGAAACAGAAACAATGATTCACTACAAGCCACAGTTATTTCTTTTTATGACAACGTAGCTATGCTGGTAGAATTTCATAGAACTAATCTACTTGAATTTGTTTTTTATTTCTTTTTTAAATAAATATTATTTATTTTTAACATTATTTTCTTTTAAAAAATGAGTTCCAAACTTTGTCCCTTCCTTCCACCACTCTCTTGTCTATTGAGAAGGCAAGCAAAATTATATCAATTGTATATGTGAAAGTATGTAAAATATTTCCATATTAGCCAGAATCATACAAAAAAGCAAAACAAAAAAATTAAGTAAGAAAATTATACTGCAATTTGCACTTAGAGTTCATCAGCTCTCTATCTGAAGATGGATAACATTTTTTCATTATGAGTCCCTTGGAACTGTCTTGGATCATTGTATTGATCTGAGTAGCCTAGTCTTTCATAGTTGTCCATCATTAAACATTGCTGATACCATGAACAACATTCTCCCAGCTCTTCTCACTTCACTTTGCATCAGTTCATATATGTCTTGTCATGGAGGTTTTTTTCCCTAAAACTACCTCTCCCCCCATTTAAAATGTGCATTTATTTTTTTTTTAGTTTTAAACATTCACTTTTATAGCTCCTCATTTCTCATAGCACAGTAGTGCAATATCACAATTATATGCCATAACTTGTTTAGCCATCTCTCAGTTAATAAGCATCCCTTCAATTTCCAATTCTTTGCCACCACAGAAAGAGCTACAATAATTCTTGTACATATACATCCTTTTCCTTTTTATTTCAATCTCTTTGGGGTATAGACTTGGTAGTGGTATTGATGAATCAAAGAGTATGCACAGTTTTATAACCCTTTGGGCATAATTCCAAATTGTTCTCCAAAATGATTGTACTAATTTGTAACTACACGAACAGTTTATTAGTGTGCCTATTTTCCCTTATCCCCACCAGCATTGTTGTTTCTGATAACTGTGAAGTAGTACCTCAGAATTGTTTTAATTTGCATTTCTCTAATCAATAGTAATTTAGAGCATTTTTCATATGATTATAGAGAACTTTGATTTCTTCTTCTAAAAACTGCCTCTTCATATCCTTCAAAACCATTTATCAACTGGGGGATTACTCTTATTTTTCCAAATTTGACTCAGCTATCCATATATTTGAGAAATGAGATCTTTATCAGAGACATTTTCCCTTAATTTTTTTAATATTACTTAATTGTTTCTAGGGGGCCTTTTAGCAAAATGTAGTTTCCCTAATTATCTCTTTTAATCAGATCTGTTCTTGCTTTTGCTTTGTCTGAGATCATGATTGCTACCCCTGCCTTTTTAAACTTCAGCTGAAGCATGATAGATTCCACTCTAACCCTTTATTTTAACTCTGTGGCTTTCTGTTTCAAGTGTGTGTCTTGTAAACAACATATTATTGGATTCTAATTTCTAATCCATTCTGCTGTCCAGTTCCATTTTATGGCTGAACTCATCCTATTCACATTCACAGTTTGGATGATTAGCTGAGTATTTCCTTCCATCCTGTCTGCTTATGTTTAACCTTCTCTCTCTTTCTTTTGCTTCCAACCACTGACTCTTTTAATCTACCCTCCTTTTTAGCATTCCCTCACCCATATATTCCTTATCTCTTTCTATTCATATTTCCCTATAGGGTAAATAGATATCTATATAACATATATAAGTATGTATATATATGTATAAACATGTGTATACATATTACATATACATATTTATATATGTATGTGTATTCTTCCCTCTTTGAAATAATTCTTATGTGATTGAATTTCAAGCATTGCCTACCACTTCCCCCCCGCTTTCCTCCCTACTATAAAAGCTCATCCTTGTATACATTTTTATGTGAGAAAAATTTCCCAATTTTACTTCTCCCTAGTGTATCCCTCTTTAACATCCCTTTATTTTTTTTAGATCATCCCAATATAATTGACTCATACCTGTGCCCTCTGTCTATGTAGATTCCTTTCTAACTACCCTAGTAGTGATAAAAGTTTTCAGGAGTTATGCATACTATCTTTCTATCTAGGAATGTAAAAAGTTTAACTATATCAACTCCTTTATGGTTACTTGTTCATGTCTACCTTTTTATGCATCTCCAGAGTCCTTTGTTTGAATATCATGTTTTCTATTCAGCCCTGGTCTTTGGGATGCTTGAAAGTTCTTTATTTCATTAAATATCAATTTTCTGTCCTGAAAAATTATGCTCAGTTTTACTGGGTAAGTTATTCTTGTTTGTAATCCTAGCTCATTTGCCTTCTGGAATATCATATTCCAAGCCTTCCACTCCTTTAATGTGGGAGTTGGTTATTGTGTGACCCTGACTGTGGCTCCATGATATTTGAATTGTTTCTTTCTTTCTACTTGCAATATCCTTCTTTACCTGAGAGTTCTGAGATTTGGCTATACTATTCCTGGAAGTTTTAATTTTGGAATCTCTTTCAGGAGATGATTGTTTAATTCTTTCAATTTTTACTTTATCTTCAGGCACTCCAGGCTATCAGGGTAGTTTTCCTTGATAATTTCTTGAAAGATGATATGTAGGCTCTTATTTTGTTTATGATTTTCAGATTGTCCAGTAATTCTTAAATTATCCATCCTCAATCTATTTTCTTGGTCAGTTACTTTTCTGATGAGGTAGTTCTCATTTTCTTCTATTTTTTTTGTTCTTTTGACTTTATTTTCTTGTTTCTTGATATCTTCAAAATCATTAACTTCCACTAAAATAGAATTATTTTTTTCCGTGAGCTTTTGTACCTTTTTTTTCCATTGAGACAATTATGCTTTTTAAAGAATTCTTCTCTTGGTGAATTTTTGTGTGTCTTTTACCACTAGGCCAATTCTGTTTTTTAAGGTGTTATTATTATCCTTTGTATTTTTGGTAGCTCTTTCACCAAACTGCTTATTTTATTTTCATAACTTTCTTAAGTAACTCTCATTTCTTTTCCTAATTTTTCCTCTACTACACTCATCTATTTCTTTAACTCTTCCAGGAATTCTTCTTGGGCTTGGGTCCAATTAGCATTTTTCTTTGAGAGTTTGCTTTGAGCTGTTTTCACATTGTTTCTGTCTTAGTCTTTTCTTAGTCTTTCTTGCCACTGTAGTAGCTTTTTATGATAGATTTCTTTTTTGGTTGTTTGCTCATTTTTTTCTACCCTATTCCTTTTTTGACTTTGAAATTTATGTTAAAATAGCATTTTGCTCACCTGGGGATGGGGAGGCACTTTCCCAAGCTTCAGGCTTTTTGATGCCGCTATTTTTGGAGCTAGTTTAGGATTTTCAGTGCTTCCAAGGTGTTGTGATCCAGGGAGAGGTATAGTCACTGCCCTCTTGGTCTGTGCTCTGGTCTTACCCAGGAAAGACCCCTGCTCTCTTGTAGCTATTTGACCCCCAGAACTCTGTCCAGGTCCTCTGCTCTCCTACAGCCACAAGTGCTAGTGCTCCTCTCTGCCTTGGAGCTATAACCAAGGCCCCTACTCCCTTGTGAATGGCCATAGGTACTAGTACTCCTCTCTGTCCTGGAACTGTGACCCAGAACTAGGTATGAGTAATAGAGTTGCCAATCAGTGACAGCTGTACTTGGTGTCAGCCAAAGGTCCTCTATTATCTCTTTCTGACCAGAGGTCCAATCTGCTTATTGTCTCTGAAAAGAGAGCTCACAAAACTGCTGTTGCTGTTCCTCCTGGGCTGTCATGGCAGCCTCCAAGGCCACAGCTGGTGCTTCTGTTGCATTCTGGGATGGCCCTGGTGCCAGAGATCTATAACTTCCTACATTGTCTTAGGCTGGAAAATGCCTCATTCTGACCTTTTATTGACTTTGCTGCTCCAGAATTTAATTTGAGGATTTATTTTATAGTTGTTTGGAGGGGAATGTTGGTAGAGTTCAGCTGGCTTGCTGCCTGTACTCTGCCATCTTGACTCCATTGAATTTCTTCTTTAACAAAGATTTCCATAATATTCTCATGGATAAGATGGAAGAATGTGAACTGGATGAAAAAAAATATGGATTAAAAACAGCTTAAGTGACTAGACACCCAAAAGAATGGTAACTGTTAACCTGGAGGGAGGACTATAATCAGTGCAATGCCCCCAAAGATCTGTTCTTGGCCTTTTTTCTTTTTTTGTCCTTTATTTTTTTTTAAACCAGTGATTAGATAAATCATAGACAGTGTACTTAAAAAAATATATGGATTGTGCAAATTGAAGCAAGGTGGCTAAGACACTAAATAACAGAATTGAGATCCAAAAAAATCTTCAAGCTGACTGAACAATGTGCTGAATCTATTAAAATGAAATTTAGGGGGAGTAAAAAAAAGCTCTATGCCTCGGATCAAATATAAGCAACAGAAATAGAATGAGAAGGGGCAGGGTGTTCCCATATACCCATTTCCCTTAAAAATATCTTGGGATTCTAGTGGACTGCAAGCTCAATATGAGTCAACATTACAGCTGCCAGAAAAGATAATTCAGATATAGGCTGCACTGACAGAAGGGTGGTCATCACTCTATCATACTTTGTCCTGGTCGGACTATATGGTTTCAAAACATTAGTAGTATGAATTCTATGGCTGTTATTTGCTTCAGTGGAACTTCCATATCCAATCTCATTTTATTTCCATAGGAGAGATAGTACATTTCTATAAGTCGATAGTACAAATATAATTATCCCTATTCCGCAGATGAAGACACTGAGGCTCAGAGAAATTAAGTGACCTTCCCAAGGTCACACAGCTGTTCACCTCCTTCATCTGCTGAAAAGGAATAATACTACTCCTCTTTTGGACTGTGGGGTGTCATGTCCATCTTCCTCTCTGTGGCTTCTAGCACGTGGCACTTTGCAGCTCTTAGCACAGATGTGGTACTTAATTTTTTAAACTGGATTTAATTAGACATCTGTAAGCCCTTATAATTGTTTCTAAAAACCATCATCAGAGAGCACATTAATTAGTATTTTTTCTTTTTTTTTTAATATACAGCTCCAAGCTCCCTGGAATCTTCTACAAAGATCCCTGTTCTCACACCGGAGCCCTTTATCTGGAACCTAACATGGACCATGAAAGATTCTCCCCCTTTTCTCTCTCAACGTAGCCGATATGGTAAGTGAGTTTCTAAGGGATATTTTGCATAGTTAGTTATGTCAGTCTCATAATTAAGGAATATTGAGAGTAATAGACAATGGAGTGGGCTTCAAATTACCATACATCTTTTAGTGCTCCTTAAGTCTTAGAGACATCCTTAGAATGGGCTTGCTCTTGGAAGAATTTAGAAATGGGTAAAGTTGGTCTTTGGAGTTCTCCCTCCTCCACTCACTTATTGACATCTGTCACCATCTAGTTTGGAGATTTAAAAAATCTGAGCTCAAAACCTGCCTCTGCCACTGAGCATGTGCATGTATGTGTGTGTGTGTGTGTGTGTGTGTGTGTGTGTGTGTGTGTGTGTGTGTGTGTGTGTAAAACCTTAGGAAAGTCATTGAAACTTTATGGGTTTTATATATTTTACCTGAACAATGAAGCAGTTGGATTAGAATGACTTCTAAGTTCCCTTCCAACTGCTATTCCTTGGATTCAGTGATCCCCAGTGTATGTTAGAGCACTCATGTAGGCCCCTTCTCACCCTAAGCATATTCTCTTTGCGTTGCTGACCTCCCTCATGTAGCAGTTTCCTGTCTCCTCACCATCCTAAGGATTTGTTACTGCCTATTCTCTCTCCAGCACCACCACTACCATCATCTGTTTGTTGGAATTTTACTACTTTCCTTCATCTTATGACTTTAGGTTCAGAGGTGCTCACAAGCTCCTCTGACAAAATAATCCTTCTTTGTAGTCATAGTAACATGCATCCATTTTAACTGTGGTCTCCTAGAGCAGTGATATCAAATGGAGATGGGGACCAATAGGATTCCTCAGGGATGAATATTGACTTAGTTTTAAAATATAATGTTGTCTATGTTTTTCTGTATTTTCATTTTGTTAAATATATTTCCCAGTTATATTTTAATTTGGTACCAGTTGCACTCAGGTGTGTTGTAGGGTATGTGTTTGGCACCTCTGTTTTAGAGATATCCTCTTGCCTATCAGTGATTAAAATGATCTGGATTTCAGGAGGAGGAAGAGATTGGATCTGTGAGAAGCATTTGGAATTAGGTACTTCATCCAATGTTTTATTCAAACCATAGGTCAAAGTAGTCTATCCACTTCTTCAGGTAGAGTCAAGCCACTGTGCTAACAGCAAGCATGTTTAATTGGCGTTTGCTTCTTCATCCCTGGACTTCATCCCAACCAGAGCCATAACTAGCTGTTTGGGCACTCAGGGCAGACAGCTTGAAATACGTCTGGGGGCAAGCAGCATTAATCATGCTATCAATCAACTTTGTAATTCATGTCTAAAAATAATTCAAGATTTAAACAAATTCAGTGTGGCAGAGGGAGAATTTGCTCACTATTGCTGATTTCTACATTATAAAAATGCAGAAGCACATGAATTAAGTTCTGCCTTCTACATGAGGATGCCATTGTGTCATTCCATATGGGCTCACCCTGGTAGATCACCACTCCAATCTTGACACCACATTAATAGTCATTGGCATTCTGGGAGCAGTTGTCCAGAAAAGTTTCACAAGCTCCAATGAAACCCCAAAGCATTGTTACACATCTAAAGAGCCCCATTCACAACTTACTTCACAGAAAGGAAAAGTGATTCTTGAGAGAGAAGCAAATTTGTGATGGTAGAATTGTAGAAATCATCAAATCCAAATTTCTACTGTACTCTATCCCCTTTTTACAAAAAACCTCACCTCAGCTTTAATATTTCCACTGATTGTGATTTTACTATCTCAGTTTAATATACTGCCCCTCTAAAAGTCCTGAATCTGATACAAGCTTACCTGCCTATGTTCTCTAACCTTTAGCTACTCATTCTTAATACTGAGAACCCACCAATGAAATCTACTTTAAAATATCCTCTTCCTTGGGGCGGCTAGGTGGCTCAGTGAGTAAGAGCGCTGGCCTCGGAGTTGGGATGACCCGAGATCGAATCCGGCCTCAGAAAATGAGCACCCACACATAAATAATGACTAGCCGTGTAACCTTGAGCAAGTTACTTAACCCCAATTGCTTAAAAAAAAAAAAATCCTCTTCCCCCACTTCACATCTGAATTCTATTTATGCTCATGTATCTACACTGTGCAAGATAATAGGAAAAGACAGCTATGTCTAGTGGGCTCCTATTGTCAACCTCATGGCTCTGAGGAAAGCCATGGCTTGTAGACTGCTATTTCTAAGCTGGTCACTCATAGAAACTGCTGGGCCATGAGTCAGACCGCTTAGCTTCTAGTTCCCCCTCAGCTGGATTTATGACTTTGAATGAAATATTTCTCCTCCATGTTTGTTAAAAATCATATCATTATTACACTGTTATTAAAATGAGTCTCTCTTTAAAATTAAGTGTGTGTGATTGTGTGTGTGTGTGTGTGTGTGTGTGTGTGTGTGTGTGTAGGGATGTCAATTTAACAAAGTTGATTAAAATTAAGAGGATTAATTTTAATTTAATGAGGAACGCTTCCTAATTTCATATCTAGGTCTATGAATCTATAAACTAGCCAGCTTTCTTATCCTAAGTAACACTCTGTTTTTTCCCCCTTGGCAAGAGGAGAAAATCAAGGCTCCTGGTAAATGCTCTTTAAGCACTCAGGCGTAACTGGTATAGTCAGTTTCACTGTTATTGTTGATTCTGTCTGGTGGTAGCTATTATCTCATCATTGCCAAGATATCGAAATATCTTGGTGATTTCAGATCTTTTTACCACATTCTCACTCAGGAGTAACTCAGTTGGTCAGCCAAGACCACTGGAATGGGCTTTTTTGGATTCACCCCAAAAGCCTAGAGGTTAAATCACTCCCTCTACAGAGCAAACCAGTGGTGAAGTTCAAGTTAGACCTCCTGCTCCCATGGTCTTCTATGATTTGATAGAGACATCAGGCAGGGTGCAGGGCCATAAATCAACACCTTTCAAGAGCTATAGAGAAGACATTTTCAGAAATGTTAATAACTTCATTAATTTCAAGACCTCAGACTTGGATGGAAGGGTTTGGTCAGACTATTCCAGCCTGAAGGGGTAATTTTTCAGACAGTGATAAGTAACTAAGTCTTAACAAGTAGATATAGGCACCTTAAGTGGAACATAAGTTTCTGTGGATATTGCCTACAGATACTTTTCCATGGGTTAAGCTTTTTTCGCCAGACCCAAGACTAGAATGAGGAAAATGAAACTTTATCCCAGGGTGCTATCATCTGTGAAGGACTGCTTCTTTCTCAAGAACATTCACTTTCTACCTTCAGAAATGGCTGTGACCCCCCCCCCCATCTACAAGTCAGCTCCTGTTATACCTTCCCATACCCACATTGACACACCCCAACCCCCCCACACTACATCTACACCCACACATACCTCCCAACCCCCAAGTTCCCCACCTTCACTGTTTTGGTTTGTTTGTTTGTTTTTCCCAAAGTGAAACTATTCCTGGATGCAACTTTCCTACTTGTATCCAGTGCTCTGAGGGGATGGCAGCCAGAATAACCAATTGGGAAAATGATCGCAGTATGTAATTCCGTGGGCAGCAGATAGCCCTGTTCCTTTCGAAGCAAGGTGTCAGCCCCGGATTGACTGCAGCTCCTTCCCCACCAGTGTTTTATGAGGAAAGATGAGGTGGAGAGAGGCTAATAAGATTTACTCACCCCCAGCCTGTAATTATCTGCTTGAGGAAAAAGTTTGACCTACCTTTTTGAAGGCTCTCCATATTTCTTCTAATTTACGTTGGGGCCTTTTATGTTGGAGGATATATTTTCTCGTCGGTGGCATTTGGTATCGGATTCCAGCTCTTACTTGTCTCGAGGTGTGAGTGACGGGGGCTTTGCTAATTTCATCTGGAAGCAGAGTGCAGCCCATCTCTCCCTCAGGGCTCTGATGGAGGCCGTCTCAGAAAGTTTTTCCTTTGCCTTTTTATCATCAGCTACTGATGACTGTAGACTTATTTATAGGGCTGTCTAAAAGACTGGGTCCCAATTGCCTATCCAGATAGAAATCAGTTCCACCAGCAGCAGCAGGTGGTGAGAGATTAAGGACGCTGAGTTTATTGAAAGGGAGTTTTGATCACTAAGAATTCCAGAGACAAAGAAATGGAAAGCCTGACATCCAAAATCCCCTGCCATCTGGCATTCCCTTATATTCAGCTATTCTTGTGCCCAGTAAATTCAGGTCGAACTGACCAGAGGGAAGCTAAGTATTGCAGTGGTTAGAGCACTAGCCCTGGAGTCAGGAAGACTCATCTTCCTGGGTTCAAATCTGGCCTCAAACACTTATTAGCTGTGTGGCCCTGGTCAAGTCACTTAACTCTGCTTGCTTCAGTTTCCTCATCTGTAAAATGAACTGGAGAAGGAAATGGCAACCCACTCCAGTATCTTTGCCAAGAAAGTCTCAAATGGAGTCACCAAGAGTTGGATGTGACTGAAAAAACGATTGAACACAAACTGAGCAGAACCAATGAGGTTTCTTGCTTGCATGGGATGTTCAAGGTCCTGAGCCCAGTTTGAACTGACTGATGCAGGCTGAATCTAAGGACCTTGGACTTCCTGTGCAGGCTTCCTCTGGGCCCGTTTCCTCCTTTGTAAAATGAGGAGTTTGCATGATTGCCAGCTCTAACATTCTATGGTCTCTAGCATTCTAAGACTTCATGGCTCCTGAGGGGGGCCATACCTAGAGGTAGCAAGTGAGAAGAGCACATTGGGTCCAGAGTTAGAGGCCCTTAGGCTCGCATTCCAGATCTAACACTGCCTAAGTAACCGTGGGAAAGTTGTTTAGCCTCTAGTCCTTCATTCACACTATGAGGAGCTTGGACTAGGTGACCCCCTAAGATCCTTTTCAGTTCCAGGACACCATGAACTTAAAATAAGAAAATTAGCTTTCTCCCTATGTCTAAGGTACAGGATGCCTAGAATCAGTTTATACATAATTCTTTCTGAGTCACAACAGCATCTCCTTGTGCCCCTCATACCTCTGACCCTTCCAGGATAACTTTCTATTTCAACTAATTATTCTTGCTAACTAGGTGTTCTGGGAAGCCGGGCATAGCGGACAGAAAGTTGTCCTCAATGCCAGGAAGACCAGAGTCCAAGTTTTGCCTCTAACACATACTAACTGTGTGACTCTGGGCAAGTCACTTTCTGCTTCAGTCCCCCCAGAGACTTTCTAGGACTGTCATTTTCAGAGAAGGTGTACATCTGCTAGGACGTTCTTTACTTGTGGCTCTGCATACCAATGATATGATGGTCTGCTCTCCAGCAAAGTAAGTCTACGTGCTAACTAAGCTCCCTGTTAATGACTGGGAATTTCTTGTTTTTGTTCAGTTGTAACCAACTCTTCATGACCCCATTTAGGGACTTTTTGGTCAAGAAACTCACTGGAGTGGTTTGCCATTTTCTTCTCTAGCTCATTTTACAATGAGGAAACCGAAGCAAATAATTAAATGACTTGTCCAGGGTCACACAGCTAGAAAGTATCTGAGACCAAAATTGAACCCCCAGTGCTCTATCCACTGTGCCACCTACCTGCCCCAGGGACTTTCTTAGTCAACAGGAATTTATCAGGCACATATTTGCCCAATACCATGGTAAGTGCCAGAGATATAAAGAAAGGCAAGAACATGATTTATGCTTTGAAGCATCTCACATTCTAATGGGGAAAATAACATGTAAACAACCTTGTACACATGACACCAGGGTGTCAAACAAGTAGAAATGGGCCCAATAACATGTATGTAAGGACTCCAGTAGGCTGCACACGGACAGTTTTTAAATGTGATGTTGTTTATGCTTTATAGCATTTTTATTTGGTTAAATATTTCCCAATTCTATTTTAATCTGGTTTTTGCCACACTTGGGAGGGTTGTAGACCTCAGGGCCACCTGTTGGACTCCTCTGTAGAAGATATGTGCTGTATAAATTAAAGGTAATTTTAGAGGGAAGGGACTAGCGATGTGTGGGCAGGGAGACAGAGAAGGTCTCCTGCACAGGGCAGGATTTGAGGTGAGCATGGAAGGAAGCCAGAGAAGCTGGGAGTTAGAGGTAAGGAAGGAGAGTATTCCAGGAATGGGGGTATGAGCACGGGAAGCAGCTACTTCACATGCACCAAGTCTAGAGATTCAGCATCTGGTGAGAACAGCAAGTGGACCATCATGATTGGTCAGTAGCCTACATGGAGGGGAGCCCAATGCAAGCCCAGAAAGGTAGGCAGGGGTCAGGTTATGGCTTCAAATGCCAAGCAGAGGATTTTCTATTTGTTCCTGGAAGAAACAGGGAGCCATTGGGGCTTATTGAGTAAGGGGAATGGCACTGTTAGACCTGAGAAATATTCCCTTGTCAGTTGAAGGGAGGGTGTATCAGAGTAGGAGAGAATTGAGTCAAGGAGACCAGTCAGAAGGCTACTAAGATCGTCTAGGCCAGGGCTTCTTAAACATTTTTCCACTCAAGACACCTTTAGTGCCTCTTAAACCCCCACATGGGGTCTTGGCCCACAGATTAAGAAGTACTAGACTCTAGGCAAGAGATGATGAGAACCCTTAAACTGTAGTGGAGATCCGTCTAAAAAGAGATGCCATGAAGGAAAAAATACCCAGATTTGACAACAGATTTGATATGTGAGGTGACTGCCTATGAGGATTATTGTGCTGTTTAAGGAATGCATGTACTCCATTTTTATGCCCTTAATATTTTGCTACTCTCGGGCAAAGCCCTAGGCATCTCACCCTAGTTGCAGCTGTGTTGAGAGAGTTCTTATTGGCTACTGAATGAAACTTCTACTAAAACTTCTGCTTTCAGGTCTATAGGGACCCATGCAATTTCATGATTATTGCTTTAGAAGAAAAGGAAAAATTAGTAAATTAGTTTTTTTTAATTACTTCCCCCTGTCCTATTAATGTATCAATATATTTGACAGAAAAGTCAAATTTATAGATAGCTAGATAGATAGTAATAATTTTAAAAACTAATCACGAAATCAAGAAGAGGAAACAAAAAAGGCCTCCTATCCCCTATGGGATTGGCATCACTGTCTCTGGCAAAGAGGAGTTTTGATCACAGTTCTAAAATTACACATTAATATGCCTGGCAGTAATCACCATCTCCACTCTCAGGAGCCAGGCTTCAAAGTGAAGTGGCTTCCTTCTCCTTTGTTTGTGTCTCATCAGGGCCAAAAAAAGTCCTCATCACCTGCTCTGCCAGGAGACTTTCTTGGCTCCCTTTATATTCTGTTCCTAGCCTTGTTCTAATGAGTCATGTGACAGTATTCTTCCCTTGCCCCTGACTCAGTGAGTTGGTCAATGTCACACAGCTAGAAAGGTTCTGAGTTCTTCCTAACTCCCAGGCTAATGCTCTATTCACTGTCCCATGTGCCACTGTCTATAAGAACCTAATAACAAAATCATGGTAGGACTCTGAAGAGTGAGGGAACACTTGCAGGTCTTTTTGCAAGATGGGGTCCCCTATTGCAGTAGGACCTCATAAAAACATAAGAGAGGGAAGGGAATAAGCATTTATTAAGCACCTACTGTGTACCAGAGACTGTGCTAAGCATTTTACAAATCCTGTCTCATTTTGGTCTTATAACATGGTGACCAGAGATTTAGTGTTGGAAGGGACCTTAGAATCCAGCCCTATTATTTTACGGTTGTGGAAAATGAAGCCCAAAGAGGTTAAATTACTTGCCAAGGGTCACAGAGCTAGTGTCAGAGACAGCATTTGAAACTAGATGCTTGACTCTAAACCCAGTCCTCTTTCTACTGCATTGTGCTGCTGTCTTCACTTGTGGGCTTTCCACTGATCCAGTTTGTCCTCCAGACACTCCATCTGTTCCTTCTCAAATGGGCTTTTCTCTAAGTTAGTGAAGAGCTGATCTTACCATAGTTATTCAAAATGGCTTAGACCAATTAGAATGCTGGTAGGATCCCAGGAGTAAAAGAGAATATTGTTAGGGCAGGTAGGTGGTGTGGTGAAGAAAACACCGGCCCTGGAGATAGGGGGATCTGAGTTCAAATCTGGCCTCAGACACTTAATACTTATTAGCCATGTGACCTTGGGCAAGTCACTTAACCCAAATTGCCCTGCCCTTCCTCCTCCAAAAAGTAGAGAGAGAGAGAGAGAGAGAGAGAGAGAGAGAGAGAGAGACAGACAGACAGAGACAGAGACAGAGACAGAGAGAGAGACAGAGACAGAGAGAGAGAGAGAGACAGAGACAGACAGAGAGAGAGAGAGACAGACAGACAGACAGAGAGAGAGAGAGAGAGAGAGAGAGAGAGAGAGAGAGAGAGAGAGAATATCGTTGAGATAAAGCCCCACTCCCTGGTCTACAGAGGTTGTTTTACCTTTAGCTTTCCAAGAGGGAATAAAAGCATTTCTGTGTCTCAGTGTTTCAAAGCTACATGAATTTGGCATTTCAAGACCCTCTGAAGAGCTGAGGGGACATGGACATGTTTTCTAAATCAGACCATAGGAAGAGGGTTGGTCTCCTTTACCACTGTCCTTATTGCTTGTGCGGATTGCCTCTGCACTGGGATGGCATGGGGTCTCTAGAGTATTGTGGGTGTCTGAGTCAACAATGAGTCCATAAAGTCCTGGGGGACCCCTGAATCCACTATAGTAAGAACATTAAATTCTCAAGGGACCACAGTTCTGCTTCAAGAGTCAGAAAGAGATGAACTTAGGGGGAGGGGAAGAGATTAAAACATGGCCAGTCTGGATATAGTAAGTGAACAGGAGGGCTTTCCACCCTTGTGAGGAAAAATAGTTCATAAGTGTCTCCTTGCCTTAGTGGAACTCTGGGACCAAGCAATGAGGGTTGGCCATACACAGTGTCCCTTGAGCTGTACTAGCACCCTAGCTTTATAGCTCCCACTGGACGGGCTGGATGAGCCTTGGGGGATCGATCTGTCAAAAGATTGACTGTAACTGGTGGGAATCAATGCACATTCTTAGATATTTGAATGGATCCATGATGTTGCTGATATGAGCATTCACTCCAGTGACATAGATTCCAATGGTGTCAAACCCAAATCGAAATGAATCCCTGCAGGTTGCATATTGAGTTAGAAAACCATAAATTACCATTATCTATGTTTCATTGTAATTTACTTATTTTGCTAAACATTTCCCAGTTATATTTTAATCTGGTTTAGCTGTACTTCATGTGGCCCTAGTTCATTATTACATCACGCTCAGAGAATGCCTTCTCATCCATGAGACTTTTGTCTATATCCTCTCATAAATGCTTCGTGAGAGGGTCTCTCTAATGTTCTGGGGAGATTCCCTGAAGACCTTGCCCTTGTGTTGATATCAGTGGTGCATGTGGGCAGTCAGTGCATTATCTTTTGCTTTCACACCATGGTTCGCCCACCTCTTCCCAGTCATATACCTCCCTGATGATATCTTTACTTCTCCAGTGCAGCTTTTTGTTGATATTCTTCTACCTACTCACACCCATCATGTGTTACTTCATTGCCTTTTGGATGACCCATAACTTTAATTTGTCAGAGTGTGGTATTCTGCATATTTTAATCATACAACATCACTAGAAGAATATTGATCTTAAAAACATGAGCATTTGTTCCAAAGAGAAGCCTGCTGGCATTACAATAACTGTGAAATTTCTCCAAAACAATCCATCCCTCTCCCCTCATCCTCCTGTTCAATTCAAGGACCCAGTTACTTGCCCATGTTCCAGATCTGTCTAAGATATGGAACCTATTTAAATTTAAGTTGACCTATTTGGGAAAACCCAAATGGATGCAAAATGCCTGCTTCATAGTTATGATATTTCAGATATGTCCAAGATATGGAATGTGGACAGTGTGTACTATGGCACATATAGATTGGAGCTACCCATTTAACCACATAGCATATCTAGGAAGCAAGTATTTTATATCTACTTGGTTTTTCCTGAGTAGGTTAATTAAGTAGAACTCTTGAAGGATTCTGAATGACATTTAGGAAGTTCTGCAGCATCCTAAGGTACAATGCAATCAGAATCATGCCAACCACCAATGGGTATCTAGATGACCTCATTTTCTATAGGAAATGACTATTCCATTTGGACTGTACTAAACTTCCAGGATATGGGCCAATACCTTTGGCTAACATTTATCTCCCTATTTGATGCCTTGCTTGATTTCAATAACCATAGGATTACTGAACAAATGCATTTCTTTAATCAGGGGTTCTTAACCTTTTTTTGTGTCATAGCCCCATTTAACAGCCTATTGAAGCCTGTTAACCCTGTCTCAGAATAATGTTTTTAAGTGCAAAATATGAAGTAAATAAGATTACATAGAAACCAATTCTAGTGAAATACAGTTATCAAAATATAAAAAAAAAAAAACTTCGCACAGACCAAATTAAGACCCTTTATGGTTATTATATCTTTCAAGGAATCTCATTGGGTGAGGAGAACCTTTCAGGTGGTATTTTGCTCTATTCAGTTCAATGTTTTTCATAGTCAACACCCATTATGTGCAATGGTATCTTATATTCTCTGCACCTTTCAGTCAGTTGTAAGGCTTTAAAGAAGGAAGGAAATAGCTATGTATTTGTTGTTCGATTGTGTCCAAGTCTTTATGACCCCATGGACCACAGCACACCAGGCCCTTCTGTCCTCCACTATCTCCCAAAGTCTCCTCAAGCTCATCTTTGTGGCTTCCATGACACTGCCTATCCATCTCGTCCCCTGCCATCCTCTTCTCCTTGTGCCTTCAATTTTTCTCAACATTAGAATCTTTTCCAATGAGTCCAATCTTCTCGTTATGTGGTCAAAGTATTTAAGCTTCAGCTTCAGTATTTGACCTTCCGATGAATAGTCTGAATTAATTATTGACTGATTTGATCTCCTTGCTCTCCATGGAACTCTCAAAAGTCTTCTCCAGAACCATAATTAAAAAAATGTTGATTGTGTGGTACTTAGTTTTCCTTATAGTCTAACTTTCACAGCCAGGTATCGCTACTGGAAATACCATAGCTTTGACAATACAGACCTTTGTCAACAAGGTGATGTCCTTGCCTTTTAGATTTGCCATAGCTTTCCTTCTAAGGAGAAAGAATATTTTAATTTCATGGCTACAGTTATCATCTGCAGTGATCTTTCAGCCTAAGGATATAAAATCTGACACTGCTTCCGTGTTTTTCTCCTACTTGCCAGGAAGTGATGGGGCCAGTTGCCATGATCTTAGTTGTTTTTTTAATGTTGTTTCAAGTCATTGTTTACACTCTTCTCTTTTACCCTCATTGATAGGCTTCTTAATTTTTCTTTACTTTCTGCTTTTAGAGTGATATTATCTGCATATATGAAATTGTTGATATTTCTCCCAGCATCCTTAATTCCAGCTTTTTTATTCATCCAGCCTGACATTTTGCATGATGTTCTCCACATATAAGTTAAGTAAGGTGACAGTGTACAGCCTTGTTGTACTCCTTCCCCTATATTAAACCAATCAATTGTTCCATGTTAGGTTCTAACTGTTGCTTTTTGACCCAACTGCAGGCCCCTCAGGAGACAATTAAGATGATCTGGTACTCCCATCTCTTTGAGGACTTGCTATATTTTGCTGTGGTCCACACAGTCAAAGGCTTTAGTGTAGTCAGTGAAACAGAACTCCCTTTGCTTTTTCCATAATCCAGTGAATATTGGTAATTTGGCCTCTTTGCCTTTTCAAAAACTAGGTTTTTCTTCTGGTAATTGTTAGTTCACATATTACTGAAGCCTAGCTTGCACAATCCTAAAGATAACCTTGCTAGTATGTGAACTGAGTGCAATTGTTCAGTAATTTGAACATTCCTTGGCATTGCCCTTCTTTAGGATTGGGACGAAAACTGATCTTTTGCCAGTTGTCACTGTTGAGTTTTCCAAATTTGCTGGCTTACTGAAGGCAGCACTTTAACAGCATCATCTTTTAGGATTTTAAATTGCTCAGCTGGATTTCCATCACCTCCATTACCCTTATTGTTAGCAATCCTTCCTAAATTCCACTTGATTTTATTCTCTAGGATATCTGTCTCTAGATCAATAACCACTCCTTTGTGGTTATTGGTGATGTTAAGATCTTTCTTGTATAGGTTTTCTGTATATTCTTATCATCTTTTCTTAATCTCCTCTACTTCTGTTAAATCCTTACCATTTTTGTCTTTTATAACACCCATTTTGCATGTTACTTTCCCTTAATATCTCTAATTGTCTTGAAGAGATTTCTTGTCTTTTCTATTTCATTGTTTTCTTCTATTTCTTTGCATTGCTCATTTAAGAAAACCTTCTTATCTCACCTTGCTGTTCTCTGGAATTCTTCCAGGCCTGTGCTAAATGCTTTACAAATATTATCTATTTGATCCTTAAAATTCTGAGAGGGAAGTGCTATTTTATCCTTATTTTACAGCTAAGGAAACTGAGTCAAGACAGGTTAAGGGACTTACCCAGAGTCACACAATTAGTAAGTGTCTGAGACCATATTTGAACTCAGGTCTTCCTGACTCCAGGGCCAGCTCTCTATCCACTGTACCACCTGGCTGCTTCAGTGCTATAGAATGTTATTTGAGAAAGTCAGCCTATTTTCCCCTCATGCTTTCAAGGGTAGCCTCATTAAGCATATAGCATATTCTCATAAAAGTTTTATAGAGATGAGAAAATAGATATGTGAAACAGTTATGACTAATTGTTTCCTTGATGACCTTTGTCTGGTAATGATTTCCCCCACACACATTTGTTAGCTTCTATATCACCACCAGTCTATACTTCTGTGTCTATTTGGTCTAGCTTAGTTTCTTTTTCTATTTTTTTTTAAATGTCTTCATTCCCATATCTACTTCCTCACTTATAGAATGTTAGAGTTGAAACATGGTGGTTTCACTGACCATTGATAGAGAAAACAGTTTGTTAAAATCTTCATAGTTCTTTTCTATTTTCTCTTATTCTGAGGGGTGGGGAGAGTGTTGTCCTTCCTGGTCCATCTGGATGCAATATGGAGAGAATATAGGATTTGGACCAGTCCGAAGACATAGTTTCTTTTTGACTCTTCACCTTTCTATGACTATTTTCCTAATCCATTAGTCTTTGACCTCTGTAGTTCCTTCCAGCTCTAAACAGATAATACACAACCATTCCCAAATGTAAAAATATATGGAGGCCAAAGACCATGTCTACCTTGTGTAATCCATCTCCTATTGGCCCTCCAAAAACTGTCCCACCAGAACCAGCTATTCTGGAGTTAGTGTAGTATGATCCCTTTATTCTGATGGAGCCAGAAAATTTGCTGACTAGCCAATTTGCATATCAGGGAGGTCTCCGAATTCTCTTTGAAGTCCTGGTGAAATATATCCACATTGCCTACTACTCAGATACATAGATAAGACCTGACTCTGGACGTGTTATTATCCTGCTAGATAGAACACAATAATATAGCAACTACCTCTACCGTTGCATCTATAATATGTCTATCTCTGGAGTTGCATACATAACTCTTTAAAATTTAACTTTTAAAATCTTATTTTCATTTATATCCTTTTGTTTTTAATCAAACAACACTGGGAATGACTCCCATAAGAGGCTCAAGTGGACCTAGATTCAATTTGGGGGAGCCCTATGCACTCTAAATGGAAGGGATGAGGCTTTTTTACTCTCTGCCTCACTTAACCTCCCACCCCAGGGATAATTCTTTGTTATGGCTCATATCTAGGATCTTCTAAAAATGGGCTAAGAAGAATTCTTCTAGAAGAGTACTCAAAGCATCAAATAAATATTAGTTATAGGATGGATATTTATTTACTCCACTAAAAATGAAATGCTTAAAACTCAGAAGACTCTTAAGCCTAGATTGATGTAAAACATATGCCTAAAAGCCGAAAGAGTAACCTGTCCCCTACCGTACTCTTCCCAGGAGGTAAAGGCAACATCATAGTCCTGTGCTGTAGATATTTCACATTCACCTTGGCACCATACTATCTGAGCATCTCCTAAGTCCAGACCTTCTTGCAACCCAAGAAATGGCTTGAGCTTTCATAATAATCCTTTCCATTGCACCATCCTGTGATGGGGATCAGCTTCTCTTCTCAGAAGTTACTGATGAAATTACCTCCTGCCAGAAAGCCAGCACTTGACCCTGCAAACTTACATTACTAATGGGGCTGGAAAGATCAGCCTCTCAGGTTCACTGTTCAGTGACCTGACTCAGGGAAAGAAACACAAATAGAAGAAGCAGCCAGAAACTTGAGGTCCAGTTTCTGGTTCACCTGGGTCAGCACATGTTCCTTTTGCCATATCGTTCAGCCTCCATTGCTGCCAAGGAAATAAAGGAAGAAAAATCCCTTCCTTGCTCCCAGGTAGAAGACCAAGGGATAGCTGGCACTGACCATGGTCCAATAAAGAGATCTCCTGGAAAAGAGACCAGATGTTGATTCTCTTAGTTCTTTTTATAGCCTATGGGAAAGGAGGTATGTTGGGAGGAATGGCTTTTTGGCTTAGCTACCAAACTTCTTTGGTACAACCCCCAGGCATATGGACCAGTAAGGGATTGCTGTGTCATTCCTAAGCAAAATGCTTTACCCAGAGGGCGTTGTATGTGTTCATTTCTCCAGAGTCTGAGGTCATGCATCATCAGCTCAAACCTATTACATTTATATCACCATCATTTCCAATTAGATCCATTTTTCCTTCATCATCCTACAAGTCATCTCTTTTACTAAAAAATAAAAAAGGAGAAAAAAAAGCTGTTTGGCAAAATCAACCAGCACACAGCTCTTTAAGGTTTATGTAAAGGTTTTCTTCATAGGAGATTTCCTGGTTCTACAGTACTAATAAATAGGAGGACCTGTATTCAAATTCTGACCCTATGGTTTCTAATCCAAAGCCTTTCCCAATGTACTAGTTTATACCCTAAAATCTTGCTTCTCCTTGGCCCTGAACCTCATTCCTCACCCCCAAACTTACAGCTCTCCTGTCCTAGCCAGTCTCACTGCAGTTAAATGCAGAATTTTGGCTGAGATTTTTGCTTTCAGCTCATTCACCTTTCTTAGATCACCTTTATACAAGTCTCAACATTGCAAGGCTCCCTCTTCCATTAATGCGTCTGAAAGATTCCTCACATTACAGGAGCTAGTTAGCAGGATTCCCTCCTCTTCACACTAGTATCTCCAGAAACAGTGTTGACCCTCTGGGATTCGTTCATATCTTGGAAATCTCCACTTGACAGGGGATGGTTGAATCTGTTGGTTTTATAAAGCATTCAGTCTACAGGCCATATTAAGCAGGACCAATGATGCTTCTAACTCATATCTTCCTGTTTTCCATCATGATGTTAAACAAACAAACAAACAAAAAAACCCCTTTCAACTGAATAAATGGATATATTAGTGTTGCTTTTGAATTTATTCCATGAAAGAATAGTAATACTAAATGTTTGTTTTTATCAAGTAAATGTGGGGAATGGTTTTCACAAGAGATTCCAATTTTGAACTTAAATGAACCTAGATTCAGTTTTGAGTGACCCCATTTTTCACATATATAGGAATGTATCGCTTACTGTTTGCATAGCACTTTCCTGATAATAGCCCTCTGTGGTAAAGAGCACAAGTATTATTACCCCCATTTTATAGGTGAGGAAGCTAAAGCTTAGAGAAAAGCTGTCTGGAGGGAGGCTAAGTTGGTGAGGAAAGAACCAGATGCTAAGAGGATCAGTTGAAGAAGGGAAGATGTTCAGCTTGCAAATGAGAACACTTAGGAGGAACTTAGCAGCCACCTCTCTTTTCCCTCTGGTTCTCTTTCCCTTTTCTTCTCACTTTATCTCCCTCTCTCAGCTCATCTATCTTCCTTCCCACCCCCTTTTCTGCCTGTTTCTCATAAAACCCAGGTACTGAGCCCTGCCTAACACCCTATAATAAAAACTGTTTTGGGGATACGTGCATAGCCCTTCAGCTGGAAAGATGGTGTAGCAGGTTGGATAAGGCTCTGGACTTAGAGTTAAGAAGACCTGAGTTCAAATCCCACCTCAGATACTTGCTAACCATGACATTGGGCAGTTCACCCTGTTTCTGGCTTAATTTCCTCAATTTTAAAATAAGGTATTTAGCTTCAATGACTTCAAAGGATCCTTTTGACTCTAAATCTGAGATGCTATAATCTTATGGCTGCAATTTGTTCGTAATAGGTCTTCAGTAAAATTCTGTTGATTAGCTAGCTGATGTTTTATGGAGACCCTGATACTCATCTGTGAGTTTATTTAATTAAAATACTATAAAACATCCATTCTGCCCAAGGTTTCTATTTGACTACTTGGACAACATTATTTTATTAATAAAATTTAGAGTGGTTTTCAAAATCTGTTGGGAATGTTTTGCAGTATATAAATTTGAATTTCTTTATAGGATATTTAGCAAGATTGTTTAGGTTCTCCATCATGCCCCCATGAAGTATACTTTTCCCTCACCCAGTCCCTACCTTTTCAGCTTCCTTCTAAATGTTATCTTTCTCATTAAAATATAAGATCCTTGAGGGAAAGGACTATTTTTCTTTTTTGCTTGTATTTGTATTTCCAGCATTTAGCAGACTGCCTGGCACATAGAAAGTGCTTAATAAGTCTGATTAACTGAATAGAATCAGTATGGCACAGTTGATAGAATTCTGAACTTAATGTCAGGGTTGTGGTTGTTGTTGTTCAATCATATCCAACTCTTCATGACCTCATTTGACCAAAAATATTGGAGTGCTTTGCCAATTCCTTTTCTAGCTTATTTTACAGATGAGGAAAACAAAGTTAAGTGACTTGCCCAGGGTCACACAGCTAGTAGGTGTCTGAGGCTAGATTTGAACTCAGGAAGGTGAATCTTCTTGACTCCAGGCCCAGTGCTCTATCTACTGTGCCATCTAACTGCCATAACATCAGGGAGACCTAGGTTTAAAACCTGCCCATGTTGTATACTAGTTGTATGAGCTTGGACATTAGTTGAATGAGAAGGGTGGACTTGATGACCACTAAAGTCCCTTCCCATTCTAGGTCCTGCATGTTTTAAATTCTTACATGGGGTTAATATACTAAGTTATAGACAGCAGTTTGAATTTGGAGAAAGGGAAACCCACCAGGTAGGTCCCTGTGCTGGTGAGATTTTAGATCCTTCTTGTATGTGTGTATGCCCTATGAGAAGTGAGTGATGGTAGTAAAATGTCAGCTCTCTAGTAAGCTCATAGTGAAGACAGACCGTGAAGTCCTGTGCCTTGCTTTGTGGAGATCTATGCTTGTGAATGGGCAAAGTACCTGGGAGTTGCTTCTTGAACTAATCTGCAGAGGGGACTTATACTAATCATCAAAGAACACATAAAAAGAAGTCAAAGGGGCCCCTAAACCTCATAAAGTTCACATCTCAGAGGGAAAGAAAAGGGACATGTGCAAATAACCATAGGAAAAAAAGTTGAATGCGTTAATAAGTATGCTATAAAGATACAAAATTCTGTGGAGGTGCTGGGGAATAAGGGAAGGCTTCTTGGGGAGTTACATTTGTCTTAGATCCCTGGCAGTGGAGTCAGAAGACCTAGAGTCAGATCTTGAGAGATGATGCTGAAGACCTGAATGACTTTGGGTTAATTTAACCTCACTTAATCTCACTTAACCTCATAGGCTTATAAATCTAGAGCTGAGAGGGACATCAAAAATCATCTGGCCAAGCCCCTGTATTTTACAGATGAGGGATTTAAATAACATTCACAAGGTGGTATGGATACCAAAAATCAGAGACAGAATTTAAAACAAGTCCTCTGACTTCTCAGCTGGTGCTTGTTCCACAGTTCTGTGTGGCTTCCTTCCCTAGGCCTCAGTTTCCTCATCTGTAGAATGAGGGGGTTGTAGAAGATGGCTTTCTATGATTCTAAGCAGAGGGGAGAGGGAGGGAAACTATACACAGTGATAGGGAAATGAGGAGTTTGTTTGAGGAACAATGAAAAATCCAGTTTTACTGAAATAGATCCGAAGTCATTAGAGTATATAAAATCTGAAGGACAGAGAGGACAAGGGCTATCTATGTGGAAGAGATCTGGGAAGGAAAGATAAAACCATAGTGTATCAGGCCTTGAATGCCAGGGTAAAGCCTCTGTTTGATGGGCAATAGGGAATCATGGAAGGCTCCTGAGTGGGGGAGGGCCAGGATAAGTGCTTTGCCTTAGAAAGATTAATCTGGCAGCCTGGGTATGGGATGGATTGGAGGGGGAAATACAATTCACAAAGCAATTAAAAGCACTTCACAATTTGTTTCTACCCCGAGCTGACTACAGTCAAATTACTTTATATCTTCCATCAGCCTAAGCTGGAAAAGCCCTCTGGCACTCTCTGTAGGGTGGGAGTTGGGGGGAAGGAAAAAGAAAATCCATAAAAACCCCAAACATCACCAGCACAACATTTTAAAATGTCAGATTTTATTAATCACACCTTAGCTTGCATTCTAATGCAGCCACAGTCCGTTGGCAACACTGATTTACCAGGGCAGGCAGTGCTACTTGGACCCAGTAGGAAAGCACAACCATGACCTTCCTCCACTGCCCAATTTGTTGGCTGTTCAACTGTAGTATAAACTAGTCGAATATTTGTTCAATGTAAACAAATCAGACCAACAGTTTAGTGCACCCAGAACCCATTCTGAGGCCCCAACATTAGGCTTCTATTGTGATGAATGGAATGATAGCACTTGGTATTCAAAATATCCCTGTGACATAGGCAGGGCAAATAGCATCATCACCATTTTATAGATGAAGAAACTGAAATCTGGAAAAGTGAAGTGACTTATCCAAGACCACAAAAATACAATTGAATAATTTTGTTCTTCCTTTGAGCTAATGAAAACTATATCTGTATTACATTTTACTTTTCCTAAATGGGAGATGAATATGAAAATAAATAATAATATTAATAATAATAATAATAGCTAGCATTTATATAGCTCTTTAAGGTATTTTATCCTCATAACAACCAAGGTAGGATTTTAGTTGGTGCTTAAAGGAAGCAGGAAGTTGAGATGAGGAGATAGAGAATTCCAGGCATAAGAGAGAGGCAGTAAAAATGCCTCAGTCTGGAGGTAGAGTGTCTCATTTGAGGAACAGCAAGGAGATGTCATCAGATCTCGGAACATATGGAGATAAGATGTAAAAAGTCTGGAAAGGGTGGAAGAGGGCAGTTTATGAAGGGCTTTTAACAAGAGGGGAAAGGAATTGCCCACGGTCCCATGAATAGCAAAGAGTTAATTAAATCTATATCATCTGATTCAATTAAATTTGGTAAATATTTATTAAACCTCTACTGTGTGCCAGGTATATTTGCAAGGGTTCAGCTAAGTGGCATAGTGGATAAAGTTCCAGGACTGGAGTCAGGAATACTCACCTTCATGAGTTCAAATCCAGCCTCAGATATTTGCTGGTACTGAGAGGTCAGGTAACTTGCCCAGGTCATACAGTTGGTATGTTATGTGTCAGCAGTTCTTGACTCGAAGATCAGCTCTCTATCTACTACACCATGGTATCTGTCAAATGGTGGCAAAATCTCCAAAATCCCCCACAGCATGGGTCCATCCAATATATCGTAGGCCTTCCTCTACTTCTTTTAATATCAGGATTATAGGAGATTATTGGGGAAACTAGGTAGTGCAGTGGTTGGAGTGCTGGACCTGGAGTCAGGGAGACTCATTTTCCTGAGTTCAAATGTGGCCTCAGACACTTACTAGCTGTGTGACCCTGGGCAAGTCACTTAACCCTGTTTGACTCAGTTTCCTCATCTGTAAAATGAACTGGAGAAGGAAATAGCAAACCACTCCAGTGTCTTTGTCAAGAAAATCCCAAATATGGTCATGAAGAACTGAACACAACTGACAACAAATATGCCAAGCACTGGGGAGAGGGCAGGGGAGGCAAAGGAGGCAAAGACAGTCCCTGCCCTTAAGGAGCTTGCAATCTGCTGGAAGCCAGCTTAAGGAAAAGTCAGACAAGGAGGGCAGAGACCTGTTCTCATTCTGTGGTAATAAGAATGACAGATTGGTGAGCTATAGCCACATAATTCACCTTCAGTGGTAGAAACAGGCATCCACAAAAGCTCCCAGGCATATGCTCCCTCCAGGCATTCATCATTCCTCAGATTCCATGTTTATTTCTTGCTACTTTTCACCTGACTTTTTCTAGCTGTTCACGGATTTTCTCTTGACCCAGCTTCTCTACCTATGTGTTGTGATCTCTTGGCTTTGGAGCCCTTGATGCCTCCTTCTATCTCTGAACTCTCTAGCTATGGGGCAAGCATGCACATGACCCAGTGTGGCATTTCTCCACTTCTGATGTTCTTGGTGGCAGAAGGAGCATGCCTTCCCCACCCCCACCCCTAGCCCTGCCTTTGTCACTGATGCTATGCATTTGAGCCACTGTGGCCCGAGTATTCGCCTCGTCTGAGGGATGTTGTGCTGAGGAACAATGGGACTGCAGATCTGGGGCTGGAATTAGGGACCTGAAAACTGATTTAGTGCAACCCTCTCATTTTACATATGGAAGGAAGGCCCAATGAGGTTACCAACCTCAGTGATTGAACCAAAATCTTCTAATTCCCCTAATTCCAGGGCTCTTTCCACTGTACCACTTAGCCTCTACAAAGGGGTGAAAGGAACATAGGAAGCTACTTTCTTCCCCTTTGTCTTTGGAACTTGTTTTTTTTCCTCTATTAGATGTTTTTAGGCACACACTCACAGACAAACATGCTTCCACACTCACAGACACCCCCATACCTATGCATATCTACACATCCCCAAACCCACAAACATGCTCATACACATTTACAGACATACATAAGCACCCATGAACATGTGCACATATTCACAAACACGTTCACACACACACACACACACACACACACACACACTCACAGACACTTCAGGGCTCTCTCCTTGCCTTCTCAGTAGGTACCCTTTTCCCTTTTTATGCATGAAAGCTTCTGTGAGTGAATATTTTATGCTCTGAGGATGCCCCGTATGGCAAGAACTCCCCAGCAGGTTACTCTTAAGACCAGTAAATGAGAGCAGGGTTCTCCGTTTTCTTTCCCTCACTTTCTCCTAAGCTGTCTTTCAAGGCCAGGCTTCTAATTGATTGATGAAGGAGTCTCAGCCCTTCTTCTCAGCAGTCTGATTGTAAGTGAGCAAAGCAGCTGTCTTGAATTTGGGCTCCAGATGTGTCCTAAGAAGAACACAGATGGAAAGGGAATGTTCCCCATGTCACTGTCCCAATAACAAAAGATTTTTGGATAGGGGCAGGGAAAAATAGATTCATGATGGGAATAGCTAGATGTTGATAAAACCTAGTAAACTTATTTTGACATATACTTCTTAAAGACATAGCCTATGCAAAGTATTATGTTAAAGGAGATTAAAAAAGGATGAAAAATTACCTAGACCCTGCCCTCAAGGAGTTTACAGTCTAATAATCGCCAAGTCTTATTGATTTCTAAGGTGGATGGTGGGCTAATTTTCTCTGAGGGAAGGAAAACACACCTAAATAAAAAAAAAATAGGATTAGAAGTAAGGACTCCTGTCACTTATTTCTTTCAAAATCAAGTTAGGGGACCTTGTTTTAACAACCTTAAGTTGAGGGTGATAAGGGTTGGAGGGGGCTTAAGAGATATTTTCATCCAAAGCAGGACTTCTTAACATGGGGTATATAAACAATTTTAAATTATTTTATTTTGTTTTAGCATAATTGTTTTCCTTCACAATCTTAATATTTTATTTTATGCATTTAAAATATTATTCTGTGAAGGGGATTCATGACACAAAAATGCTTAAGAACCTGTGCGTAAAAGTCTTCATTTTGAAGATAAAGAAAATGGGGCCACCAGAAGTAATTCGGTTTCCCCTACATAACATAATCCTAGTTGGTCCTGGAACAAGGGTTTTACTTTTTTATTTATTCATATTTGAAAAAAAACATATATATATATATGTGTGTGTATATGAGTGTGCACCTATATAAACACATATATTGTATATTATATTATGTTAGACATATGTAATATCCTGTTTTTTTTTCAGGTTAATAAACAAAGACTCTGAGAGGTTAAATAATTAGCTCATTAACATCTATTAAGGACTAAGACAGAAACTGAATCCATTTCCCCTGACTCCATCTACTCTCTCCCTCTTGACGTGTGTGTGAGTGTGAGCCTATGAGGTCTCGAGCACCTAGCACAATACCTTTCATGTCACAAGTGCTGAATGAAATTGAATGGATGGTAAATTAAGGGAAATGGACAAATAAGACTAGAAAGGTACATTGGAATGAGAAAATGGAAGGTCTTGAATGTCAGATCAAAGAGTTTACATTTTGTCCTGAATGCAACAAGGAGCCACTGAAGGTTTTTGAATGGAAAAAATAGTATAATGATAAGATTTTTTAAAAATATTTTATCATAAAATATATACAAGATAAGAAATAAAAGTTTATCTCCAAGGCAGAAACTAATAATAATAATAATAATAATAATAATAATAATATATACTGAATACCTTAATATAAATAAATAAAAAGCTTAATAGTATAAATTAATAATATACTTAATATAATAAAATACTTATATGATTACGTAATATAATAATATGTTTATATAAGACTTTAATGTTTGCAAAGTATTTTACACATATTATTTTATTGCTGGACCTAGAGTCAGGAAGACTCATCTTCATGAGTTCAAATCTAGTTTCAAATACTTACTAGCTGTGTGTCCCCTGGGCAAGTCACTTAACCCCATTTACCTTAGTTTCCTTATCTGTAAAATGAGTGGGAGAAGTAAATAGCAATCTACTGCAGTATCGTTCCTAAGAAAACCCCAAAAATAGAGTCACGAAGAGTCAGACACGACTGAACAACAATCTTATGAGACAAACACTACAGGTTTTATTGTCCTCATTTTTATAAGAACAAAGAAATAAATTACTTTTCTTCTACATCTCTTCCTAGGCTTTCCAGAAGTTCTGTTGCTTTTAAAACTCCCTTTTTCCTCTCTTTCTGCCTCCCTCCCTTTCCCCCTCCTTTCTTCCTTTATTCCCTTTTGACTCTTTTCTCCTTTCTTCCATTCTTTACTCATTTTCTTCCTTTCTCCCTTTTGTCCTTTCCTTCTTCCCCTTGTCTACTTCCTTCTTCCCTTACTCATTCTTCTACCTTTTTTCCTTCATTTTTCCTTCATCCCTTCCTTCCCTTCTTTCCCTCATTTCCTCTATCCCTTTTCCTTCCTGTTTCTTTCTTTTCCTCTTTCCTTTCCCTTCCCTTACTCTTTCTTCTCTCTACCTCTATCACTTTACCTTTATTCCTTCTTCCCTTTCCTTCCTTCTTTTATGTACTTCCCTTTTTTCTCTTTCTTCCTCCCTCCCTTCTTTCCTCACTTTCCTCTGTCCCTCAATTCTTTTCATTCCTTTCCTCACTCTTCCCATTTCTTTGTTTCAAAATATATATGTATGTGTGTGTGTATACATATACACACACACACACACACACACACACACACAGATATACACATTTTTAGGTCAATGTGTTCACAGTTTTGCTCCTTTATATCATTTCATATCATTGGAATACTATTTGGAAGCTATATCAAGGATAGACTAGAAAAGGAAGGGGAGATCCAGAGATGTGAGTCAGGAACACACAACATTATAAATGGAAGTTCTCGCACTTTTTCAAATAATAATCTTACACTTTTATAGTACTATAAGGTTTACAAAGTTTTATACTTATATTATCTCATCTGATATTTAAAAGAACTCTGTGAAATAGGTACTATTTTCAGCCCCATTTTATAAATGAGGGAACTGAGATTAAAATAGATTAGATGACTTGCCAGGGTCATACAACCAGAGGCAGGATTTGAATTTGGGTCTTCCTGACTCCAAATCTAGCACTCTATCCCCTACAACTCTGAGTTAATCTTAAATATACGCTTTCCTCACCAAGGCCTAGAGAGATGAATAGGAAACATATTGTCTTTTGTGTTTTGTTTTGTTTTGTTTTTAAAATTACTTTGATTTAACAAATGCCAATAAACAAATATTTAATATACAGAGAATAAGAGATTTCAGTATGAAACTGTGAACTTCTGTTATCAACAGGTTTTGCTTTGTTTTACAAGTAGAACAATTTGCATGAGAATAGTACAAAGGAGATTTTGTCTTACACATTTATGTCAAAGCCCTTAATATTTTAGATATTAGAATTATATCAGAGAAATTTTCTTTTCAAAGATTTTCCCCCATTTATCCCTTACCCTTTAACACTAATTACCATGATTTTTCTTATGCAAAGGCTTCTCGGGTTTGTGTGTGTGTGGCATTTTTTTTTTTTATAATTGAGGTTGTCCATTTTGTCTTGTGTAACCACCTCTCTCTTGTTTAGTTAAGAATTCTTCCTGAGACAGAACTGTGAAAGTATCATTTTCCTTTTTCCTCTGCTATGTTTATGAGCTTCCTGTTTTTAATTAGCTCATGTATCTATTTAGAGCTTATTGTAGTATATGATATGAGGAATTATTAGTCTAAAACTAATTTCTGCCAGACTGCTTTTCCCAAAGTTTTTGTCTGAAAGGGAGTCTTTACCCTTTTAGTTGGTCTACTTGAGATTGATAGTAGCTAATAATAATAAATAATATTTATATAGTGCTATGCTAAGCAATTTACAATTATCATTTGATTTGATCCTCACAACAATCCTGGGAGGTAACTCCAATTATTATCCCTGTTTTACAGATGAAACAAACAGAGATTAAGTGACTTACACAGTCACACAGTTAGTAGGTATCTGAGGCCAAATCTGAACCCAGGTATTTCTGACTCTAGGCTTGGTGCTCTGTCACCTGTGCCATCTAGCTAACGCTATATTACTATGTGTCATTGCTTAATGGTCTCATTTCCTGATTTGTTTCACTGATCAATTTTTTTTATATTTTAAACAGTACTGGATGGATAGTTTTCGTGACTGTTACTGTATACTGTGAAGATCTGGTATTGTTAGGCCCCTCCACTACATTTCATAGACTCCCTGAGTAAGAAAGGACTTTAGAAGCCATCTAATCCAACTCATGTCTGAACAAGAGTTCCTTCTATAACACGATTAAGTGGTTTTCCATCCTTGGCTTGAAGACCTGTCTTGAGGGCTAATCCACT
This sequence comes from Gymnobelideus leadbeateri, assembly GCA_011680675.1. Lineage (NCBI taxonomy): Eukaryota > Metazoa > Chordata > Mammalia > Diprotodontia > Petauridae > Gymnobelideus > Gymnobelideus leadbeateri. Next base: position 20,833 of record WOXC01004457.1, on the reverse strand, counting down.
TCCTTGTGAAGTAGCCCATTTCAATATTGTATGAAATTCTTCAGAAGTTATTCCTTACATTGAGCTAAAATATGTACCTCTGTAACCTGCCACCATTGCTCCTGGTTCTGCTGCTTGGAACCTAACAGAACAAATCAAATTCCCTTTCCATGTGACTGCCTTTAAAACACCTGAAAAGAGCAGCTCCCCCCAACCCTAAATCTTCTCTTCTCTGTGTGAATGGTCCTCAGTTCTAACCCTCCATGTCACCCTCTTCTTGAAGCTCTCTATTTATCAATGTTCTCCCTAAAATGTGGTAGCTAAAACTGAAAAATCAATAACATTCCATACATGGTCTGACAAGAGCAACGTGCAAGGGGCCATCACCTCCTTTGTTCTAGATAATAGCCTCTCATGGCAAACCAAGGTTGCATTAGTTCCTTTGGCCACCATGTTACATGGTTATCTCAAATTGTAATTGTAGTCTACCAACACCACCAAAACTTTATTTTTCCTTCAGTTAAATGACTCTCTAGTCACACCTCCATCTTCTTGCACTTTTGTTGTCAGTATTTTGATCCTACATCTAATGTTTTATCATCTTATCTGTTAAAATTTCATCTTATTGGACTCAGACCATTATTTTAGCTAACATTTTGGATCCTGATTCATCACCCAAAGTCTTACCCATTCCCAGTATCTCTGTTATCTGAAAATTTGACAGTCATGTCACAGGTGCCTTCATTTAAGTAATTAATTAAACACACACACACATACACACACATACACACATACCACCCCACACCATACCCCATGACACCATACCATACCATTCCAGCCATATGAGAGCCAGTCATAAATTTTCTGGAATGATGCACTAGAAACCTGTATCTATGTTGACTTCAAACTGCTCATGATTGAGAACTGTGGGTTCAATCAGTCAATAAGCTCCAAATCCACTTGGTTATACTATCATCCAGACCACACTTCTCTATTTTTTTATAGTATCATAAGTGGCAACACAAACGCTTTACTGAAATCTAAGCAAAAACTACACCCCCAGCATCACTCTGATCTTCAGACCTTGTAACTTTGCCTCCCCCCCCCAAAAAAAGGTAGGGGCACAGAAAGTTTGCTTAGGATAGCCTGGTCTGGTGAAACCAACTTGCCATTTGTGATACCCCAGGTAATCTTCTAGATGTTCAACCACCAGCCCTTTGATAATATGATTATTTAGAAATTTTTGCCAGAGTCACCTGTTCCTATAGTTTGCAACCCCCCCATCTTTTTTAATGGGGCAATCTTTACCCTATTCTAGGTTGGTGACAGATGTCCCCTTCTCCAGAATTTTTGAGAGATCATTTTAAAAGGGCTCGGGAGTCACATCATACAGTTTTTTCTATAACTTAGGTGTTAATTCATTATTTTTCTTGCTAGAGAAACAGAAGCAAAATAAGGCTAGGTTGTTCTGGTTTTTCTCTCTTATTCATTGTTACTGACCCATTTGGCCATCATCGCCCTCATTCCTTCTTTGATCCTCTTCTTTTTCCCAGTATGACTTTTAAACAATTCATTCATTTCTTTGTTCTTAGCATTCATCACCAGATTCAGCTAGCTCTGAGCCTTAGTACTTGAGACACTGATTAAAGGATCATACTGGAAGTTTCTATTTATTTTCCATTTATCCTCCATTATCTGCCCATACTTCCATCTTGTGTATATATGTCTAATAAAAATCTATGTTGGCTAGTTTACTACTCACAGATGCCTAGAGGTCCTTCCTACAGTCAGGAAGACCTGAGGTCAAATCTGGCCTCAGACCCTTACTAACTGTGTGACCCTGGGCAAGTCACTTAATCTGTATTTGCTCAGTTACCTCAACTGTAAAGTGAGATCATAACAACAGTTACCTTGAAGAGTTGCCGTGAGGATCAAATGACATAATATATGTAAAGTGTTTAGCACAGTGCCTGGCACATAGTAGGTGCTTAATAAATTTTTATTCCCTTTCTCTCTATTCATTGAAATGGTAAATAATTTGTTTATTTAGAGCTTCTAATCTTCCTTAAATGACTTTCCTCATAGAATTTCAGGCCATCTTCTGTCTGAACATTTTGAAATCTGTTCTCCCCAAAATCTATATGCATATCTGACTATAATACTCTACTTTTCTTTCACAAACTCTGTGATGGAATATCAATTCTCCCAAAGTCAAATTATTCTTGGCTTATGTCGCTCTCTATGACAGACTCTAAGATGGAGTGGTCACTTCCCCCAGATCCGAATATAAACATCTTCTGCTCTTTCTCTATCACGAATGCTGAGATGGGTTGGTGAAACTAACGTTCCTTTGGCGATCAACTCTAGCACTTGGAACCATTTTGTATTTTTCTTTATTTTAAAAAGAATCACAGAATTCCTCATCTAGTTCCTGACATTTTGTTAATTAGCCACTCTGTATTCAACCAGACTGATCCTTGTGTAGCAAATACAGTTTGCCTGGTCAGAGTCTCTCTAGCTTGGAACAAGTTGTACCTGCCAGTAACCCTTAACAGCCTAGGGTTTTCCTCATCCCCACACCACAATGAGACAAGAGAGTAAGGCATTAGTGAAGATTGTAAGAATTCCATCTGTATTGCAATGCAGGCCTGTGTATGATAATGGCATACTTTGTTGAATACTAAAATCAGATTTGTCAGGAACATATTGAAAGTTGTTGTCATCAATAAAGCCATCAACTTAAATGTGCAAGTGAAGCCTGAGGAAACAGGTGTTCATTCATTCAATGAATATGAATTTGACATCACACTTAGTATTTCTATGAGGGGATGGGTGACATTTCAAAGGCATCATCACATACCAGAGAAATTTTGTTCATGGTGTTATCTATGGAAGAGCCTTTGACTGTGATCTTCAGAGATAATAACAACTCACATTTATATAATGTTTTAGGTTGGCAAAGTGTTTTATCTACATGATCTCATTTGATCCTTATAACAAGTTGACTTAAAAAGTAGATAGTACTGGAAATATTATCTCTGGTTTACAGATCATTAAATTGAGGTCCAGAGGGCTGAAATGGGGGAGGGGAGGAAGGATTTTGTCAAGGTATTCAAGACTGGTTTATGAAAAAGGGATTATATGTATTCTCCTTAACCTGAGACAAAACTAGGGTCAGTGAATGGGGCAGAAGCTGAAAAGAGGCAGATTTAAACTCAGTGTCAGAGGAAACTTCCTGACAAACAGAGCTGTCTGAAAATGAAATGGAGTAAAGCGTTCTTCCTCACTAGAAGAGTAAAAATATAGTCAGGTTGTTGAAGAAGATATTTCTGCCCAGGTAGTTTGATCTAGATGGCCTCAGGTGCCTTCTAATTGTAAATCTGTGTTCAGTAGTTTTTAAGTCACATCTGATTCTTCATGACACCATTTGGGGATTTTTTAGCAAAGATACTGGAGTTTGCCATTTCCTTCTCCAGCTCATTTTACAGATAAGGAAACTGAAGCAAATGAGGTTAAGTCACTTGCCTGAGGTCACACAACTATAAGTGTCTGAGGCCAGATTTGAACTCAGGAAAATGAGTCTTCCTGACTCTAGATCTGGCATTCCAACCACTGTGCTACCTAGCTGCCCCAATAATCTCCTATACTCCTGATATTAGGAGAAGCACAAGAAGGTCTCCAATATTTTCGATGGACCCATGCTCTGGGGGATTTTGGAGATGTTACCACCATTTCACAGGTACCATGGTGTAGTGGATAGAGAGCTGATCTTGGAGTCAAGAACTATTGACACATAACATACCAACTGTATGACCTGGGCAAGTTACTTGATCTCTCAGTGCACCAGACAGCTCTTCAACACTGTGAACAGCAGGAAAGGTACTTACTTGCATTGGCAGAGGAAGCTCCTCATACCAACGAAATTGTTCTTGAGTTGTTTCAATTGTATCTGACTCTTCATAACCCAATTTGAGGTTTTCTTCACAAAGATACTGGAGTGGTTTGCCATTTCCGTTTCTACTGATTTTACAGTTGAAGAAACTGAAGCAAACAGAGCTAAGTGACATACCCAGGTAACACAGCCAGTAAGTGTCTAAGGCTAGAATTGAACTCAGGAAAGTGAGTCCTAGTTCTAAGCTCTGTCCTCTGTGCTACCTAGCTGTCCTACAGATGAAATTACAGAGTCCCTTTCTCTGTCACTATTTTACAAATGAAGAAACTGAGACTAAGAGAAGATCATAGGATGGTAGAATTAGGGCTGGAAATGACCTTAGGAACTGTCCAATCCAATTCCCTTATTTTACAGATAAGGAAACTAAAGCACAGACTCATCAGGGTCACACAGATAACAAGTATCTCATACTGTATTTGCACCCAAGTTTTCCTCATGCCAAGTCCAGTCCTTTATCCATTAAACACCACATTGTGTTAAATGAGCTGCCCAAAGGCACACAACTAATACTTTGAGAAATGGAATGCAAACTTGGGTCTTTTCTAATTCTATTTGATTTTTCTTCAGAATAATAATTTTACAAAATGCACCCTACAGCCAAAAGACATATGTTAGACACCTGGAGGGTTTTTGGAAGCCACAAAAGACATTTGATAAAGCCTGTATACATTGAGAATTATTTCAGAATGAGGATCTAACTTAATTTGACTGCCAATCAAGTTTTAGACTTGCCCTTGGCTGTCATGGGCTGACTCAGGCTAGGCAAATTATTCAAATGCTCTGTGAGTCAGTTTCTCATCTGCCAAATGGGTTCAAATCTCTGATGGAGAACTGGGGCTAGGAGAAGGATTGATGATAAGAATGAACTTCAGTGAAATACTCTGAATACTTTAGAAAAGGCTCCAGGTAAATGGTATTTAAATCAATGATGTTACAGAAGATGAGTTTCAAGTGTTACTGCTTGTTAGGGATTGAGGCTAGCCCAGGAGAGAAAATTCTAAGCACTCAAATGTTTTACAAGAAATGAAATCATAATGTAGAAAAGCCCAATTCAATTTCTCCCAAAATGAGCCAAGAGATGATAACTCTAATCCTATTTAAAGTGAGGGAGTATGCCGTTGTCAGCTGAAATGAGACTGCATCAGAGCAAGAATTTTAAAATGAGCCTATTTGATAATCAAAGTATTTGCAGACCCTGTTTCACAGACTAGAAATTGGCAGAAAACATGGATTGGATTGTCAGAAGTCTCAGTGTTCAAATCTCAAAGGATTAGACATGTTGCATGCTCCAATCTCCCCTTCTATCTAGATTGTGTTTGTCCAGGATGTTAATTTGTCTGCCAGGGATGCATAGAGTTACCGCAGCTTAGGGAATGATGTTTGAACTTACGTTTTCCGTCTTCCACCAAACAGGAATATTAAACTTTGAGAGTGTGGTCAGAGCACATCAAGAGTCTTACATTCCATTCTGGACTCACATTTTAGATGGGTCATTGATAAGCTAGAATTTATCCAGAAGAAGGTAAAGAAGATGGTGGTGGTACTGGATGCCATATCTTAGGAAGCTCAGTTAAGAAGTGGGGATATCTGCCCCAGTGAAAAGAAGACTCATGGGGTATAAGATAACCATCTTCAAGCATTTGAAAGGCTGTCACTTGGAAGAGGGATTAAACCTGTTTGCTTGGCTCCCCTTCAGTACACTCTATGTTCTAGTCAAACTAAGCTTACAGCTGTTACCCATGTGATTTCACATCTCTTTCCAGGACTTGGTACAAGCTGTTTTACCATATCTAAGAGACGGTCCCTACTCACTACCGCCTCTAAGAAACATGTTTCTTTTAATACAGAGCTCAGAGAAAATGACTTCCCTGTGTAGAGACCTTTCCTGATCCCTGCTTTCTTCCCCAAGGTGCTTGTACTCTCTGCCTATCTAAATTATTCAGCATTACTTTGTATACTTGTGTACAAGTGGAATGTAAGTAGGGCTGGGACTGTTTCATTTTTTCATTTCACCCCTAAGACTTATCCCAGTGCCTCACACATAGAAGGGATTTTTCAGTTGAAATGAACTTAAGAAACAGAACTACTCTTCTAGGTGTTGTTGTTGTTGGCTCTTTGCTGTCAAAGAATACCAGTGATATAAACTCAAGGGGACCTTAGAGATGATCTAGTCTGACCTCGTTATTTCATAAAGGAAAAGGGACTTCTCACAGATAGAGGCAGAGCAGGATCTGAACCCAGGCCCTCTGACTCTAGTAATCTTTTTGCTGTAACTTATAGTGGGTGGAAAATGTCAAGAAAAAGATTTAGTCTGAATTTTATGAAAACACCTTCATAACTGAGCTGTCCAAAAATAGGCTCAGCTACCTTGAAAGAGAGTGAAATGGCCATTACATGGAGCATTCAAACTGAGGCCTAATGACCATTACACAGAATGTAGAGGACAATGCTATTCAGGTCCAATTTGGACAAGATGATCTCGGATATCCTCTATAAATGAGAATTTCTGTGATTCTGCAAAACCAACATGGAGTAAAGGCCTCTGCTTAGAAAGCTTAGGGAAAGGTTAGAGACTTATTTGGATTCTCTTATCCTACCTGGCTCCATCACACAGTAAAAGTGACAGCAGACGCTGCCTTTCTGACCCTCACCAACCCCTCTTCTAAGGAACAAATAGTCAGTGAATTCGTTTTTGCCATTTTAGGGCAATATTGCAAAGTCTAATCCCTTAGCTCCATTTTCTTCCTCTTTACTACTTAACAAAGCTAGTTGACTGGCAAGCGGTTCTTGAAGATTAAGGCAGCTCACAATCCCTCTACCCCAATGTCTTAGTGTTTCCTTGGCAGAGAGAGGCAGGAAGAATGGTTGAGACACTGATAAAATATGTAGGCAGGAGAGAGCGGTATCAGCTCAAACAAGGTAAGATCTCCCCATTTCAGCTTGCCATTAGCAAGGTGAATTGCCTGAAACAAGTGTTGAGAAAGGGCAAATAGTATTAACCTTGGGACCCAAGGGGTGACATCTCTTAGAAAGGAGCTCATGAGCATAAATCTGTACAGACTGAAGAGCAGAAGGATGCTTACCATCAACTATTATTGAACCTAAATTCCTCCCTGCCCTGAACCCCCCTGCCAAAAATCACTTTAAGTAGCATGGTAATGTCACTAGGAATTACTTGATTTACTTTTAACTCACTACTAGGCCAGTTGCCCCTGTCTATGGTATGATTTGAGGTTGGGATATATTCCTTGCCTGTCCCCTAAATGTCACCCCGCTGGTTTACCCTTGTGCTAAAATCCCCAAAGTAAGAATTTTAATTTCATTAACTCTGAACATAGAGTCAATGGGGCCTGGTTGAGTCAAGCTTTGCTCTTTCTTAGCTGTGTGATTGGAAAGAAGGGGGGAGAATGGAAGGAAGGAGGGAAAGAAGGAAGGAAAAAAAGGAAGGAAGCAAGGAAGGAAGCAAGCAAGCATTTATTAAGCATCTAGTATGTGCCAGCCAGTTTGCTTAGTGCTTTACAAATATTATCTCTTGATCCTCAAAACAACCCTGGGAGTTGGATGCTATTATTATCCCCATTTTACAGAGAAGGAACCTGAGGAAGGCAGAGGTTAAATGACTTGGCCGGGGTCTCATGGTAAGTATCTGAGGCAGGATTTTAACTTAGAACTCTAACCATTGCATTGCCTCATTTGACTTCTCTAAGCCTTATATACCTCACTGAAAATAGAGATAATAAAAGTTTTACTATCTTCATTACAGGGTTGTTGTAATTATGGCACTTTATAAATGGTTACAAGCTAAATATCTATCTCTATCTATCCACTTGTCTGTCTGTCTGTCTATCTATATCTACACTGTAATTATTCTTCACGTTTGAGGCATTGCCTCCAGAAGGTCACTGTTAAAATGCATAAATTCACAAAATTTATTAAATATGGTCTAGGTACAGAGTGATAGACTACATGCTAGGCACTGAGTCCGTCACTCACCATCTATTAAGTGCCTACTCTGTGCCAGGCACTGTGCCAAATGCTCAGGACACAAAGAAACTCAAAAGTAGGCCCTTTCCTTATGGAGCTCACCATGTAAACAATTCTGCACACAGCCATGTTGGAAACTGAAAACAGTTAAAAGATGGAAGGCACTAGAATTGAGAGGAATTTGGAAGTCTCTTGTAGAAGGTGGGATTTTAACTGAGACTTGAAGGAAGCCAAGAGGCAGAAACCATTCCAGAGATGAGGGACAGCCAGTAAAAGGACTCATTTGGGAGATAGTGTGTCTTGTATGAGGAATAGCAAGGAAGCCAGGGTCTCTGGATTACAGAGTATTTGGTGTAAGACAGCTGGATAGGTGGAAGGGCAAGCTACAAAAGACTTTGCATGTCCAGCAGAGGATGTTGTATTTCGTCTTTAGGTGGTAGGGAGCCTTTGAAGTTTATTGAACAGTGAGGTAATGTGGTCAGACCTACATTTTGGGGAGATTACTTTGATAGCTGGACTGGGGAGAGACTTGAGACACAGAGGCCAACCAGAAGACCATTGCAGTAGCCTAGGCATGAGATGATGAAGGCCTGCACCCGATTGGTAAAGGTGTAGGCAAGAGATATTACAGAGGTAAAATCAAAAGGCCTTTGCAGCAGTTTAGATATGGGGATGGGGGATGGTGTTGAGGACAAAAAGGCTCTTTAGACCCTGGGTCTCATTTATTTGTTTGTAAAATGAAGAGGAGGAAGGTGGCAGGAGACTGTTCCCTTCCAATTATAACACTCTATGTAACTCAATGACTTACTGTGATGAAGGGGAAGGGAATAAACATTTGAAATAGTGTTTACTATGTCCCAGGTACTATACTAAGAACTTTTACAAGTTTCTCATGCCTTCATCATGACAACCTTGTTAGACAGGTACTGCTATCCCCATTTTTCATTTGAGGAAACTGAGGCAAATGGGGTTAAGTGACTTGCCCAGGGTCATATAGCTAGGAAACGTCTGAGGCTAGGTTTGAACTTGGGTCTTCAGACAAACTAGATGAGTTGAGAACTGCTGCATCATTATGTCAGCATGGTTGGCTAGGGGTTGACGATGCTGTTTTAACTGACTCTTGGTCTAATGTTCTGTGGTTTCAGGTTTTGAGTGCAACTTTGATTTCCCCTGTGAGCTAGAGTATTCACCACCGCTACATGAAGACAGAAACCACTACTGGTCTTGGCGCCACATCACTTCTGAGGAGGCTTCCCAAATGAACCTGTTTGGTAGTGGTCCTGCAGTGATTCATTCTGAGGAGATGCCCAGAGGTAAAGAATAATGTTCTGAGGTCTTTTGGGACAGGACGTAGCTCTGGGGCACGCAAAAAAAGAAACATCTAAAATGTCTGTTTATTGGGGTTTGGTCTTTTTAACGATTAATGGAAACCAGGGGGAATCACCCATCAACAGTAAAAGAAGTATGGACAAATGGTGAAAGAAATAACCTTCCTCTACAGTCAGCAATGCAGATAAAGATTTTCCCTTCCTTTCCTAGCCTCTTAGGAATGTCTGGTTTGTGTTTTCTTCCCCTTTAGTTTGTAATAAACTACATACTTTAGAGGAAGAGAAGGGGGAAGGAATAGGGAGAACTGGCTTCCCTAGGCGAAGAGTATGGTGGCCTTCACATGCTGTGAAAACTCTGTGTTTGAATGCCAGAGCAGCTGTGGGTCAGCATGGCACTTGATGATTCCTACAACTGATGCTGAGCCAGACTGGGGGTGGCACAAGAGAGAAAGAAACATTAGGAACCTCAACATGGCATAGACAGAGGCTCTGGTGATTCCATCCCTGAGCCCTATGCACCCTTGCTCATCCATTCTCCTTGCTAGCCCCTGGCTGTAACTGCCTTGCTTCTGTCCCTTAGAGATGGTCACCATCATACCTGTCCCATCTGTTAGGCAGCCCTGCCAGAGGGGTCCTTAATGTTTTGAGGGTGTGTAATATCTATTGTTATCAAAAGATATGACACATGTAAAATGTTTTCCAAATCTTAAAGTGCTGTATAAATGCCAGCTGTTGTTGTGGTGGTGGTGGTGTTACTATTAGGGAATAGGGCACAGTGTATAAAAAATAATCAAAGGAAAGTAAGAGCCAGCCCTTGATTGTATATAAATGATCATTCTGAATCCCTTCTCACACAATTATAAACCCAAACCACCTTCCCACTCCCTTCTTCCTCACCACTCCATTCAAGACCTTCTGAAATACCTCCTGTTGGATCATTCGGCGTAAGAAAAAAGTAAGGCAGTCTCTCTCTCTTCTTTAGATGTCATTAAATATAATTAGAAAGGCAAATCTATTGCAAATGGCACACCTATTGACTATTTGCTGCTTTGAATGATCATTCCAGTGGATTATCATAGATATTCAGGACTGGACATGGCTCTGTGCTGACTAACCCTTCATTTATATATTTGCCTCAGGGATCTACCCCCTTTCGATCAGTGGGACATCTGAGTTTCAGAGAATGGGCTCTTCTAGCTCTAAATCTTTTATCCTATAGTCTGGGTTGTGCTGTGGTCCTGTGTCAACTCTAGGGATGAAGATTAGGATGTGAAAGGATGGAAGGAGTAGAGCATCACCTAGGAAATGCCCCTCCATGGGATTGGGACTCACTATGACAACAGGAGAAGGTCCATGGTGGGCCCAGGTGCCAAATCACCTTGCCTGAGTCCCCAGTTTATAGTGCAGGTGTTGTGCCTCTCTTTTGTGTCACTGGGGCATCTCTGTGGCCACTCAAAGAGCACTGTGGTCTGATCTACAGAGGAGATCACTTCTCCCTTAAGGTCTCATTACCTTATAGGGACTGGAGTTGGAAGGTACCTTGGAGATCCTCTTGTTTTCATTAGGAGAAAACTTGCCCAAAGTTAGGGCCAAAATTTGCTTTAAAATGATGATAATGTCCCAGTGTGGCATGGCTAACAGAATCACTCAAAAAAGTACCTATGTGGATCAAACTAATCTGGAAGGTTTAATAAAAAGAGGATTTTGTTGAGGTTAAATTCATAGAAATAAGCATTTAATAAGTGCTTGCTGTAGTAGAGACTGTGCTATATCCTGGGGGATATGAAAACAAATTAGTTTGATCTAGCTCCCAAGGGGCTATACCTACAGTATGTTGTAGAAGGAGTCCTGAACTGGGAGTCAGATCACTGGGTCACTAGCCCCAGCTCCGTACTTGTCACATGTCCAATCTTGGGCAGTTCTCTTCAAGGACATGGTTGGCCATAGTGGTTAGAAAGCCTGAAATCCAAGTATGCCCCCAGACACTTACTAGCTTTATGATTTAACATCTGTCTGCCACAGTTTCCTCATCTGTAAAGTGGGGGTGACAACCTTTCTCACAGGTTATCATGATAATCGTACGAGATGAGATATGTCTAGCACTTTGCAAAAGAGTCCTCTATGAATATTAAGTATTATGATGTTCACCTTCCTCATTTATAAAATGAGGGGATTAAATGAGATGATTGATTAAGTCTCTTCCACCTCTAAAGTTCAATTATTCTGTAGCATTAGGGGCCCTTTCAAGCTGGGCTTTAAAGCATAGAGAGAATGTGGATCCAGAAGGGATGGAGAACAAGAAGGAAAATAATAGTAAGGATAGCTGACATTGACATCGTACTATAAGATTTGCCACCTCATCTAGTAGAAATTCACAATTAACAGAGGGGAAAGAAGGAGGCTCTGAGCATGTGGAATGACCTAATTAAAAGCAAGGAGGACACATCACGTTGAGCTTGGATGGAGCACAGTGTGTGTGGAGGGCAACGAAATGGCAAAAGAGGCTAAGGCCTGATTGAGAACAGCAAAGAAAGCAGTAGGGAGTCACGGAAGACTTTTTTTTAGCAGAGGAGTAATTAGCCACATCATGCAGGAGGAAGGTAAATTTGGCAGTAATATATGAAGAATGAGTTCAAGGAGGAAGCAAGTAAAGGGGTGAATGTTTTATTTATTCAGCACCTACTGTATCCCAGGCATTATGTTAGTAGCTGTAGGGGTTATGAAGGTATGTAAGACACTGCAGACTTCCTCCAGAAGCTGATATAGTAAGGGAGATAAGGCCTGTAGACAACCCTTAGCTCCATGTCTTGCATACAGTGGGCCCTAAATAAATGACTGAATGACTATAATGTATGGTGGGATGTGATGAGTGCTATGGGAGAGGCACTAAGTGCTACTGCCTTCCCTTGTTCTTCTCAACATCAAACCCATTCTGGGCTGGAATTTGCTGAGAGATCCACTCAGCAAAGTGGAATATATTTATCCTGAGTGAGGAGGGAACAGAAGGAACCTGCTGCCCCCGAAGAAGTTTTACCTAGCAGCCTGGTATTCTGAGATATGAAACTAATTGGTCTTGAAGATACATATGTTTGGAAACTGGGAAAACTAATTTGTCTATTTCCAATCTTCTCCTTTATCCCTATTCCATTCTGAAATCATGTAGCCCTGCTGATCTAATCCCTGGCCCAGGACTCAGATGGTTGGTTTCTCTTGGATTTATCTCCTACTTCCTCTTAACCCATCTTGTGAATTGAAAGGAAAGGAAGACTTCAAATTCTATTTCAATATCAGTCTGACCTTGTTATTGCCTTATCAAGTGGTGCAAATGGGATTTGGGATTTGTCGGACAAGCTTCCTCCCCACATATACACCTCCCCAAAGTAGATTCCTTGAAGGTGTGGGAGAACTGCTCTGCTCAGTCTGCTTGATATGGAATATTGGAGGGCCTTCTCCAATTCTGCCGCTTGCTGTTCATGCCCCATTTCTGCTTTGTATCTGCTTCTAGGAACCGAGAAGCTTTTACAAAATATGTTCTCGTTCATTCTCCCCAGGTACCTCATGGTGGTGTGCTGGACACCAACAGAGTACTTGATAAATATCAGTTGATTGATAAACCACAATTTGGAAGCGCTCTCTTGCCTCGATGTCCCAAAGGAAGAAAGATCAGATCAGAACTCAGTTCCTCTATCTTTTCACGGGACTTTTTCTTGGACTCTGTAAGGGGAAAAGAAGTATTGGCCCACAATTTAGGCTGGGTTTCTATTCCACAGAGGGAAATAATTGGAAACTTCTTGTTAGGGTAAATAGATGTTCCAGTTTTTTTGGCATTATTTTTATGCGAAGTCTGTTCCTAGGATACGGATGATTGGGACAATTGTCCCAAGGCCACAGGCCTTGAGGGCCCCTTGATTACATCAATAACTGGATTAAACAAAAACATAGAATTGAAACTAATCTGGGGGAAGAGCAAGAGAGAAAGTAATTCCTGATCTCTCTCTCTCTCTCTCTCTCTCTCTCTCTCTCTCTCTCTCTCTCTCTCTCTCACACACACACACACACACACACACACACACACACACACACACACACACATTTATACATAAAAGTAAATACACGTTAGCCCATAAGAATGCCACTTCTCACCCCATCCCACCTGCAGAGCTGGGCAGGATGTAGTATATATTACAGCTTGAAGAGCACAGTCCATTTAGAGATAGATCTGGATTGTAATCCCAGATTTGCTTCTTACCCTCAGTGTAGCCTTGGGTGAAACACTTAATCTTTTTTATATAAATGTTATTTTATTTTCTAATTACATGTAAAGATAGTTTCCAACATCCATTTTAGTAAGATTTTGAGTTCCAAATTTTTCTCCCTCTGTCCCTCCCTTACTCCCTTCCTTCTCCTCTCCTCAAGACAGCAAGCAATCTGATATTGGTTATACATGCCTTCAGTTGTAAAATGAGGGTCTTTGACAAGGTCCCTTCTAGCCCTGAATCTATGATCTTGTGGTCTTACACTTGACCCTCCCACCTCCCACCCCCATCTTATTCCCATATTCCTCAGGCTAAATCACTATAAACCCCTATTTCTGGAGAGTATAAAAAGCACTTTACCCACAGATACCTCTTGAGGACAGTAGTACAGATGTTATCATATCCCCATTTTAGAGATTAGGAAAGTGATCCTCATGGAGACTCCATAATTTGGTCATAGGACTCACAGTAAACCCTAGACCCAGAATTTGACTTCCAACCCCTGAGCTCCTTGAATCAACAGCCCCATCCAGTCCACACCAGTGGCTCTCTATTGCCTTCAGGGTCCAATATAAAATCCTCTGGGTTTAACCTTGTCCCTTCCTTCCCCAGTCCCCACCTCCCACCCCCTACACACCATGTATTCAATGACATTGGCCTCCTTACACAAAACATTTCATCTCCCAATGTCAGCCATTGCCACAGACTGTCCCTCATACCTAGAACTCTCTCCCTCCTCATCTCTTCCTCCTGGACTCCCTGGCTTCTTTCAGGTCCCATCTAAAATCCCACCTTCTATAAGAAATTTTCCCCAGTCCTACTTGATGCTAAAGCCTTCCTCTTCAGATAATCTCCATATAGGATAAATCTCTAATTTATCCTGTCTGTATCCTGTTTGGACTTTTTTTTTCATGTTAGCTCTTCTATCAGACAATAATCTCCCTGAGAGCTGGGCTGTCTTTTGTCTTTTTTTTCTCTATATTCTTAACACTTAGAACAGTACTTGGCATAGAGTAGGTACTCAATAAATGCTTGTTGACTTGACTCAGTAAAGTATTGGCTGTATGCCAAGCAGACACTGTGTTTGACTGGGGGGTGGTAAATACACACAGTGACACTGTCTGGCCCTCATTCACAGATAAAGTAAGTCAAGGATGTATATCAAATGAATACAACAGTGATTTAGCCAGGATGCAGGAAGGAAAACTACCACTAAGGGCTTCTGGCAAGGCCTCCAGAAGGACCTGACTGTGAGCCAAGCAGTGAAGGAAGCTACAGTTCCCAGGAGGGACAGGATAGGAGCGAGAGTGCTCAGGCATGAAGAGATAGGGAAGTTGTGGGCCACCATATTTCAGCCCTTCTGAGATTTCTTGAATTCAGTGTGAAGGGGAAGGGGGACCCACTTCACCTCTTGCCCTTAGGAATAGCCCCTCTCCCTGTAAGGAGGCCCTCGCTAGAGTTCTATTTTTAGAACTTTGTGATCTGGAATGGGTTTTGGTCACTTGCCAACATAGTGGGGAAGGGGTGATAGGTGTCAATTACCTTCTGAGTGAAATTCTTCTACCTACTTTGTGCAATTTCACTCTGGGCACTGCAAAGGTTTATTGCTTTGCCCCAGAAATTAAGTGGTACCTCCATCTACTTTATCAAGCTGTCTGACAACTTGATGAATACAAACAGACGTTTCTGGGTGGCAGATGTCCAATGGGGTGGGGGTGGGGAAGGGTGGAACAGGGGAACTTAAAGGACATTAACTGGATTCTTTCTCTCATTTTATAAGGCAGGAGACTAAGGTGCGAATGAATCCTAACTCTGCCACTTCCTACCTGTGTGACTTGGGGCAATCAATCAGCAAATATTTATTAAATATCCACCATTTACAAAAAGTCTTTCCTTATCCCCCTTAATGCTAATATCTTCCCTCTGATTTTCTCCAATTTATCCTATATATTATATAGCCTGTTCATGCACAGTTGTCTGCCTGTGGACTCTGTCTCTAGATGGTGAGCTCATGAGAGCAGAGACTATATTTTTCTGTCATTGCATCTTCCTAGTATATAGTAGATGCTTAATAAATATCGGTTGATTAACCAGTATGCCAGGCATCCTACTAAGCATTGAAGATACAAGTACAAAGAATGAGATAATTCCTACTTGCCATGAGCTTACAATTCTAATAATGGAGACAGAAGTGTATGTCTGTCCATATGTATAAATGCATATGTATGTATGTATGTACATAAAACATATATATCATGTATGTGCATACACAAACTTACTAGCTTGTGGCCCTGGGCAAGTCACTTAACCCTGTTTGCCTCAGTTCCCTCATCTATAAAGTGAGTTGGAGAAGGTAATGGCAAACCAGTCTAGTATCTTTGCCAAGAAAACACCAAATGGGGGTCATAGAGTCAGACACAACTGAACAACTTACAGATAGATAGATAGATAGATGTAGGTATACATATGTATATATGTAATATGTGTGTATATGGAATATATATGATATATATTATATATATATGGTTAATAAATACTAATATATAGGGCTAGAGGGAGGAGTACCAAATTCCTCCCAATATGTACCATTATAAGGGGCAGAAACTGGACTTAGCTCACCCCACTTTGTTCATGGTGCCCTGCCTGATTTCACCTGCATGGAACAAATTTTCCTCAGCCAGGTGCCCCCTGTGTCCCCTCCCCAATTCCTTTGGTGTGTTGTCTTTTCCTTCAGATTATGAGCTCCTTGAGGGGAGGGACTATCTTTTTATTAATTATATACCTAGAACTTACTACAATGCCTGGCACATAGTAGGAACTTAATAAATATTCATTGGACTGGATTAGAAAGTATTTAAATTGCATGTCATTTGGGAGGGAGGGCACAAGGAAAAGGTTTCATGTAGAAGATGATGGTTTAGCACCATCTTAAAGAAAGAGAGGGACTTTATGAAGAGGAGTTAAGGAGCAAGTGCATTCCAGGCATGGGGTTCTGCCAGTACAAAGCCACAGAAGTGGGAGATGGGGTCAAGTCACTTAGCCTCCCTGGACCTCATTTTCTTCATGTGTAAAAAAAAAAGACAAGGTTGAGCTAGACAGACTCTGAGGTCCTTCCTCACTGAAAATCTATGAGCCAATTATTTATGATATCATAGAAGAAGCAATGGATTGTGGATTAGGAGGCCTGGATTCTATCGTGGGCTCCACAACCAACCCATATGCATATGTATATTTATGTATATAAATATATTTGTGCATATGTCCTGTATCCCTTGCAGTTCTGATGCCGCCCAGTGGCAAAGCAAAAAGCAGCATTCACAATACCAGACTCTCCCTCTGGTGATTATCTCTCTGCGTGGATATGGTACCTTTTGCTACAGTGAAAGGATGGAGAGGCTCCAATAAGAAAGTGCAAGTGGCTGGTGAAGTGGCAGGAAGGTGTCGTAGGTTTGGGGCTTTTTTAATCCCACATTTATTAACTGGGTGATATTTAGATCCTTTTGTAATATTTCTTGTCAAAGGATGTGGATAGGCCAGAGGAAGGGCTGGAGGAAGGCAGAGAGAATAACAGCAATCACAGATAATGAACCACAGGAGTATAAATTTTGACTGGTTTTAATTTATAGTCCCTGGAACTGAGAATAATAAGCAAGATACAATTCAGAGCAGAAAGATAATAAAGAATGATAATCTTGATGGACCACAATATTCTAAATAAGATGGTAGGGAGTCACTTAGGGTGAGGGGGTTTGTGACTTTTTAAGAAGTACCTGGGGAATGGTTTAAGCTGGGCACTTTCTGTCTTTGGGGAGTTATATAGACAGGAGCAGTTTCTTCTTTTTTTATACCTTGGGTACCAGAAGCATGGGCAGCTGGGTGGTGCAGTGGATAGAGGGCTAGCCCTGGAATCAGGAGGACTTGAGTTCAAATCCAGCCTCAGACACTAGCTATGGGACCCTGGGAAAGACACTTCCCCCTGTTTGCCTCAGTTTCCTCATCTGTAATATAAACTGGAGAAAGAAATGGCAAAATACTCCAGTATCTTTGCCAAGAAAACCCCAAATGGGGTCACAGAGAGTCAGACTTGACTGAAATGACCAAACAACAACAACCAGTAGCTTGGTTTTAGTAATAAAAGAGTGGGTATCAGTATACCTGGGTGTTAGTACCAAAATTGCTACTAAGTTACCATGTCACTTTGGACCGAGGCTTTCAGCTTTCTAAGTCTCAGTTTCTTAAACTTGAAAATGAGGAAGTTGGGTTAAACCATATGATATCTAAGATCCTTTCCATCTCTGACTTCATATGATTCCATGAAGATAACACGGGTACTTTATTTGCATCTAAACCAGACAAGTCAGGCCCAGGATATGAGAGGATGGGCATACTCTTTAGGGCAAAATGGGCCTGAGGACAAGACTGTATAGTTCCCTTGAATCTATTCTGCTGCATCCTGAGGTCTTAGAAGAGGAAAGGGCAATACAACCATGTCATTTTAGCATGAAAACAGAAGAATGAACGTTTCTAGGTCTTCTGGTATGACTAGTTGGGTTGTAAAACACACCTGAACTTCACCTTTTACATCCAGGTGTGGTGGGGATGACCTCTCCCCACCATACTTTGTCCCCACCTTGTGTTGATGCTTAGACGTCCCTGGAAAAAACCTAGGATTGTCAGGAACCAGGCCAATAGGACCAGGAAAGCCAAATTTGTTCCAGATTCTCACAAGGATTGTTCTCCTTGAGATCACACTCCAAGACATAATCTTCTCCTGTATAAACAATAGCTCCCATGGTTTCTTGGAACCAACCACCACTTCCAAAATGTCAAGGAACAACTTTGTGGTCTTGAAAGTTACCAGGCTTACATTAATACAATATTAATGATGATGATGATACTTTAAATTTCACAAAGCCCTTTATGTATGCCATCTTGTCATCCTCACAAACAATTCTGTGAGGTAAGTACTACTATCACCTCCATTTATATATTAGAAAGTTGAGAGATAAGATGTGCAGGCATTGGGACACAAAGATTCACCTTCCTCTAATGGAAAAGTCGAAGGGGGTATGGGAGATGATATGGGATCAGAGGAAGCAATATCTTAGGGAACTGCTATTCTGGGAGGGTGGATAGGGGAAAAACAGGGGGGGAAATGATTGTAATTCAAAATCTTGCGGAAATGAATGATGTAAAACAGAAGTTAATAAAGCATTTGTTTAAATTTAAAAAAAAAAAGAAAATTGAGGGGCGGCTAGGTGGCGCAGTGAGTAGAGCGTCGGCCCTGGAGTCAGAAGGACCCTAGTTCGGATCCGGCCTCAGACACTTAACACACACAAACAAAAACCTAGCCATGTGACCTTGGGCAAGTTACTTAACTCCAATTGCCCTCCAAAAAGCAAAAAAAAAAAAAAATGAGGCTATTAGGTTAAAGACTTGCCCAGGGTCACATAGCTGATGAGTGTCAGAGACAGGATTCAAATTCAGGCCTTCCTAACTCCAACTCCAACACTCTTTGCAGTTAGGTAGATAGTGTGACATTGTTCCTCTTATTTTTAGTAACAACAAATTTGGACCAAATGAGAAGCATTCTCAAAATACTAAGTGGAAATACTTATTCCACATAGTTCCACAGCCTCAGAGGGTTCTAAATCCCAGATAGCATGAACTGGTAGCTAGAATTTGTACCATAAAGGCCAGGACTCCTGTTAGAGTCAGGTAGCTTACCCTTTGGGAAGCATGTGATTGGGAGGGGAATGGGGAAGGTGGATCTTAAATTGAGGTTCTAAAACCATGGGTGAAAGAGTCCAGCTCCAGCAGCACAGTGTTTTCTCTACCCTGGGTTCAAACCTGTATCATCAGACTCAAGCCACCATGGTTTCCAGTCTACCCATATCTCTACAACATATGGTCTATATAAACTTGTCTTAAGTAGGCATAAAGTAAACAAACCAACCTTAAATAGCCATTTTCTTTCTTCTGTAATCAGCTCTTTGAAGTTGTGGCTGAGGGGAGTGACCTTAGGATTGGGGAGGGAGAGGCAAACATATAGGCAAAAGATCCTAGTCAATGTGAGGTTTAGTGACTAATATCTAGTCAGACCAAGACTGAAAGGACTTCAAGATATGGGTACAGGCAGAGGCTGGGGAGCCAGGTCATACTTAAGGCACGTGGGGTGGCAAAAGGGAAATAGGGAAGCTAGGTTCTGACCAGTAGAGTTTAGGATCTTTAATGAGATTGAGATCAGGGTGAGCTGGGAAAGAAGAATGTGGGGATGGGCTGGGCTAGGGCAAGAGAGAAAGAGACCAGGGAGCACAACAAAAAGCTAGAGAAGCTGGGCTTAGGTTAAGACAGGAGGAATGAAAAAGAGGAAATCTAACTGGGCCAAATGATGGGGAGATAAGCCTGGAGTAAGGGGAGAGTATAGAAGCTGAGAAGAATCAGGGGCAGGTTATAGAAGAGACTAAAGCAAGACTTGGGGAAAGAAGTTGAAATTAGGGATGAAATGGCTTGGGGAGGCTGGGTTGGTTAGGGGAGGGAGAGATAGATGAGGTAGTCTGGGGCCAAAAAGGTTGCTTTGGTAGGTGGTAAGTTCCCCATTCATGGAGGACATTAAGCAGACACTGGATGGCCATTTGGGGAAGCCACAGAAGAGATACTTGTTCTGTTCTGAGTTAGACTGGCTGGCCTCTAAGGTCCCTTCCAACAGTGAGATTCTGGGATGTGAGCATTCTATTTTCTAAAGGTACCTGGAATAGTCTTTTAATAAATGTGATTTCACTATCATGATTGTCATCGAAAGCCTTTATTGAAGTGTCCTTGTGCAGTGAGCCTCTGCTAGTTGGTGAAACAGTAAGTAAGCTTATCAGACAGTCCCTATTCTCAAGACTCTGACAGTCTGAAACTGAGAACATTAATGGGAAATCTCTCTCTCTCTCTCTCTCTCTCTCTCTCTCTCTCTCTCTCTCTCTCTTTCTCTCTCTCTCTCCCTCCCCCCCCCTCTCCCTCTCTCCTTCTCTCCCTCTCTCTCCCTCCCTCTCTGTCTCTTTCACACACACACACACACACACACACCCCTTAAATACCAAGGAGGCAGCTTTCCTATATAGTCTGATTTAGGGGGTTGAGGGAAGTTACTTTATTGCCTTCTCTACCCCAAAAAGAAAAATAAAATCTTTCTGTTGGCCTGTTAGCTGATATGAGGGTATCTTTTAAAAATGGGTCTCTATTGATATATTTTGGCTTTACATCACCTCAATTTGCCACTGTGTCCCTTTCCTCACCTTTTCCTAGAGAGCCATCCCTTTATAACAAAGAATTTAAAGAGAATTTTT